>WBMW01001876.1:979929-1021490 GCA_013396635.1 Penelope pileata | reverse complement strand
GTTTTTTTTTTTTTTTTTTTTTTTTTTTTTTGTCTTGGGAAAGGTATTGACTTTTCTAGCAAAGAAGATTTTGCTTTTTCTGGATATCCTAATATAATGTAGTCAGGATCTGAGATACAAGAGGTAAGACAGAAGGCAGCAGCTCAATGGTTTTATGGTTTTTATTGTTGTTGGGGATTTATTTATTTTGAAGTGAAATGTTATTCCTACAGCCAAGTTATTAGTCACTATTGTTTTTACGTAGGCCTATATGTTAGAAACAAGGCAGTATTGCAGCTGTTAGTTGGAAGGTGTAGATGAAGCATCTACAGTTTTAAAGCTGAACCTACTTTTGGATTGTACTGCTATGGGATCTGCTCAACAGACACTTGCCCCAAGAGCCTTTGCAGACTTGCAGGTACAAACAGCTGTCCATGTGAATGCATTTATAGCATTGAGGCCATGCAGGTATAAATTTAGTAGTAACATTTTGGAATCAAGTAAAACTCCTGAAATATCCCTTTTCTGTTTGTCTGATATATTACTTTATTTTTTATAAAATCTGTTATTTTTATCTGATCTTTTACATAAGGAACGAGTGATCCATAACCAATCCATTCCTCTATTACTCTAGTTGACTCTGTCGTTATTAAGTTTGGCAGCATTATGTACTGACTGTTTGATTTTGAAGCAAAATCTTCATAACCTTCATAAGAAACCTTCAAGTCAATTTCAATATGGTGCTTTTGTACAACCAGTTATCCATGAAACATGGTCTTGTCTTTTCACACGAATTTCTAGCTGTTCTAGAGCCTAAAGCAATGGCTGTAGCAAGGGGTGTGCGACCCTGAGTCAGGCTTCAAAGCAGAAAGTGTAGGTGAACACATTCCTGACTCTTTCCAGACTATTAAGTCTCTTGGTTTTCTTAATAATGCCTACCTGTGGGAATTTCAATGAATAGATCTCAGAAAACATCAATACATTTTGTAGCCTCAACAATTTAAAATGTACAGCTTACATATTACTCTCTATTTAATATGTTATTCAGTTTTATGATATTGAAATTTGAGAAATCTCAGAACTCTTTTTTTTTTTTTTTTTTTTACCTTTGCAAAAACAAGTGGAAATTCTGTTGTTAGCCTTATAAATTCCTCGTCTCCATGATGAAAGGCCCTAGGAAGAGACTAGTGAAGTCGTAACTGTTACCTGTACATGCAGCTAGTCTGTAAAGGACACAATTTATGCAACTACTTTCTGAATTATCAGTTGTCTTGAATTGATGTCTTGCTTTCAAGTTAATCAATATATACAGTGCCCCATACTAAAATTGTTTGACCTCTAGGAGATGGTCTGTGAGAAGACAATTGAAGCACGGGAGGATGTAGCTATAAATTTCAGAGAACACAATGGAACCTCTGATTGTTGTTGGTGATAAAACAATATAAATATTGTAATAACTGTTAGTAAATATTGATTTTTAATTAACTCTTGTAAATTAATGTGTCATAATGCACATAAACAACAATTGAAAATATAAAAACTGTTGTATGGCATAATCTTTTCATCAGAGGGATATTTAAGTTTGAGGAAAAAATATGAACAGGCAATTCACACGCTTATTGACAAGGTACGCAGAACATAGGCAGAGAATGAGCTTTGTACTATAGAAAGATTTAACTCTTTTAATTCAACAGTACCTCCTTTATTGCAGCTATGTCTATAAATTCATTTATTTTTTCACTAAATTTAGACTGGCAGCAAACATTTATGTGAATTACTGAGTCTGACATCTAATTAACACAGTCTTTACAGGTTTAATGAGCAGTGATAAATTTCTATCCTTTCTTGGCACATTTTAATTAGTTGTAATTACAAGTGGAGTGACCTGAGAAGATTGTTGTCCCATGGATTCCTCATAAATTTGTATAATTTATATCTGTAAGGACAGAGTGAGTTTTTATGGAATTGAGAAAACAAAGATTATTTAAACCATTTCATCTGTCATATAACATCGTTCTATAAAACTCAGGTAAACAAAATGTTGGGCATAAATATTTGATTTTATTGCAGGTGGTGCTTCATAAATTAAATTTATTGTCTTTTGCTTGTCTGAGGAATAATTATGCATTGAAATCTACTTCATCTGTTGCTCACAACTGAAACGTTGACTGCTGACATTCATCTTTAGTGGCATTATAAATTTCAAGATCAGCGTGTGTGTTTGAAATATTTATAAAGGTTTTTAGCACTAAATATTTGCTGAAGTGGAATGCAAACAAATGAAAAAATAACCATAATTTAGATGACAAAGTGAGTACAAAGTGTTTTCCTTACTAAAGTCATCCTGCAAAAGTAAAGAAGAATAAAACTTCCCAACAGTTATGACTATTATTCCTTCATAGGGAGTTTTGTATAGTCTCTAGAGAGGGACATGAAAGAACTGTCAATGAGATTAATGCAAACTTACGTTTCCTAACACAGCATATGAAAGTAACTGAAAGGTTTGGCCATTAAAATAAATGTGTATTTCATAAAAACTGTAAAAATGAAACACGCTAACATTTTATAAAGCTCTCAGTTGTGAGCTGTGCTTTGATTAAAAAGATGAGATTTCATAAAATGGGACCGCATGTAACATTTCTCTCCCGTAAAGCTGATATTTCAATTCCTACATATAAAGGATGCTAAAGGAGGATATGCTGAGATAAGGCTGGAATCATTTTAGGCTCAAAGCTGTGAAGTGCTACACCCTTTGGGACCTGAAGGGAAGGCAATATGGCAATATGGAGTTGCTGTTCTCTGTGCCAGGAGGTATGATGTTCTATTCACAAAGAACGGGTCCCCCTGTTGTGCTAGTTTCTTTGGCATCTTCTTTTCCTAACTTCCCAAGTCTGACAGCTACGTTGTGCAAAGTGTCTGAAGATACAAAAGAGAGGAGAGAACTTGTGGGTACTTTTTGTGAAAAATGGAGCAAAAGAAATCTGAGATGTTAATGCAGAGAGGAAAAAAACAAAAATTGTCTTAAAGGTTACTAAAATGATCACGCTGTGAAAGTAAAAACATCTGAGTGTGTTTCCACTCAAATTCTCTAAGTCTCAAATTCTTTTCTGTGATCACCAGAGAAAGCACTGAACAAATTCTTAGCTTCTGCATTAACAGTGAATTGGTAATTCCCCAGGTATCTGCTGCTATTCTAAGCTGGCCCCGAAGGGGTTTGGGCTGCTTCTGAAAAAAAAAATTATTTTGAGGTAAGACCCCTTAGAAAGATCTTTGGTTGATTCCATGTCTCAAATGGGCAGCTTACGAGTGGTAGAGGTGGAGTGGGAGCGGTAGGGACTACCTGGGCTTTTTTTCAGTGTCTGTATCCCTTTGACTGTCACTTATGGTGGCTTGAAACTGTCCTTTGATCTAAACTGTAGTCTTGGTGAATCCAGGAATTATTGTAAGACTAACCTGGGGTGAAATATTTGACACTAGAATTCAAAAAGGAAAAATGACCATGTTAGAGACTGGAAGTTAAAGCAGTGCTATTAAGGCATTATTAAAAGATAAAGATACTATTAAAATTGTGTCACTGTTGAGCTCAGGTCTCTGTTGTAGTGCCTTATTTTAATAAGCATCCTTCTTTATTCATTTCTTCCGCAGTGTTAACTACTCTTGTTTCTGCCTTCATTTTCACTGTATTTTTTCAATTCCTTTTATGAAAGATAAGTAAATTGCTCTCATTTGCTTTGCATAGTGACTGATGACGGTGTCTTATTTAATCATTTTTTGATGTGTTTTCTGTCACCCTTGAGCTATGCAAGGAAAGTGTAGCATTTGTTAATAGAGACAGCACAAACAGCTCACTTCACGAGGAAGTTGCGCTAGATTTCGTGTGATGCTGCATGTTTGTTTCCTGCTGAATATTTGATGTTGCTTTGTCAGACTAGTTTTAAACAGTGAAAAGGGTAGAGTTTGTCAATTTCCTTTGGATTCTAGACCAGTACTGATCAGGAGGACGCTCTCTCTTTCACAAGCATCCTAAATTTTCTTCTTTGCATATGGTTCATGCATTTTCAGAAAACTAACTGAACCTAGTATTTCACTTCAAAAAGAATAGGTAAAACTTCTGGATACTTTATTCTGAAATCAGTTTATTAACATCAGAATACTACTTTGCCAAAGGCCGTTAGATAGTCCATGAGAAGTGTGACCTCATATTTTACCAGTTTGTTCACTTGCAGCTTTGTGAAACTGTTTTCAGGATCTGGATCATGTTAGCCATCAGTATCATGTCATTCCAAAGTTTGTTTGCTCCCCTACTAAATTTGATCTGTAGGTTTGAGAGTTTGATCTGTAATCTTTTCATGTCATTTTGTTTATTTAGTGAATCTAAGTAACTTCTGCTTTTACGTTATTAAAGCCAGTTTTTTTCAGCTGCATGATTCTATAAAATGAGTAAATGAATGTTATTTTTGATGTGGCATTTCAAACCCAAAGACTTAAAAGAGCCTTAGCAGATGAGCCTCAGACATGTGAATACTGTTTCTGAGGCTGAAAATTTGCTTCACTCAGTAGCACCTTTGAATACAAGGGATTCATACTTCAGTGTGTTGATCTGAGCTGGCTTTATTTTTTCTCTGCTGAATTTATCAGGAAGAAAAAGATGAAATGAAATATTGTAAGAACCAACGTGAAAATTATCCAGCTTGCAAATATGAGATAGGTCCCTGAATAATCACCTTTCCTCAAATACTGCTGCTCATATCTTTTCCTTTGCAATTCTTATACAGTCATCAAGGAGAAAAATACTTGCGTCCTAAATTTTCTTCACTATAAAGATGAAGAGATAAAGAAAACTCCTTGGACTCCGTTTGGGGATATAGTTTGACCTTTCTTGTAATTCCGTCAAAACTACTTTGTAAATGGAGAAGGAACAGTGACAGAGGAAATACATCATTGTCCCTGCTAAATCTGCAGAGACTACTTAGAAAAGATAATGATGACGCACATTAACTCTGACAGGTATCACTTCCAAACAGTGCAACTTGCTTTTGGAGAAGTTCCTACTATGCTTATGCAAAATGCAATGCATTTTGTGAGGGGCCTGCCCATGCTGTTTTTGACTCTGCATCCCCATGTATTTACTGCGGAAGCAAGTACTTCTGCCATTATGATCATGTAGAAGGAAGATGTGGTCTAAATGGTGTGTGCATTGAATTAAACTAGTATTAGCTCAAATAATTTAGCTTGCAGCTTTGCAAAGGAATAAGTAGAAACAGCATTTAGTATGTGCAACTCCTCTTCCACATACGCTATTTTTCTGGTTTAAATTGTTTTAAAATCAAATCTGTGTTGCTAAAAGAATGAATGAATGAAATAAAGCTTTCCACTTAAAAATGATCAGACTCAGCCAGACTGACAAGTGAAATGGTGAAGAGGATAGCAATATATTTAATATCGAAAAAGTAGCACTCTGTATGTACCATCTTTACTGCATATTTCTTGCTTATTACAAAGCTGTATTGGGCCTTATTCTTAAAGGTATTTATTCATATCTTCAGAGTTCGACTGAGTTAATCTAAATTTCATTGGCAGTGAGTGAGACTGAAAGCTTGAACTAGTATAGGAGTTAGGTAATTTAGTCATCCTTAAGGTCCGTTGTGGGCATTTAAGTCCAAAATTGTTACTCAAAATCCTAAACTCATTGATGTCTTGGCTCAAGAGATGAAGGTTAAGTATTTAGATGCCATCTCATTTAGTTGAAAAATTTGTCTGTACAGAAAATATTTCTAGCATCGCTTAAACCCTAGCAGAGTCTAGCAGCCAGATGATGCTCTTCCTATATTTTCTGCAGGCCCAATTATTATACCTCATAAATACAGACAAGATCTTGCTCCTCTAGAAATAGAGCTGTGGCCCTTCTGTTTCAGGGGAAGATCTGTGATGAAACGCAGACCCTTCTGTTTCGTGAAACAAACTGTTGTGCAGACCATTTGCCCAAATATGTAAAATAGAACCAATGATCATTCAGATGAGAAATAGACCTGAGTGACCTGGGTGACTGAAGAGTGTGCTGCCTTCTTGTGTGTTTTGTCTCTCCTTATTATCAAATTCTCCTTTCTAAAAAGTAATTTATTGGTTATTTCAAATAAGAGTTATTTTATGCCATACCTAAGATCATTGCCTGGCACAATGAGGATTTCTGTCTTCTCATCTGTGTCTTTTCAACCACTGTAACCACAAAAAAGAAGTGGAGGGTTAACTGGGTGTGGGTATGTGCAAGTAATACTTGCTTAGAATCAAAAAGAAGGTTCTTGGTCAGGAAATGGAAATTCTGGTCAGTGTGTCTTTTCAGAGAAGTATTTTTAGAAATATTGTAGTTCTTAATTTTTTCACAATGAATTTTCCAAACTGAACAAGGAATATATTTGTTATGTATTGTACTGTTAAATGAACTGTCCTACAATGCTGAAAAACTCTCACAAGAATGCTAATCCACATCAACAGCAACAAAAAAACACTAAACATTCTTGCCTGTGACGGACTCTGAAGTCCTTAT
This sequence comes from Penelope pileata, assembly GCA_013396635.1. Taxonomy (NCBI): domain Eukaryota; kingdom Metazoa; phylum Chordata; class Aves; order Galliformes; family Cracidae; genus Penelope; species Penelope pileata. The sequence goes on along the minus strand of WBMW01001876.1, from coordinate 1,014,967 downwards.
TGATGGTTTTCTATGTGAAGGATTATTTTTATTCTCATAAATCAGTTCTTGCCTTTGTGATTCTCCTTGACTCCAGCAGAAGCTTGTCTAGCTGACTGGGAGCATATATAGTCTTTTCAGTTACAGTAAATGAGAGGACAGAAAATACTACATAATAGAACATTTTCTATATTGTCATTGGCCTTTTTTTTTTTTGACAACAGATTTGAAGACTTTTCTGTGTTGTTCCCTCTGCATCCAAAGCTGAGAGAACTAGGTTTCACTCTAGAAAACGCACACAGGTTCTTTATCTGGGGATTTTATTAGTATTTTTGTACTTTTCTTTTGTATCATGTGCCAAAATAGCCATCAAGTGTATTTTAAAAAGCTACCAGGAGCTAAAGTGCAACTACTGAGTTTATATACGTTTATACACCTGAGCCTTGTAATCCTCTCTTACACATATTCAGTAGTCGTAGTTACAGTACTCCCAGGTTGGACCAGCTTCTACTTTGTTCTTTATGATGCTACTGTGTCTGGTAGGAGACAGATTAGTTCCAAGATGGGCAGGTTTTGTAAATACCAGGATCTGTATATAAAGCTGCAGGGGGTGGGGAGGATTGTTTTGTTTTGTATGTGCTCATATCTTTCTGTTCTCCTTCATTGGCTTTGTGCACCTCCCATTGTCAAGGTGTAGGTTAAGGATTCACATGGCTGTGAAGGCTGCTGTGTTAGCCTTCCTTCCTGGTTGTATTCTGTGCAATGGTTGCACCCCTTCTGACTGGCTTTTCTATTAATGCTTTCTATGTCCTGGTGGCTTTAAACAGAAAATAAATACACCTGAATTTAGAGATCTGAAGTAATTTGGTGAGACATTTTACTGTCATGGAAGGTGTAAGGTTGAATTCACTGTGCTAGCATTCTTTCTCCGCAGTAGATAAAATCTAGCTCAAAACAAAGACCGATTTATTGTGATCTGCATTAAGATGGTTGTGATGTTGGCTGGGTCCAAAATAGCAACATCTGAATCAAGTTGGAACTAGAGGAAAGGCTGTGAAAGAAGGCTAGGCTAGTGTAGGGTACAGAATCAGTACGAAGGAAGGAAACGCATAAACTTTTTGCCGTGGTCAGAGCTAGGCCCACAGAGTAGGTAGTAGTATTTGAGCAGTATTCAAAGATGTGTTCTTATGAAACATCTTTGTTCTCCTTCTACAACACTCACTAAACAATATTAAAAAACCAACAAACAAAAAAAAAAAAAAAAAAGGAAGAGATTTCATTATGTATCGTTCTATGCATAGAGCTAGATGTTTTTCAGTGCTCTATAAATAGGCTAAAATAAATAGCATGCTCCCATATATATACAGTGTGGTGAAGAATGTAGGGAGAGTCTATTATGATTTCTAGCAGATGTCCCTGTTCGTTTCAGGGGAGTTGGACTAGATGACCTTAAAGGCCTTTTCCAACTCTAATGTTTCTATGATTCTAATTTTTCTATTTTTTTCTAGCATTGTAGTAGGAATAAACCTATGTAAGAGAATTAAGCTGTGGATTTTTATTTTTATTTTTTAAATCTGTGAAAAATCTTCTTTTTGAACCATTGGGTCTGGTTGCCATCCCACCAAATTTTGGCAGATGGTCAAAATAGAAGTTAATGTACTGCCTTTAGTAACAGAATGACTTGTCATTCAGGTGCCTTGCCATCAAGGCAGTGGAGAGCAGTCCACCTGCTTTGCATGAATCTTTCAGAGCTAAATGTGTTTTCCAAGATACAGTGAAGGACTTTCTCAAAGAGAAGGAAGAAACAGATTCTTCAGAGGTGGTAGGTGAAAAGAGAATGCATATGCATTAAACATATACATCATACTGATGCATAGTGTAGTCATAAAATCTTTCAAATATTACACTGATGCAGTATACCATACAGGAAGTAATAAAACATGGATGCAAAGTGACAGTGTAATAAATGAAGTTTCAACATTTAACACAGTTAATTTAAAAAGGTATTTCAATGAACTTTCCAAATGATGAAGAATAGTTATCTTTCAGTGATTTCTTTTCAGACATGAAAACTTTTTATGTGCTTCAGGATTGTACCTGCCAAAGAAAAATAAAAGCAAATGATTAATGGTAGCATGCACCTTTCCTGTCCAAATTATAAAAAATAAATTCTGAATAGAAACACTCCCCATTTACACAGGGGAAAGAAATCTTCATTTATTTATGAGTGCAAAATGAAAAGTGACCCTTAAAAATCATCACATGCTGAGATGATATGTTATGGCATGATGTTCGGTGACTAAATGCCATCCTCTGAAATCTTGTCATTTTTTTTGCTAAAATCAGCATTTCTCTCAAATGCGACATAGGTGGCTAATAAGACAAGCCAAACGTTATCATAGAAAATATCAAGTGAAGATATGTTACAGTATTCACTTAGAAGTCTCTTCATTTAACCAACAAGGAAAGTAGGACTGTATAAACACAGTAAAACTTGACTTTTGTACCAGCTTTGCACCATTTATATTTTCATATAATAAGAGGCTTTTCTCTTTGCGAATATTGAGTAGCTACACATAGAGTGCGACCTAGTGATAAATCACAGACAAGCTGCCACAACGGTGATCTTCTCACACTTGTTTTTCTGAGCTATTCAGTTGCATTTGAATTTTTTATTCAGGATGCTTTAAATGCCAATGCTTGTAACCACTTCAGTTGGTTTTGGGGTATACAGACCTAAAGTATGATTGGAAGTTATTTTCTCAGGTGCTCAATAGATTGAGAAAGTGAGGGAGCTGAAGCAGCTGGATTGTATTCGGTTTTCAGTCTCAGAGACCTAATCTTCTTTCTATTCTGTCTTTCTATCAATGCAGGATTTATCCCTGGTGTATACTTTATTTTTGTGTCTACATTCCTTTCATCTGTTCTAAGTAATTTGAAGACTGTAGGATAGTTCTTCAGCCTAACAAGTTTTACTAGCTGAAAGCTTTTGGGATGCAGGTCTTCCCTTTTATTTCATCCCATGTGACATTCCCTCTCCAAGTAAACAGTGCTAAAAGTCGCCTTGTGTGTTTCATACAGTATTATTTCTCTTCATAAAAAGCCCTTGTTCTCGTAAAGCAGTTGCTCTCTATGTGCTCCCAGTTACTTTCTGCTAAGTAGAAATGGAATGGGCAAAGATTTTTCTTAGTGCAGTCTTACTGGTGTCATATGGTGCAGGCATTACCTGCTTGTTTAACATGGTAGGTCTGCTTTAATCATCAGTCTTTGTCTCCATACCTGCCAATCTGCATTTGATTTTCTCTTCATTTTCATCACACAAAGATCGCTGTCCTAGTTTCTGCTCTTCTGCAGAAAATATATGCAAGATTATTCCATAACTATCAATTTCCATATTTTTCAGTTTAATATCAAATTTTTTTACCTATCTTTTTAATGCATCTAATACTCCCTTTGCAGAGTTCTGTACTATCACCCATGAATTTCACTAGTAATCATGTTAGCCATTAATAGAAATTTTGACTACAACTCAAGTTTACGCAGTTCTCTTGCAATAAATCTAAGAATTTGGGGGCAGATTTTGTTGTGGGAACCAAAGTGGAAAAGAAAAATGACTATCTGAAATTTTATATGAAACTCAAGAGAATCTATATACCTGCAAATATTTTCCTCCTTTTTTTCTTTTCTTTTTTTTCTTTTTTTATCTACGGAAATTTTACCTGGATTTGTTAGTAGAGTAACCAGTAACTACAGTTTCACTCCTGAAAAACTCTAAGTAGAAAAGAATAACAAAATTCCAGATTGAATCTGTCCAAGTTCCAAAATAACAGTAATGCAGAGTCTGTAATAGTAGTTTGGAGGTCACTTCTGAAATGTGTTGATGATCAGCCTTAGTGCCACATTGACTTGTGTCAGCATCACGATGCCAACAATTACATATTTACCTATTAGCACCTTTCTGCCAGTCTTAGTCTATAGAACAAGAAATTTGGGAAGGAGATATTGAATCATCCTGTCATGACTGCATTTTCTGCTCAGGTGATGTTGAACTGTTTATTCCAAAGACAATTGTATTGCCTGTTCTGTTTATTTAAAAAATAAAAAGCCAACAAAGATATATACATGTATACAGCGCAGGATAGTTCAGTGTGCTTATGTAAACCCAAGAAATGCTTTTTTCTTAATGCTCTTTACCATCTTGTAGAACTATTTGTGATGTTTTCCACAAAATTTGAGCTTCAAATGCTGTCTATCTTGAACCTTTTAGTTAAGTACTCTCATAGGATCTAAAGACAATTCCCTTAGGAAGGGATGTCTGGAGCTCTTCAGTCAGTCTTCAGCTGAAAGCAATGTCTCTGAGGTTAGATCAGGTTGCTCTGAGCTTTATTCACTCCAGTCTTGAAACCTCTAAGGATGGAGACTGCATAACTTCTGTGGTCGTGTTTGACTGCTTGGCAGTTCTCATTGTGAAAGCCAGTCCAAAACTCTTTTTTCAAATTATGCCTGTTGATCCGTGTCTTCCTGGTACTTGAGGAGTCCCAAAGCTGGATGCAGTGTTCTATGCGTGGCATAGAAGCTGCTGAGTGTTTTTAAGATTTCCGAGCTTTTTTCATCACTCTTGTTAAAGAAGCTTTCAGTGCTGAAGATACTGGCTTTAGGACACTGCAGTCCTCAGTAATTTGCAGTTCTTTCCTGGGGAGAAATCTTGCTTCTAATTACTGTCAGAAGACATCAGTGTGAATCACTGAAGGTGAAGGGCAAGGAGCCCTGTTTCTATTGAATTCACTGTATTTAGCAGCAACATGTTGTCTATGGGATTCTCCTCCTTTGGCACAGCTCATTTGCTGGGGGCTGTCACCCTGACTAATCTGAAATAGTCAATGCTCTTGAGTATAATACTCAAAGAGACAGAGCATAACAGAAATCATTATAGAGAAGGTATGTGAACATATTAGCAGAATTGTTAGTATAATTACTGAGGAAAAAAAGCTACGTTTTTCAGGTTGATTAAAAGTGATAATAGGTTTTGGGTCCTGTAGGCCATTTATTTTTTCTTCCCTCTAAACATCTAAACAAGAAGCAGTAGCCTAATTCCCCCTAAGCAAGCACTTCTCTTCTAAAATGCAAATGTTCAACTTTCCTCCCTGGGCAGCAGCTTACCGGCCCCACACAGGTATCTCCACCCTCTTACTGTTCACTGCATTCAAGTTATTTCTTCCTTAAAAAAAGCTCCAATGCACACGCAACAGTGGCATTAGTGAGCCTCTCACCGCTCTAGAACGTGGTAGGTCCAGAAAAAGCTGCTGAAACAGGTTTCAGCTGGGAGTGAAAAGTTTGTTGAATGGAAAAATCTTCTGGGATTTCTGGTGGACCATGGTGATTTCTGTCAAAGATGGATACCTTAAAATGTTCAGCTGCTTTGTGGTGAACAAACTGGAACTTTAAGATCTGGATGTGCTTCATTCATCCCAAAGGAAGTTTCTTTGTACAGCTTTAATAGCAAACAGATGCTGTGCCTGGTAGGATTCTTTCCTGCTTAAAATGCTGCAGCTTCACAGCTGCACCAGGGCTCTTCAGTACTCTGCTAGCTGCTGTTCTGGTCCAGTGGATGTTAATGCATGAGCTGGCTGAGATGACTCAATGAAGATTTCTCTTTCTAACTAAATAGCTCAGCTTTTGCAGCCTTTTCAGCACTAAATAAATGAGTAAGGATGAGGGGGAAGAGAGAGGGAAAAGAGAATGGACTTCTTATGAAGGCAGATAAAGGCTAGAAGCAGGCTGGAGACGTGCTGGTAGCCACAGATAATGAAAACTTCTGCTTTTTATAAAGTGTTTCCTGTCCTACTTTATTTGCTTAGTCAGAAATAATAATAAAAACAAAAAACAAAAAAAAAAACCACAAAACAATTTGTAGATTTATTAAAAGAAAAAGTTGTTAAATAGTTGGTTCCTGCAGATACTGTGCCTTTGTTTCTTTTTCAGATTTATTTATTTTAATGTGAATGTTATATCTCTAAAACATAGTAAAAATGAACCCAATTCTGTGACTTTTACAATTACAGTACTGAATGCTTTTCATGAATATAGTTTTAGGTATATCCTGTTTTTCACAGTATAGCCCATTAAATGAATAGACCTCAGAATGGATTAAAAAAAAAAAAAGTATGTCTTCCCTTTCACTTTATCATGTAATTTGAGCATTCTGGATTTGTTTGTTTTTAAGATTCAGACAGATGGTTGCTTTAGCAGGGGGAAGTATTTGTGATCCTTCAGTGTTTCCATTGGATTTCAACTTGGGAGTGATCGTCCCATGTCCAAAAGTTGCACCACTGCTCTAGAATATGAGAGTGCCTGATTTAAGTCCCTACTTTACCTTCTTCAGGATAGAATTTTAAACTTGAGTCTCCTGTTATCCTGTTTTCAGCTTCACCTTTAGAAGTGACCAGAGAAACTCCTGACTCTCTGGGAGGTAACTGCTGCACAGCTTAGCTCCTATAACCATGGCAGACGCTTTGGCATCACAGAAAGGACAAGGGAAACTGCAGATTGATCTGACCTTGATCGGTCTGAATATGGAATACTTACTCATGTAGGTGTGAAGTGATATATGCATATTACAGAATCACAGAATTGCAGAGATTGGAAGGGACCTCTAGAGATCATTGAGTCCAACCCCCCTGCCAAAGCAGGTCCCCTACAGCAGGCTGCACAGGTAGGCATCCAGGTGGGTCTTCAGCATCTCTAGAGGAGACTCCACAACCTCCCTGTGCAGCCTGTTCAGTGCTCTGTCCCCCTCACAATGAAGATCTTACGCATACTTGTGCGGAACTTCCTATGCTCCAGTTTGTGGCCATTTCCCCTTGTCCTATCACCACACACCACTAAAAAGAGCTTGGCCTCATCCTTTTGCTTCCCGCACTTTAGATATTTATAGACATTAACAAGATCCCCTCTCAGTCTTCTCCAGACTGAACAGACCCAGATTACTCTGCCTTTCCTCATGAGGGAGATGCTCCAGGCCCTTCATCATCTTTGTTGCCCTCGACTGGACTCTTCCCAGGAGATCCCTGTCTTTTTTGTACTGAGGAGCCCAGAACTGGACACAGTTCTCCACATGTGGCCTCACCAGGGCAGAGTAGAGGGGGAGGATCACTTCCCTCGACCTGCTGACCAGGATCCTGTTGGCCTTCTTGGCCACCAGGGCACACTGCCGGCTCATGGCCAACCTGTTGTCCACAGAACCCCCAGCTCTTCCACAGAGCTGCTCTCCAGCAGGTCAGCAGCCAACCTGTACTGATGCATGCATTCCTCCCCAGCTGCAAGACTCTACACTTGCTTTTGTTAAACCTCATCTGGTTCCTTTCTGCCCAACTCTCCAGCCTGTCCAGGTCTTGCTGAATGGCAGCACAGTTTTCTGGCATGTCAGCCACTTCTCCCAGCTTTGTACCATCAGCAAACTTGCTGAGGGTAGACACTGTTCCTTCATTCAAGTCACTGATGAAGATGTTGAACAAGATTGGGCCCAGCACCGACCCCTGGGGAACACCGCTAGTCACAGGCATCAACTAGACTCTGTGCTGCTGATCGAAACTCTCTGAGATTAACATCATGGATTGGCTTCTATGAGAGTAACTTTGCCTATTCACAATGCAGAAACCTTCCTTCATCAATATAATAACATTTTTCTATATGTCTTTTAGCAAAGAGATGAACATCAATAAAATGTAAAAGCTATCTACGCACTTTGATTAAGATTGTTATTTTTCATTATTTGTTGAGCTTTCAATTTTATTTTTGTATTTTTGATGATTTTTATTTAGTTTGTCATCCTTTTTATGAACAAACTGCAGTATAATCAGCCTCCCAGAAACAGCTTAAGCGAGGTGCATTGGGGAGGTGGGAGTAGGGCTGGCGCAAATAAAGTATCCATGACTTTTTCTGTTTGTTTATTTTGTTGTTTGCTCCCCTCTCAAGTTTCTTCAGTGAAAATAAGCACTGATTACTTTATTTACATTATTGATTTTTTTTTAGGGGATCTTGTTTTTGTTTCTGTGAGGAGGGAAGTGAAATATTTCAAATAAACCCACTATGACTAAGCAGCTTTGATTTTACCAAGTGGGATTAACAAGGCTTTTATAGCTTTTTTTATCAATGGTTTTTACAATCGGGTTTCTATTATTCCAGTAATAACTGACTTCTTAAATAATCATAAGGTTTTTACACATGTAAGTAACATAGTGAAAGGTCAAACACCTATCTCCAAAATCAGCTGGCAGGTACAGCATATGGCGAAGCTGCAAATTTCACAGATGGGGAAAAAATCGGGATTGCAGTACTAAAAGCTCACTGGAATGATAAAAGGTAAAAAGCGTTTGAAGCAAAAGGAGCAGAACATTATATCCTAAACTCCACTCAGAACGAAGCCTTCTGCTCTGTGCCATTCAAATACCTGAGATAACTACTCACATTCAAAGAGCAAAATACACCACTCACACCATTTCTTTTTGTACAAAAATGGAGTGAGAAAGCTAATTGTAGTTCTGCAGTTCTGAAGAAATTGAAAAACGTACTTGCCTACAAGCATAGCTGTGCAAAACAATTTTTTTTTTTTTTTTGAATGGTTCCAACTTTTGGAGGCTTGAGATTTGTGTTCTGGGAAGTTCTCTGTGCAATCACAGATATTATGATCTCTTTCTGGCATGAGACTGTTACATCAGTGTATTCTCCCACTGTTTTTTCATTGCTCTGCTGTCCTGAAGTCCTCTTGATATCATGTGCTGCTATCATGAATTTCAGGAGTAGCACATGATTTGTCTGGAGAATCTTAAGAATATTTAAGGCAATTTATAGGTACTTCCACATTAGCGTTCTGTATTAGATCAGGAAACTTCACAATTGTACTTAGGCTCATACGGATTTTCAGAATACTCTAACTCAATTCTTTCCTAATGACTCTGAATTGGTAAAAGGTGCTGTGCTGTAAGAGCACGATTAATGAGCTCTAACTCCTAATGGGTAGTTAGTTCACAGGATCGAACTGGAACTAGTCAGGAATAACCCTTTCAAATATATGTAACGTGAACTGCTGGTCCTCTGTAAGGAATGATTCACTCTACAGATTTCACTCTTGTGCCATGCTACTTGCTAAATTAGACACAACCTATGCTCATCTTTCTTTCATTGCATATTCTACTGCTTCAGCAACAGTGGAAATACATGTCCTCTGCCTCATATGAGGAGAAAAGGATCTGTAAAGGGACAGAAAGCTTTTAAAGAGAATCAGCCATTTTTAGATGAAGTGATCGCTGCTGGATTGAGCTCCAGAAGTGTCAAGGGCAACATAAGAAAGAGATAAAAATAGAGTAGATATTTAAGACTTGATGCAGCTACTTTAATTCCAATATCTGATAGGAATGTTATGTCTGAACTGATTTCTTCACTTGGTAGTAAATGCATATTTTCCTGATATCAGCAGGCATTATGTGGCAAGGTCAGAGTTCAGCATTCATCTGAAAGTCACTTCTCCTTAGAGTATGGGAAATTCAGTTCAAGCTTTCAACCCAGGTAAGCAAGCATATTTTAAAATTTTTTCAACCTGCCAGTTTTACAAATTGGAATTTTAAACTAATGCATATTTGTCAAGGTGTGAGAAATTCACGAGGGAAGAACAAAAGTAAAATTTATTGACTGCAGCAGTATTTTTCAAATTATTGAAATGTTATTCCTTTTCCCTATCTTTTCTCTGAATTTACTATGCTATGCCTTGCTAAGGACTAAAAATCAAGGTTATGATGAACATGTCCATGCAAATGAGTAAATTCGTTTTATTATTCAGAAGAATGAAGGGCATTAGAAGGTCTTCATATTCCCAGAAATAATCCTGCAGGTGGTTTGATGCTGTTTCCCCTATCTGTGGTAAAGGCTAAGAAAGCAAAAAGCCAGGTATGTTCGAAACTGACTCCTGCTGAATTTCAGTAGAACTGTCAAGCCGTTCATTGTGTAATGGTAACACACAATTTAACAGGGCTTTCTAAGCTGGTGACCTCTGTCTGTTCTATCCTTTTTGAGATCCATCTTTCCTTCATTCTTTTCTCTGGAAGCTGGCATGCTGTGGTACTCCCAACAAATTGTGTAAGAAGTAATAGTTTAGTTTTCATTTCCTTGACTCTCTGCTCAGTGGTCTTGCAGTGCTTTTCAGGCTTTTTTTCATGCCACTTGCATTCTTCAGTAACCCATGAATTCTGCTCAGGAGAGTTTTGTTTCACAACTGAGCACATTTCTACATCCCTCATTTCCTTGGTCAAATGCTAAAATTGTCTAAATCTCCTGGAGTCCTTTCAGGCTTGATTTGCTGGTTTTGGGCTGACAAGTAAAAAGTTCCATAGACCTTTTACATGAACTTTAGGCTTGCTGTCGTCTTGCTTAAGACTGTCAGAAGAGTGTTTGATTAAAGGTCTTCTTAGGACCACTAGGTTGTCAGAGGAAGGTGGAAGAAGGAGAAAGCAAACAGAATGTTACAAATATTTACCCACTCCACATCTTATGCTAAATATTATATTAGCATATTCTTGGGAAAAGCACTTTGCATATTGTGAAAAATGCTCCTCAATAATTCACCTTAAATATTTTGTACTGATTTTGTGGAATTCTTGAAAGGCGTATGTGGCATTAATTTGAGTCTTCATTCATATATTATTTAGCCATAGCTTTCAGAGCTATTATTGCTCTCAAGAAATAAGCTTGAGTTAGAAAGTGAAAAATCACCACTGTTTGGGAAAAAAAAAAAAAAAAAACCTCTTCTGTTTTAAAATGTTGCAGATAATGACAAAACAATTGGCATTGGTTGTAGCGTTTTCTTTGTTTTTTGTATTTTTCCCCTCTTCTTATCCTTGATTATGGGAACATGTTATAACCTTCTAAAACACATTTGTACAAGGTTTCGGAGGTGAAGCAAGCAACATGTTCACTCTCTGTGAAGAAAACTTTGAAGGAAACTGGATGACCACACTGTTTACTATATGGTCTGCCAACTGTGTTGCAAATTAATGTACTGAAGACTGCTGGGCAAAATGGTTTGGAGATTTTCAGTATGAGTGTGAACTGCTGCCATAAATACAGGTTTATAGATCAAACACTTGGCAGTGAACATTGAGAATGATGGCATCTCTCCGCAGACAGAAGCAGCATTTTATGTGACCTTCCAGGCATCTTCCACGTGGATTAGCACAGACACAGTCTCTGGGTTGATGATACCAGGCACAAGCTCTGTAAGAAAAGAATGTGTTTATTACTGGAGGGTAAAGTGGCATCTTTGCATCATCAGTGCAGCTTGTTCCCTCCCTCTAAAATACTGTGGTTTCCTGTCTTCCAGTTCCAGTTCTCAAAACTGCTCTGGGAAAAACAGATTTGACTAGCACGTTAGCCATTGCAGACTGTGTAAACAGGCTTAGAAGCTGTGATGTTGGTAGTGAAATTAGGTTTGAGTTTGGGACTAATTCTTCTCTGCAATGAGAACTCTCAATTTCACCAAGGTCCAGGGGTGCTCAACATTTTTTAAAGGGAATTCAACACCTGGCAGAATTATTTTCTAGCTGAATTCAGATGAGATGCACAGAATAGGTAATTATGCTGGTATTAAAGAAATCTGTGATGCTTCAAAATACAATGAAAGGGATGCTGTTATGGCTAGTAACTAACATTTATGAAAAAAGAGAGTGCTTTCTTTCTATTTCATATATTAATAAAACCAAGAACCTCAGTAACTTCTCATGAATTTCAGAAGTATGTGGAGGAAACACTGTTAGAAAGAAACAAGGGGAAATTTTACAAACTTGTTTGAATGGAAGTCAGCTTGGCTCACTTCTGCCATGACTGAAATGATTTAATACATGTGACCTAAAGGATGGATTCTGATATGGCTTTCCATTTTTCTGGTTATAATTATTAGAAGTATTATGAAAGGTTTTGGATGAGTAACTGACGCACTTAATGATATTAGAAACAATAATTGAAATCTGCTTTTTGGAACAAATTGAATGAAATGGCTATCTGACACCTAACATTTGATGTTTGAAGACATGCATGAAGAACTGCAGAGAAGAGTCCTGTGCTAAGAAGTTGCTTTACCCTGAAAGTATGTGTGAAATTATAGTCTATTATTAGCATTGCTGTGAATGTGCTTATGAAATACTGTATTAACCCAGTAATAACTCTTGACATATGGTAATTCTTTTAGCATAATTTATTAGTATTGGCAACACCAAAGAGCATTCTGCTTTTTCTCCTGAGTTCTCTGTGCATTTTCACGTGGCAATTTCAGCTCCAATTGGAGCCTTAGGTTTGAATCTTGATGTGCCATTTTCACGGTGATGAAATCGCTCTTTTACTGGGATAGGAACTTTGCTAGTGCCATGTAAGCACAGTCTTTATGCAGTATTGAATTGGGTTGGCTCCAGCTAGTCTTGTTTAAAGATTGTGACCCCCAGGCCTTTTTAAGCTGTTTTTGTTGTGGATTTTCTTGTTTTCCTCATGGGTGAATGTGTTTATAAGTTCTTAGTTTCACTGGTAGTGACCTGCCACTTAAAGAAATTGTCAGATGTGTACTTGAGAACTAATAGCATGCGCTGTAATGAATTCAGTCTGAGCTGACATGTTCAGTGACAGGATAACTGTTTATGGGCTTTCAAGTCAGAAACAAGAACATCTTACACCATAGTACAGAAAAATGCTAGAAGTAAGTTATATAGATATCTAAAAGGTCTCTGGGATTCTTATTGACTTGGTGGTGGAGGAACAAATGCAAAGGTATGAGATTGGCTTTGTTCTTTCCAGCCAGCCCTTTGATCAGTAATAATTTTTTTTTTTTTTTTTTAAGATATACGTGGAGAGAAAAACATATCCCATTGTCTTTTGAAGTTTACTTTCCTTTTTCAAATATAATGGGGGGGTGGGGGGGAGAAGAAGAAGGGGGAAGTAAAGTACTGTAACATATAGCTGCAGTTTTTCCTGGAACTCTCCATTCTGACTGTTGTGATATGTTTCTTTCCTGCTGGTAGACAATTAACTATTACAAAAATGAATGAAAATGTGCTAAAGAAAATGACAGATTTGTTTTTTCCTTGAAGAATACAGAAGAAGAATGAATTCCATAGGCAGGATAGATTTTGGTTTATAGAAATTTAGTGTTATATAGCTTTACGTCAAACCACTTAAACCAGAATCCATATTCTGACTTTTCAGTTTGGGTGCTGATGTTTCGAGTTTTTCATGGCTGTGGAATAGCCCATTGTATTATTATTAATAATCTGCTAATCCAATGAAAGCATTACACTCTTCCCATTGGAGTTGCAGGAACCAATTCAGTAGTTTTAGAGTGTTCGCATAAGTCCACTGGTATTACAGATATATCTATCAGTATTGATTCAGAGAGATTCAGCAGGAAAAATTGTCTAGGAGACTGAGCCACAACTCATTCAGATGTGCTTTTCTTCTAGAATATATTAGGTAGTGTTTATACAGCAAAGTTTCCAGAAAAGAGTTCTGTACTGAGCTTTTCATGATATGAGTGATTAAATATAACGTTTTACAGAAAACAGTAGTTTCTTTATAAGCATAAATACTTAAAATATGGTGTTAACATTGTGAACGTTTTGACATTGACTTTATCACTCAGTAGTGAGAAAATCTTTATGGTGACAAGAGTCAGACTGGAAATGTTCAGAAATATATATAAACAATAGTTACTAGGAAAAGGACCTAAAAATTAAGAGCTGATTTCAAGAAGGTCACACGAAAGACAAGTAGAATGGTAGTATGTCAATCTACAGAATATCTTAATTGTTACTAATTTGAGAAGTAAAAAAAAAAAATAAGCAGGAAGAGCAGAAGTCTTAATTAATGATCACAACAGTTACTCAATTGGCATATGAGAGACTCAGTGGGATAATTCACATGATTAGAATATTAGTGGCTATAATTGCTCCAGAAACATCTGCAAGGGGTGAGAATAAGAAAGTAGGTTTTTTGTGTTTCTTTTCTTGGAAGGCAATTAGATTCAAAAAGAGAATGTGTGCGTTTTCTGGATGAGGATGAAATGATCAGATCAGCTGTAAACCAACAATTAAGATGTGGTTCTTGGGGAAGATAAGACTTCTTTCTGGAAGAAAGAGGAGGAGAAGAAAAGAAAAAGAAACTCTGAATTTTCAACTTTATAGACAATGGTAGTAAAAGTTTTTTAGTAAATAGTTACGGCAAGGCACAGAATATCCAGCATGTTTTTATACCAAAAAAAGGGGATGCGGAATGGACACTAAGAAGAATGGTAGATATCTGATTCTAAACATCAGGGAGAAATGGCAGAAAATATGAAAGTGGCAAAAAGCCTGCATGAGAATGAACATGAAAAGAGAAAGACTACAGAAAGGGAATAAAAAAATCTTCTACAAAATAATGAAATAAAGTTCAAGAAAGGAGACTTAAATTCGGGGAAGTGGTAGGCAAATGGGATGGGATGCAAGTCTAAGTGGAAGGGGAATTCAGAGCAGAGTAGTTCTAATTCCTTAAATAGGCTAAGTTATGCAAACTTTTATTCTAGGATAAAGACTGAAAAATACAAGAAGGGCAGAATTTGGTAATGTAATGAAATCTTCACTGATCTCAAACAACAGAGCATGTACAGAAGGTGGGAAATATATCAAACTACTAAGGACATTAAAAAATAACATAAAAACGTAGACACAAAATCAAAAGTGCCAAAGTGGAAAATGAAATGCTGTTAGCAGAAGGTTGTGAAGTGAAAAACTATTGTGTAGGTGAGATTCCTCCACTTAGTGCTAAGAGACAGACTAAGGAAAGATTAGATTTACCAATCAATGGGAGGGAGAACCTACTGAAAAATGACAGCTGCGGTTCACTTATAAATTTTTGTGGTGACTATTTCATTGAAATTACTCTTTGGCTGTCAAAGGACTGACTCAGGTAACCTCAGAATCTTGAATTGTTATTTCTGAGAATATAATTATAAATTTAGTGCATTTCCATGAGGAGGGAAACAAAAAAGACATAACTGCCAGTTTAACTTCATAAAAAGTACTAGAACAATAATCAACTACTAAAGTATCCATATACCTGAAAGATAAGGAGGTAGATCTTGAACCAGTTCACCAAGAAAGTCTTTTGTGCCACCAACCTAATTTTTTCTCCTATCAAGATAGGAGGTCTTGTAAACAGGAAAGAAGCAGTGGAAATTTTGTGCCTTGACTTCAGTAAGTCTGCATTCCTGTCATGTGATAATACTGTAAAAGGGCTAAATAAACAGATTTGATTAAAATGCCAAACAGAGGGGGAAAAATCATATATATTATAGTAGGATTCTTCAGCCACAAAAAGTAGAATTCTGAGTTGGGAACTAAGATGTGAATATTAAAATTAGTTAAGAAAAGTAATCAACAATGAAAATATTTAGGTTTTAAAGAAAAAAGCTAGATTTTAACATCAAGAAAATAAAGGTTTCTGATGCCATGAACAGTAAAGCGTTGGAATAAATTGCATAGGACAGTTGGAAGTTTATAAATTGTGCATCTGCAAGAAATGACTTAGGTATCACTGATCTTGCTTAGGGCAGAGAAATGGAGTAAATAATCTTGCAAGATCCCCTACAGCCACACTTTGTATTTATTTCCATATTTAGCTACTCTAAATCAGCTTTCCAGAACTTCTATTTACTTTTTCCATTTCACTCCTCAGAGAGAATGATTCCACTAACTCTATACATGTTCTACTGAAAAATCTTAAGATTCAGAATGTGATTTAAACTATTTACTTTACAGGGATAAACATTTATCTTTAAACTTTTTAGAGCATTATTTAAGTTGCATGTCTATGACTAAGAATTTAGGAGTTATTAAGCAATACCAGAAATTGTCCGCACGTTTTGTTTTCTGGTCAGTGAAACACTTGGAGAACAAAATAGTCAAGGAACATTAATAACTTCCTTTAAATAATTTTAGAATTCAAAATATACTGCTTGTTCTCTTTCATGAGGATCAGGGTTTTTTTTCCAAAAAAGTTCAATTTTCAACCAAGTTTTTTTTTTTTTTTGTCTTGATGTCATTTCCCTTGAGGAAGGGGTATGTATCTTGGAAGTGTGTATTACCGTAGGGCTTCCCCAAATTAGGTGGCCCTTCACACAGAGGGTCTGTAGATCTCCGTTCCTAGATTTGCAGAAGATGCTAAAGGATCACATGGGTGCAAGGGACAATGGTACAAGTTTGTAGTAGAGAGAAGCACCGATGGTGATTATAGTTTGAGATGCATCTGTCTCAGATGTCCCTGAACTCATCAGAGCCTGGGAAGTGACTAAAAGGAAGTATCAGATATGCATGCACTGCTCTCCTATTTCCATCATGAACACTTGTGGTCACTGCTCAAAGTAGGATGCTGGCCTGGAGGGATCGTTGGTGCAGTCCAATCTACCATGGCTGCGAACCAGCAGCACCAGCCAGTGGGTACTGTGCCCATGGCAGCCAAGCACCGCAGGGCCTCTGCTGTTCCTGGCAGGTGCAATGCATCAGGATGATCACAGAGCTGTGAAGCTCTGTTTGGCTTCTACAGCAGGATGAAAGCAATGGAGTAATGCTGAATGAGAGAGGTCTGCCTGCAAAGCGATTTTAGATGATAATCCATTGTGCAAGTCTTTTTGTTCGTTTATTTATTTAAAGTGCTTTGAACTTTACAGATTAGTTTTTTGAAAGATATTATAAAAATGTACTTCTGGTCTAATTTAGATGAAGTAAACATTAGTCTTAATGCTGTGCAAGGTGAAGCTTTTATTCCCACGCAGTATTTTCCATTTGTTAGGGTTAGGTTAAAAACAGGAAAGCAATTTTAGGTTAGACAAGTATATTTGTGTTTAATCTTGTATTACATTTCTTAAGGCTTAGATGTAGCTTTTTGTTTCTCAGTGTGCTGAGACAATTGTTCGTACAGCAGGTTGTTAACAATCAAACTGGGAACATTTGGAAAAAACAATTATTGTGGAGCAGATATCAACTTAGCATTAACTCATCTCCGTAAATTTGTATGTAATGAGTTCTTACCCTTGAGATCTTACTTTATTTTACAATGTTATTATTTTCCTTTCCTATATATTTAATACTGAGTGTAGATTTTATAAATGTAATATGTTTTTAAAAATTGCTTCAATTCTGCCTTACAGATTGAATAGTGGAGCTGTATCTTCATCAGAATATTATTATTAGTTTTCTTGTCGTGTTCTGCCTGCTGCTAATCCGGCATTGTACAACTCCAGTTGCCTGAATAAACATTGTCTTTAGTATTATTGATAGCTAATCACTGGTGCAGGAGGAAATGGAACAAAGGGCACTGATTTTACTACAAGAAGATACAAAAATCCAAGCTCTAATACTACTTTTAAAATCTCAGGTGTATTAGTTTATTTTATGCTCCAACACTCAAAATAAGTCTCATATATTAGATATGGTGCTCCTATGATTCTAGTACTGTAACAAACAAGATCAATAAGGCATATTCTTAAAGCCTTTTGTCAGCCAGTTTTTTCCAGCTCTGGTAAATATCCATATTTCAAAGAGCAGTTCAGTTTGCTCTCTTGTTCCCCAGTCTCCTCAACTGATAAATTTGCTTTTGAACTAGCTATTAAGTTGCAGAGACTCCCTCTCACTTTCTTCTGGTCTCTTGGTCTCTGTGTTGGTCTCTCCTGGCTAGAGTGTATTCCCTCCGGTGATCTAAAGGAACATTGTGGAGTTGTTCTGAGATACTATGGAGGAAAAGTGTTGTTGACTAGTTTTCAGGAAAGAAGCAAAGTGGAGTTGCCATTGGCATTCTGTTTGAAGGAAAGGGAATTTGCAGGTGACAGAACATTGGCACAGGCTGCCCGCAGAGGCTGTGGAGTTTCCCTCCTTGGAGATCTCCAGAAGCTGCCTGGATGTGGGCCTGAGCAGCCTGCTCGGGGTGGCTTGGCTGGGTCTGGGGCTGGGCCAGATGGGCCCGCAGAGCCCTGCCAGCCTCCGCCATCCTGTGACTCTGTGACGCAGGCAGGCAAAAGTGGTACAAGGAACCGCAGATAAAAGGGGATTCAGGGAAACTTACATTTAGATTACAGATAAGATGCTAGAGATAAACAGTTATTGCGTGTTTCTGGATGTTGTTTGATCTGTAGGAGGTTTATGCATGGCAGCTGTTTTCTTGGGAGCATTTGTGTTGCAGGTCCAGTGATAGCAGCAAACAGGGTCACACAGCCCAGTATTACCCATCACAGCTCTCCAGGATCAAGCAAGCTGAAGTGTCAGAAGCAAGGACCAATGGGGAGGCCTGAAGTAGCTCTGGGCGTTGAGCAGATTTCCCCCACGCTGCTCACAAGTCTTTTAAGGCTTCACAGTGCTGTGAATCAAGATGGGTTGATTCACACACAGAGCTTCAGGCCCTGACCGTATGCAAAAATAGTGTTGGTATGCAGGACATTATTGAAAAGAAAAATGTTGATGAAATATTAACAGGCAAAATCAATTAATTAGGAGATCCTCGATTGCAGGAAACGAATGATTTCTTCTGTGGATAGTTATGATTCAAAATAACTTACTGTGAAGTAGCAATAATCCATGCAGATCAATGTATTATAATCTATATAATTATTGTCTGAAATTAACTGGTGGAAGTAAGACAGTAATTAATATTTTAGGTGACCTTTTAAAAGCGCCTAAACAATAAGTGTTTTATTTCCCCTTTAATGTGGACATTTAAAGTACATCCTTCAGTGTATCACTGCACTATCTTGCTTAAGTGGTCATTATTCTTCTACAGAGTTGGTTCGTCTCATAGAAACAGTTTTGGTTTGGTTTTCTGGGCCGTGTGTCACCACAGCCCTTTTTTTGTATCAATTCTTTTGCAGAGAGCACAATGACGTGCAACATACAATTTGCAATTTGAATTATCTGTCATGGATTGGACATTCTGAATAATATGCTTTTTGGATTTCAAAACCTAAGTATTTCTCTTGCTACTTGGTTCTGGGTATTTCACTTAACACAGATGTTGAAAGAACATTGCTATTATTCAGCTCTTATAAGGATGTTCCTCTTACTCCTCAGGTTCAGGCCACTAGATTCACAAAGTACAATATAGACAACTCACTTCTGTGAAGTGCCTTCTCCTCCTACAGGCTGTATCTAAGCTCAGTTAATGAGGTTAAACTACTAAGCGTAATTTCAGATTTCAGATATGCACAGAGAGGGTTTCTCTCATAGTTATTTATAGAAAGAGTTTATAACCCTATATTTACAGTGCAGGTATTAATCCAGTACATTTATAGGCACATACAAAGGTGTTCTGAGGATATTTTATGGGATCATCTCGGTCAGAAAAGACCTTCAAGGTCATCAAGTCTGACCATATATACATTTTTCAACCTATTGCCAGCATATTTGGAAATACAGTTTCCATTTAGTATGAACATACAGTATGAGGGTGGTTATATGCTTGCTTGATGGAAATAAGTCCCCGTGAAATATTAAAAAATAAATGGTGTATTTTTTCTTTTTTTTTTTGATGAAAAACAGTGAGTTATGTTGCAGACAGTGAATGACTCTAATTATGTTTTATAGCGTCTTTATGGCAGAAACTTGTATTTCAAGTTGATAGCAAGGAAATTTAATAATTATTAATTACACCAGTTATTGTATTATGCAGGTAATCAAGTCTCCTTGCCTGATTAAAGTGTTGACAGAGGACACTAAAAATACATGATAAACATCATTGGAAAAGATCTTCTGTTTGACATGTATCTATCCCAAAGGGTTGTTTTGAGATATTTAATTTGTATTTGTGAATTTTACATGCACAAGTATGACAGGCTACGTAATTTTAAACTGCATAAAGAGATGGTACAGAAGATAGGCTTGGAAAGCAGGCTTCTCTGACAGCTAAGTCCCGCTTCCTCCCTTCTCCATCAAAGCCATGCTGCAGTCTTTCCTCACTTCTGTAAGAGATAAATGCTCTTCCCAAAGAGCTGGTTTTTGCTTTCTGCTTTCACAGCCATAACTGATACTCAATCTCTTTTTGATATGCTTCTGTCCTCCGTGTCTCCTCATTCCTCAGCAATTCTTCTGAGTAAAAATTGCTTGTGGTAATTTTCTTTCATCACCCCGTTCAGCCTCTTTGCCAGTTTACCTTCTCTATCATATTAACACTGTAACATTAATTTTTAAATTCAAACTAATTCAGTTACTTATTTCTTAATATATCATTTATTTAACTTTCCATCTCCTGATCCTTATTGTGTTCCTTTTTTACTTTCAGTCTCTGTTTAATAACAGTTTTTCTTGCTGTTTCTGCATTATCTCCTCACTTTTATCCATGTCTACACAGATATTACCAGGGGTGGATAAAGGGGAAGGGAACTCATCATTTTTGAACTCATCTCTCCTCTTTGCTGAATCGCATTATACTAGCGCTGCTTTGAAAGTAATGCCTCCTGTTTTATCGTGTTGGCTCACAGTGTCGGAGGCAGATGTTGGTGGGATGGCAGTAGAGGCTGAACCTTCCCACCCATATCCCCTTCCATGTTGTTGCCATGTGACAGATGGCAGCAGAGGGGCACTCTGACACAATAGCGTCTGACGTGGAAGTGCGGATGGAGCAAAGGTGTGGCACTGAATTCCTCCATGCAGAAAAGATGGCACCTACTGACATTCATTGATGGTTGCTGAACGTTTCTGGAGACCAAACAGTGGTCTCAGACCAAAACTTTACATAATATATGCATAGTAAATTATTCATGCATTAATTGATTTAAGGGTAGTTTTGTATATGCAGCTCCCGAGAATGAGAATTCCACCATCTAGCTGTTAGTTTCACGTTATGACAGGCAAAATCATAGTCGCAAGTACCACATCTGTGTGATCATTTGACACTAAGAGGTAAGTAGCAGCCAACGCAACAGAAATTCATGCACAAATGTTTTCCAAATCTATGAAGTAAATTAAGAGTGATTACAAGGGATAAAAGCTACCTCAGTGTTACTGGAAATGTGGGCTCTGCAATGCACCAGTAGCACTAATTTCCTATAATAAGACTGGTTTTATTCACTTGCAACTTTGCCAAATGCTAAACATCTGGGTTGATGCCTTCCATGTCATGTACCTGCCCTAAGGTTTGACTGCTTTAGAAATGTTTAACCCCACGTTGCTCATCTGTATATCAAAGCCTGGCCTTGTTGGAAATGTCTTGTCTTGCATGGTAAGGAAAAAAATGATGAAGCTCTGTTTATTATTTTGTATTTTATGTACAATTTATGTTTTATTATTAATACATTATTTCATATTGTTTTATACAGTATAATTCTAGCATCTGTGTTTTGTAGTGAGAATTTCAAACTTGACAGAGAAACAGTTTCTGTGAGGAAGTGCCTTTTGACTTGTAAGGAATCTGCTTAGAGGTGTCTATGCCAAAACCTTGTGAAAAATCTCATGTGCTTAGCTTAGCAACTGAAAACTTTGAGGTACTCTGTTGGGAGTGGCTACTCTCAGTTCTCTGGCAGCTTCTGCTGCAGACAAGACAACGTTCTATTACTACAGAGAAACCAGACAGGAGTGTGGAATTCTGCTTCTCCTCTGCTAATAACTAAGGCAGCAGGAAATCACAAGCCTCAAATGACTTTCAGATAGAGAGAAAGGTGGTTTTGGAAGCCTGTGGAGACTAAAGCTTACTCAGAAGGGAATGAAAGTTGGAGGTGTGTCATTTTCAGTGTTTCTGTTCCGGTCTCTCCCAGATAACTGGGCAAATGTGTAGGATTTGAGTGTCTCTTTTGTCTGCCAAAAAAGATCCTGCTTTTCCGAGAGCATGATATAACTTGCATAAGATCTCACTGTTGTTATTATCTATTAATTCCAGGAGTTTGGGCAGAAATTTCTCCTGAGATATGCTTCA
Source organism: Penelope pileata (assembly GCA_013396635.1). NCBI lineage: Eukaryota > Metazoa > Chordata > Aves > Galliformes > Cracidae > Penelope > Penelope pileata. The sequence continues at coordinate 993,028 of WBMW01001876.1, read as the reverse complement.
ATGAGATCAGCATTTAAGCACAGAAAATGTAAACAACATGTAGAGGTTGCAAGAATTTAGACATTTACATTGAGGTGCAGGCCATATGACTACTTCTGAATTGTTTAGATAACAATATCCTACTCTAAGGATAAGTTAATGACCTTCTTTTGCCGTGTGATTAAAAGATTTATTGAATATTTACAGCATTATTCTCTCAATATTCATTTATTTTTTGCTAGCACATGTTTAGGATTAGGCCCGTGTTCAACAACACTGTTGCAGTGTAAGCTGACAGAATCACTTCTGCTTGCAAAGTGCAATGTTACGTTTGGTTCCTGTGTGTCTCACATGTAAATCTGTGAGTGATGGTAAGTTGGTGTATTAATGGTGAGATTACAGTTAACATGCGTAATAGTTCTGCTGAGCTGGGCACTTTGGGAAGGAAGTGGAAGTTGATGAGTCGCCTGCTGTTTAGCTGAGTGGCTTAGGGTGCATCATGCTGACCAAACTGGCACGCCTGCCCTGTTTGCACAGTAGTCAGTCTGTTTTTACTCTGCAGGTACGAGTCTATTTACTTAGGCAGCAAAATCTTACTGTGTTTTCTTCTCTCTCTCTCTCTCACTAGTCTTACCCCCATAAAAATTAAGCCTTTATATATTTTGTTTGGGGTATCTTTTCTGAGAGAAGATCGCCTACTAAAAAGTTCAGATGAAGTAAGGAACTTCACCTTTTGCTTTTACTGCATTTATGCCTGAATATAATTAGGCTGAAGTTTGTGAGGCAGAAGAATAATAAATACATGTTCATACTTGAAATGGAATGTTCTACCTTCCATTTGGCCTCCAGTACAACTCTCAGGGGATTCTAATGTTTGTCCCAAATGTTTAGTATGAACATATATTTCCTTAATCAGCCAGAGATATTGCCAGTGTTAAGCCAGGAAAGCAAGTAGCTGGAACCTGAGAACTAGCAGAGCAGAACACTTTGTGTGTTTGTAATTGAACAGGAGCTGAACAGAATCTTTCACTTGGATGAATATTGCTCAACATCTGAAATAATTTGAAAGCAATTGTAATATTCAGTACTTTGGGTTCCTGTCTGCATCCTTAGTATGTGTGAGGGAAGGTAAAGAGGGCTAAAAAATATCAGCAGTTGAAATATCAGTAATTATTACAAATCTTATTTGGTATGGTGGTTTCACCTATGCAAGGCTTGTCATTCATCTTTAACCAAGAAAGTGTGTAAAATTACCCGCGGAAAACATCCCCTTTTTCACAGAAAGCTTTTAATAGTTGGTTCGCTTCTGAGCCCAAAGCAAGATCAGTTGACACAATACCTTCTTTTGCTGTCAGCTCCTACTTCAACTCTTTCTAAAATCAAGATGAAGCTTCCTAAAAACTACCTTACTGTGATCAGTTAGCCTTGAGTTTTTCCAGAGATCCCATTTCTAAATCTTCTTACATTTTCCTCTACTTGACAAGAAATGCTTACTAGGGGAAAAAAAAAAAACATAGTTGTTTTTTTAGAAATCTGCAGATGAGTCATATGTATGAATATGATTCACTAGATGGCAAAACATGTCTTAATGCTCACATGCAAAAAGAAAAAAGAAAAAAAAGAAGGCATTTAATTGTGATGGACACCTAGAATTGTGTTCATCTCATCAGTTCCTTATGTGGGAATGTGACCTTGATGATGAGGGCAATGCCTGTGCTATGGTCTCCTTTGGCTCCTGGCTTGTCCTCCCATTTGTAGAAACCACAGTCTTGCTACATCTTGACGCAGCCTCAAATAATAATCCAGGTGTTGCTGCGTATTGAGGTACAGCTGGACATTAAGTAGATGGAAGTGGAAAAGTCATGAAGGGTACCAAATGCTATCCATGTAGTTACTCAGAATTTGGTACTTGTCAGACAGGCCAAATAGCTTATGCCAGGGAATGTATTAGAAGTCTATCTCCTTTACAGCTTTACTGATGTTTCTGTTTCAAAAATTTATAAACTGAAATGAAAAAGTATATTTTACTGGTTCTTACGGTGTATATATAAATGTGTACAGCCATCCTACAAATAGTGAGCATGATTTAGAGAGATGGAGAATGTCAGCTGAGTGTTGGGAAGTTGAGCATCTTTATTCAGCTTCTCTGACTCTTGCATTTTATCCTCTCCAAAACAAAATTGCGCTGATATAAAAGGCAATCCACCCCAGACTATTACTGCACGAGATTGCTGTAGTATATAGCTGTACCACAACCACTGTACATGTCATAGTGAAACTTACTGGCTTCTCTGTGTTGTATTCCCAAAGGATATCTGAATCAAACTCTTATGTCTTATCTGTATATAAAATAAATCATAAAGTATCCACAAAAAAATGTTGATGTCATATAGAAAAAATACACGTATGTGTTCTAGTTCTTTCTTTTCCCCTAAAGGAGAGCATTTGTCAACTGAGAGAGATTTGATGCTGCAGTTTGGCAGAAAAAAGGATTGTGGTAGTTACAGAAAAAAGGAATGCGTTTCCTGCTAAAGTCTGAAAATTCCTTTTCATAGGGAAAAAACGAACAAAACAAAAACAGTAGGTAAAACTAAAATACCTCAAAACAAAACCTAGCCGTGCAAAAATTGTGTTCATATTTCATTTCTTTTCTTAACTGATTCAACGTTATTGATTTATGTAACATATTCATGGTACAAGAGCTTCCTTTAGGAAACAGATATTGAGTGTTCAGTAGAAAGTCTAAAACAGACATTCACAAATGATCATAATATCAGTTGTATTTTGCATTAGATTTTTTTGCTCAGTTCAATAAACACCGTTATGGTTATTGCTAATAAAAATTGTTAATATAATTATACGAATGATCAATACTATATTATAAACATTATGATTATTAATAATGTCCACTGCATGTTAATTATTAGTGTGTTATACATAATAATTATTAATAATTATTTCTAATAATAATCATAAATACAAATCATGAGGCAAAACGCTGTTACTTGACTCAAACTGGAATTCTTGAGGAGAAATTTTGCAATATTAATCTAATCCAGAGGTGTGAATGAAAACACAGTAAAAACTTGTCAGGAACTTCTTAATCCAAAGCGAAAGAAGATAGATGATTAGAAAATTGATAAAGCCAAATGAATGAATATCTCTGATAGAATGTGTGATAGAAATTAATGATCAGTACTAACGTACAAGAGAAAATATCCTACCCTGTGGAAAACAGGAAATGAAAGAACGATAGAGCAAGTAACGTATTTCGTATCTTATCAATGAAACTCATTTAGTGCATCTTAAAACTTTAAAAACAGATTTTATTAATTTTATATAAGGAAAAAGAAACCAGAGTTTCTGCTTGAGCTATTAGGTTTATCAAAAATGCTCTTTATCTTTTCAAGGTTCAAAATGTCCTTAGGTTTTTAAATCTATTGCTACTTTGTGATGTTTTTGAGCTAATTCTTTAACCTCTAGCACCCAGGAAAAGGCTTTTATCTCTTAGGTCATCTTGGATTTTGCCATACTCAATTATTTTTGTCTATAATGGTGGAAGAAACTCTTGAAATATAAGGACTATTTTTTTCTCTCCAATTTTACTAGGCTTTTCACTTGCCTTGTGCAGTGTAGTGCCTTTGTGTGAAGAGCTCTTTTAGTAGACAGGGGAAACGAAAGTACAATTTCTGTTCAGCAGGAGATGACTGTATTTCAGATTAAAATTCAGAGGAAGCAGTTCTGCAAAGAACATGGGAACAAGTTTTAAGCTTCCTTGGGGAGTCCAACCATGTGCAAATTTATTCTTCAAGAATCTATGAATCTTTCAGATAACTTCACATTTCCAAATGTCTTGCTAGACCTGTTTGAGAGTCAGAGATGCATTCTGAGATGTGGTAGATGTAGTTTTCTTACTCCTTAACATTTATTATTCTTGCCATATGCTTCAAAAGTTTACAAAGCTCTATTGCTAGCAAGCTGACTGTGCGAGAGCAGTAATTTTGGAGTCAAGAGCAGAAGAGACAGCAGTTATTACTTCAGGGCAGTACCCTTTAATTGCTATATCAAAAATCCAATCTGCTTACTGAAAATATCTCAGAATGATCTTTTGAGGACCGAATGGCAGCATTACGTTTCCCCGTACCATAAGAAAATATTTTAAATTGTGCTTAACTATTCCTGATTTCTTATTATTGAACATATATAAAGGCTATCGCATATTTTGGTTTCATTTCTCTTTATCCAACAAGGTTATGTTGGAGTTTCCTTACATGCAATGATATCAAAAAAATAAATGCCATCTTTTTACCATGGGTATGCAATTTTATACTTCTTGTAATGCGGTATTGGTTACTGACAAGTTTCTTAGAGTTTCTAGGCAAAGCAAACCAAGTCACTCCAAGAGTATTGCCTGTTGGAAACTAGGAAGTCAAAATAAATAACTAATAAAAATTAAATAGAATTCAGATATAAACTAGTGTTAATAAACCATTAGAATGAAAGAGCTTATCAGGAAGCTTGAGGAAATGAATTGGAGAATTGAACTAAATGCTATCAGCTGCTGTAGGTTTTTAAAATACGACACCCACTGGAGGCAGATACTCTGACACAGGTAAGAAAAACAGTTTATTGAATTTTTTATTATGGACTGATTTAACATCTGAATGATCTTAATGCTTGTAATGAACTATATTTATGCTTCTCATTTTGGAAGGTTCTTGAGAAACTTTTAGACTGAAGGGCCTATAATAAGTAATAAGTACGCTTATTTTATTTGTCTGACACTGCTTCCATTATCAAAGCATATCTTATTTTAATTTAAACAGCAGCTGGCCTTGATCTCACTGCTGAAAATAGGTGTTATTCCCTTGCCAAAAAAATTAGCTAAATATTTTCACTTTACAAACTTTATTACCACTCCAACCTGGGTCAGTTAAGTAACATTGTTCTTGCACAAGCTAGCGTGTTCAAAAAGAGTTGCCTTTGAAAGAAAACTTATTCAAATGTTTTCTATGAAGTACAAAAACAAAATCATCACTGACTGACTTGATTTATAAAATTATAAGAGTAAGGTGTTGTATATGTCCATGCTTGCATTTCCACACACAAGTTCCAGAGCCTGGAAAAGTCCAGTTCAGCTGTGATGTATCCTGAATGATTCAAGTGACAATTGGTGATAAACAGCAAACATTAACGCAGATGCTCTCTTTCAGGATTGTTGTTTGTTCCTGGTTTACATGCAGTGAGAAGATGGTCGGAAGTGATCCTGTATGCAAGAAGAGGAGAAAAGTTTTGTTGCTCAGAAAGAGCAGCATGAATTAGTTGTTTTTTCTTTTTTTCTCTCTCTCATGCATTGTGTTTACTCTCTGCCAGAAGCGAATCTCCTGTTTTGGGGTTTCAGAAGCTATTTTATATATTGACTTTATCTATCTTCCTAGAATGTATTTTTTTAGATTTGGTTTTGCTCCTACTCTTTGCAACTCTAAACAATAGTGCATTCTTTTTTTAGTTCTCTGAACATAATTTCATGTTTTTAGTTGGTAATAATTTGTAATGGTTAAACAGTGATGAAAGAGTGGCTAATACAAACACATTTGTCTACAGAGTGTTAGCAAGGTCTGTACTTCATGACAACTTGTCTAAGGCCTCAAAATGCCAATTCTTGTAACAGTCACAGAAGTTAAGTTTATTTACAGGGATATGGTCTCCTTAAGAGTGAACTACAAAAAGGAGATATTTTTAGTTTTAAAACAGCAAGAAGCAAAAAGAATGGTACCTGAAAAGTGTAGGTTAGTCATTGATACTTGTCAGGAAAAAATATTTTTGAAGAAGAAAATCACTTGACTGTTGTGCGGATAGAAGAAATAAGTTTCACAAAGTGGTTAACAAAATGGTTATGAATCCAACTTTTGGACTAGTATGAAATGCATACAAAAATGCATCTTGGAACTTGATAGAATTTGAATAGTAATAACATTTTCCCTAATTCTGTCATTACCACACTTTTAAATCTCAGTTTTTCAGAAGCAGATGTATATGTGAAAATATAGAGGAGGTAGAAGGCAAAGTGGGTGAGTATCATGAAACGATGTGATTCATGTAATTCTGACGAGTGTACTGACTACTGAAACAGTAAGTGCCCAACAGACCATTACATTAGAAGGTGAAATGTATTCTTGTCTCAAAATTAGCTTAAAAGCTACTGACATGCTTTTTCTGCAAAATTAAAAAATCAAAACTGATCTTGCGTCAGCAAGACAACACATTAGGCGTATTGGACAAGTTCCTGCAATCAATTGTTCAGAAAGCAACCTTCACAAACAAATTGCATGGACAATTCCCAGCACAGCAAAATTCCTTCAGCAATTTAGGAATATTTCAGATCGTACTTTCTGCTAACATGCATTGTCATGAGACCTGTAGAAAATATTAGGAAGAAAGTATTTATCTCTTTGGAGGGATGATGTGAAAATATGTCCTGACCAACTTTTACTGAACATGTAAGTAAGGCCTGTGTATGCCCCCCACCAGAACTTAAGAGGAGCTTTTCAAATAGGTTAGTTCAGCTAGCTGTTGAGTTTGGAGAAGATAAACACGAACTGAGAAGCTGAAATATGGCTGGTAGACCTTGAAAGAAACCCCTGAGATGTAAACCTGGCTTCTGTTCGGATTCTTTTTCTATACAAACTTACACAAGGTCATTTTTCTGCATGCTGTCTCTCTCATTTGTAAAGAACAATACCTGCCTGCCTTAGATTACTTATACTGAAAATTTATTACAATTCATAAAAGCACTTTCAGAAATTAGTGTTGCAAAAATGCTAGAAAAATATTTGTAATTTTGTTAAAGAAAGAAGAGACCTGTGATGTGCAGGAGGAGGAAACATCACGTCTTAGACAGATAATTTAGTTAGAAGAGCTGGTAAACTTTTGGTCTTTCTGATGGACTGTTTTCCTCTTTTTTTTTTTTTCCCTGAAGAATGGATGCTTTAAGAATTATTATTCCTTATTTTATTCTTAAAAGAAAGCTGTTAGCTGTACAACAAAACATGCCTTCTGTGAAGATTTTAAAAAGAGGCTGGCTTATTTTCATGCTGTAGAAATCTATGGCTCTGAGTCATGAGTTGGGTTAAATAATCTAAGCAAATTGTCATCAGGGAAACTGACCATCAATTACAGTGGAAAAGGAGAATGCATTTTTAAGTATTCTAACATGGAAAGAATGTTTTCAGGGAGGAATTTCCTTTGCAGAAATTGTGGCTGGCATCTAATCAGGAAATAGGAAAAGGAGATTAAAAGGAAAAGGAGTGTGGGTTTATATTTTTCTATGTAGTGCCAATGTAACTCAAATTGTTAGTGGAGTTTTTCTTTGCATTTGCTACAAATATTACTGCATACTCATAAGAGTCTCTTTTCATCCTTTCATGAATTGTGACTTGACCTGGTCAGATTAGATAGATGCTTGAAATGTTCTTGTGTAACCACCCATTGAACAGTGTAAAAGCAGTGAAAGTTTGAATGAGATTCATTAAGTAGATCAAAGAATATTGAAACAATAGCATTTCCTGCCAAATTATTGTGGTCACCCAGATACTAAATGCTGCAGGCATAAAACGAAATGGTGGAGATAATGACTCTTCTTACATGCAGTACATTCATAAGAAAGTCACCTGTGGTGATTCTCAATACAAAGCTGTTAAATTCTGCTTTATTTCAAGCAGAATATATGATGGCAAATTTGAAAGAATTTTTAAAACATCGTTTCTTAGAAACAAACCATTTGATTATTTTGAGGCTGTTGCACAGTATTTATGTATACATAACCTTCAAATAGTGCTGCTGAAGTAAATTTCTATTTTTTTTAAGGCTAGACCAAAGAATCCAGTGGGTTTGCATATGGTCTGGTATATAGTGGTATTTTTTGTAATGAAACCAGTTAAAAGTAGCTCATCAGTTTGAACAAACAAAATCAGTGCTTTATGATAGCATTTCAGCTATTATTGCTTCATTTTTTGTTGTTGTTATTGCTACATTTTTTCCTCTTATTCCATGTAATTTTAATGTAGTGTAGTTGTAATATAATATTCTGAAATAAAATAGAAATGGTTAAAAAAAAAAAGTTGTAAAGTCAGGGATATTTTTTGACAGTAACAATGTTTTCTGTTAATTCAGTTCAAAGACCAGTGATAATGTTTATCTCTTATTTGGGAGGTTGGTTGAAAGAATATGAGTTCCTCATATCTGAATACTCTAACTGTACTCTACTATCATTTAAATTCAATTTCCCTAGCTATACATTTTCAAATTAAATTTAATACCAGTAATCTTTTAATTGCATTAAAGATTTTGCTACTTACTCTTCTTCTTCCAGGGTTGTCATAATTGCAGTCATACTTAATAAAAATAAATACATGCAACTGTAGTCTCTGGGTTGCTGACAAATGAAGAAAGAACATTTTGTTATGGTTTTTAATGAATAGTCAATAGTTACTATCAGTCATGCTTTTAATTTTCATCTTAATATTGTATCCTTTTCTTCCAGTAGAGAATATGCAAACTTGACAGTGCTTCTTTTATCATGATTTCAGCAGTATAATAAACATTCATTTCCACAAATGATTTCCTTACTTCAGTGCTTTAAATTCCTCTTGGCCTTCAAGTTCTTTGGAACTTTTTCTCAGTGCTTAAGAGATTCTACACTTTTGAATAAGTTACTACCTCTTTGTAATCTTTTAAAATGAATGAAAAAAAGAAATCAATTTCTAACATCCCTCTCGTATCTAATATATTTACCTGTCAATTATTTTTAGGCGTGCAACAAATTTAGAAGTAGCTAAAGTGAACATTTAGAAATAGTGGTTCAGTGAGTATTGAACAATCTTTCCACTTTCTATAGAATTCACGTTTTTAAAGCATTTTCACACAAGAATTGCTAGTAGACAGATATTTGAGTCATGGAAAGTGGAGGAAAATCAGATCAAACAGAAAACAAATTCCAGACATCCTCTTATGAAACATTCTTCCTTTACACTGAGTAAAAATCTAGAGATTGCTGTGAAAGGTGTCCTTGTTGATTTCAAATAGGTGAATAAGCATCATATGTATATTCTATGTTAGAATTCACACATCTGTAAGTGTGATGGCTAGAATTCAAAGATAGTGTCTTTTTGGATTGAAGTTGTTAAGCTAAAGTCAACACTTAGCTTGGAAACTAAGATGGAAAACAGAGTTTATGTATGCAGAATCCTTCATTTCTTGTTCCATAAATTATATATTATTAAACAATTGCAATTATTGATTGTATACGTTCCTGTATTGTTTCACTCAATTAAGCTAATTATTATTACTGAACAGAACTAACCTCTATGTAGATGTAGAATTTTTTTTCTCATACACTCAAGTAGAAACTCATATTTGTTTCTTGTGAAAAATGCCTTCCTCTTTTTCTTTTCAAGTAAACAGCTTTTCTTTAAAGCTTGATTTTTCTGTGAAGTCTCATGCAAATCTGGTAATTAGTTTCTGAGCTTCAGTCAATTAAATAGGAACTATTTTAGGCTGGTATTTGGAGTCTCATGGTGTTTTGGACCTCTGTGGTGTGAGGGTTAGACTATAAAGAAAATCAAAAACTGCAGAGCAACCATTAGTCAGTCTCTTTGGATTACACAATTATTTAGTTACCTACCAAATAGCTAAAATGCTAGCTAAAAGAGAAAGCTGTTTGCAACTGCTATGTGTTGTAGTAAATGTGCCAATAGTTCAAGCATATATGTAATATGTGAAAAAAATATATGCAATTTTCTCAGTGTTGAAATAGCTTCAGAAATTGTGTTTTAAAAACTATTATTAATCATGCATACGTTGTATTTCTGCACAAACAGTCAAATGTACTTTTGCAACTTACCATGTCTACACTTCTCCCTTGAACATGGCGTTCGTTTTACTCAGCTTGCATCAATTTAACATTGGTGTAATCAATTGTATTGATTACAGTGGATTAACTGATGAATTTCTAGATGAAAGGAGGTACAGCTGAGATTTTTTTTCAGTAGCAGACTTAACACTGTCAAAATATGCTTCTGTGACTAAAAATATGAACAGAATCAGGGGGAGCTGGTTTGTTGCCCTGACTGCAAAGCTAAATGGAAACCCACCAATTTTGCTTTTTTAATTTGTTTTCCTTTTAGTTGTATGCATGTGTTTGAAAGACATGAGTATTATCACTCACTATCAATGTAGTCCACTAGAATTACCATTATTATTATCGCTCTGACTTTTCTAATATAACACTCTGAATTAGATGCATATTGACTTTTAAAATATGATCAGCTTCTCTTTTACATTAATAGAAACCAGGAATATCTGAACTCAAGAGAATGTATTTACTTTGATTGCAACAGGAAGGAAAAATCAGCTTGTGAAAGTATGCCCGTTTTTTATTGAATTTCAATCTCCTGCATTCATGTTAGAAATTATTCTCTACTCTAGTGAAGTGAGGGATTCTTTTTCATTATGGCAAGGAGGGTGTTTAGGATTAGTGTTCTTTCCTTCTACCTACTCTTTTGTTTCTTTGAGGCTTAGGCAAAGTTATTTTAAGCATTGTATAAGCATGCAGGGAAAGTGAGTTCTTTCATGATTTAATGTTACTGGTGAATGCCTTTTACATAAATACCTTCACATATCTAGCTTTATTTTACTTTTTTTTTCTTTTTTTCTTTTCTTTTCTTTTTTTTTTTTTTAACACANNNNTTTTTTTTTTTTTTTTTTTAAATAATTTTCCTGCCTAGCTTATTGGTAAGATTAGGATACCATCTTAGGAACTTTAATAGCAGGAAAACTGCTCCCTGAACACAAAAGCTTCTGGCTTCCGACAGTTTGTGTCCTTTCTTGTTCCATCACAGTTGCAATACCCCTACCTCCCCTTCATCCTGAACAGTCTCATTCTCTTTTTCCTAGCTCCCGCTGGTCTACAAGCAGCATAGGCTGTAACTCATGCCAGGCCAAGCGCTGAGGCCATCTGGTAGGTTTAACAGAGCAGGTAAGACTTGAATTGTTTCATTGAAGGTGATTGGAATTTAATTCACTACCAGAAATTAATGTGACCTGCAAATCCTAAACAATACATTGAAAAAACAAAACCTGATTAAAAACTGTGAGTCTGTTACGAGATATAGGGATGTCCAACTCAGAAAGGAAGTTCTTTAGTGAGACCCTGAAAGGTAAACTTAGATTTACGAACAAAGTTGGGGGGCGTATAGGTTGAGAAGTCTGGTTCTACAAACTAAATGAACATATTTCAGTAGTACATTTGTTAGAAACTGAATATAGGTTTACTGTAGATGGCGTTAAATCAATAATATTTTAATATTTAAGTAATATTTAAAGCAATATCGCATCACTCTTTTATCCTTGCGATAGTCAATCAATGTGTGCTAGTAACTGATTTTCAATTTTCATTTAAGAAGCAGATTCTCAGATCCTTCAGAAAACAGAGTACTTCAGGTGCCACTCTCCTTTAGTTTTAGCTCACCACAAAATATGAAAATTTAAGCAGTCCATTTGTTCTGATGTTTTGTATGTATTTTTTAACTTGCAAAACTAGCATCCTTTATTCTTAACACCTTTTTAATGAGTTAAAATAGTCTGATGAAATAGCCTGATACACTGCTATGTAAGTCAAAAGTTATAAGTCACTCAGTTGTCTTTTACATGCTTTTTTAGTCATTGTCTCCAAACTTGTATCTCACATTGAATTCTTCTTGATATTTAAACTTACTTGTTTTCTTTCATTTCACTTGCTGTTATACAGTAGTTCTTCAGCCTTCAGTGATTCAATATTCCAATTGGCATACTAACAATATTTAGCAAAAGATTTTATCTAAATAAAGATTAAGCTACTCATTTTTATTCTTGGTTTTAACACCAATAGTTTGAAATTTTGTGCACTTCTGGCAGTATTATGACTATATGAGACTACTGGCCATATGGGTCAAATCCTGTAAATTTATTCGCTGAAGTTTAGAGTCAGGAGTAAGGAAACTCTATTATAAGTACCTCTTAGAGTCTCACTTCATTATCTTTAAGTTGTCTTCTGAGAATAACTATTATGTATCAGGAAAGTCTAGCTGGCAAGACTGCGTTAGAATACTGTGCTGCAGGATTTTTGGAGTAGGTCAATGGAAACGGACTGGAATAGTTTTCTTTAGATTAGAGTAGGCTATGGCTCTCTGAAGAGCTGATAAATACACATGCTTTCTGTAAGTAGGTGTAATTATCAGATGAACAGTCAGATCAGCATCACTTTTCCCTTGAAAGCTTGATTTTTGTCCTTTTCATAGTATTTATGTTGTCCCTTGTTGCTATGTTGTTTAGGAAAACGATGAAAACATCCGTAGGTTACAGTACCACTGACACTTTTTATTAAAAGCCTAACTAATGACAAGCTGGAGGACAACTGAATTCCAGGGATTTGGGGTAGCTGAGGGAACCTGAATGAATAACTCAACAGTTTTTTATGTGATGTGCACATAAGCCATTTATATTTTTTGGTTGTCAACTTGAGAGGGGTGGTTAGCTGATAGACTGATTAACTAACTGCAGTATATAGTTAACAAGAAATGAGTATTATTAGAGAAGTATTATTAGATTCAAAAATCATAGGCACATGCATGATTACATGAAGAAAAACGTTTCATATCCTTGAGTTTTGGATTGTGTCCATTACTATTGCATGTGCACTTCTTTGTGTTTAATTGCTGCTCTTGGGGCAATTTAGCATTCAAATAATGAATTTATACCCTATCTACCATGGTCAGCTTAAGATATCCAAATATTCAGTTTAATGCTAAGTTTCTACATATTTACAAGAATCTCTAGAAATTGTCACTTGCATTGTAATACCCCACCTTTTGTCATCACTTTAGGTACTAAAACAGGAAGCATTTTGTGTCACCAGTTTTTTTTAAATTGCTTACATATTTCAAATACTTCATATTTAAATATTAAATATTTTAAATTAAAAATAGATAAATGAGAAAATGCAATTATATATCGATAGAGATGAGCTGAGATTACCTGCTTATTGAGGTGGATATAATTCAGAATCTTTTTTTTTTTTTTTTTT
>WBMW01001876.1:893811-979902 GCA_013396635.1 Penelope pileata | reverse complement strand
TTTTTTAAGAATAAGACAAAAGCTTATTTTTTTCTATTCCATTTTTATTTCGATGAATACCACTAAACAATTACTTAGTATGTAATTTAGTATTAGGCATGTTTGGCTACTGAGATATTCTTACTGACTAGGTATGTGATTTAGTTGTCAGTACTTATACAGACTGATCTCCCTTGTCAGGACTCATGTCACTATTGAATTGGAGAACCTTAATGAACTTACTGGAGTTTAGGTTAAGTTTTGTAGAGGTCAAATGATGGCTTTGTGTGCTTTTATTGTAATTATGACTCTTTCCAAAATATAATGTTACTATAATCAGGCTAACGTAGTTCAGGTTTAGTTAATTTCACTCATTAGTCGATGTTAATAACTGCAGTCTCTTTAGTTACTGAGACTAATTTAAATAGCATATACATAATATTTTGTAATATACATAAGAGGTATTTGTGTACAAGCAACTAATCAGGTTATCTATAGAATTAACTTTAAAAAAAATTTTTTTTTGTATGAAGACAGCCAACCTTTGCTGCTACTTCTTATTAATGTATAATCTTGCATAATGCAATTATTAAGCTTTTTTTCTCGAATTCAGCTCTAGCTTTTAATGTTACGAGTGTTCCTCTGTAATACCTCCTTCCACTTAGTGGTTAAGGGTTTGAGGGTTTTTTTTAATTTTTTTTTTTTGGTGGGAGGAGAAGGATGGATTGGAAGTGGATGTGTTGGGGATTCATTATTGGAGCTGTGAAACATAACATTTTTTATTGTCTGTTTTCCATAACAAAGGAACTTTACTTTCTTTTATCCACGTGTTGTGCAAAAATTACTTATTTTAAATTTGTACATCAGTTACTGAACAAAATGAAGAAAGCTGGCAATAGCATGTTTTACAGAATGTGGAAATCAGTTTATTTAAAATGCTTTCTAAAATAAATTGGAATGCACTGTACCGTAATTTAAGTGTGCTTCTATATGGTTACTCAGGAAGCTGTAAATAAATAAAAATAAATATAAAATGAAGAAGAAAAAAGCAATTTTACTGATACCTGTGGGAATCTAGAATAGTGGTCATTCATACTGAATTTATATCAACTTTATGAGGTTTTTGTCATCTTGACACATTTATAGAGCTGTTAATTTTTTTTTCTGCCTGGGGGATATAATGTACTTGATGTGACCTCACTTATTAAATCAAGCCCATGCGAGTAACATTGATGACAAGTCATTCAAGAATAAAACAGAATCAAGTCTTCTCTAGTTCTAGAGGAAAGACATGTAACAGAGAAATAGGTAGGAAAACAGGTATTATTATTTATATTTAAGAAAAGGGATTTATACTTGAAAAGGGGAAGAATGAGAAATATATAGACATCTAATCAGGTATCTCACAAAACTTCTCCTGCTACTGTTCTTAGGTGATAAAACAAGGTATGACCAATGCTATAAAAGCCTAAAAGACCTTCTGTCATCCTGACAGTAAACCCAAGTGGACAAACAGATATACAGGATTTGCTATACTTTCCAAATTTCAGTACTTTGTACTATATAGTTTACAGTTATATTATATAGTTTCTTAGGTTCACTTAGGGAGATCTGATGGTAATTATTCCCGTTTCTAAATATAGTACAATATGGCCTTGACTGAGTTGAATCATAGCCATGCAGAGATTCATAGTTTGTACTTTGCAACATACAAAGTCCCTCCTTTAACATTTAGTTTTATGTAAAGCTATCAAGAACCTGATCGTTCTCTGATAATAACATTGTAAATGTATTTACGTCACCAAACTGATTACAAAAAAAAAAAAGTTGCATGAGAATGCATATTCTGGTGTTCGTTGCATGTTGTTTCTGTCCAATGGGAAAGTCTTGGGAGTATAGCCTCTTTACTATTTTAGTGAACCAATTCAATAGCATACAAATATGAGAGTTAACCAATGTCTTTGTGTATTAGAAATTCTGTCTCTTCTTTCCGCTTTTCTCGCCATCATTTCTGTTCTTAATGATTAGAAATATTCACAAATGAAGAAGCCTGAATGATGATTTTTTTCCTCAAAGACATGCTGTATCATGTAGGCAGTAGGTAACTCTCTTCTTCTTATAAATTCTAGAGTTTCTCTAAGGTTAAGGAAGGAAGCATATTCCAGATTGGAGGGAGGATGGGAGGAGTACAATAGTTAAACATTTCAGAGTCAAGTATGTCATTGCTGCTTCAGTTAGGTACATTTAATAAAATTCTGAACATACTGCAAATATAGACACACAGCATCTTTTTATGTGTGTCCAAAAAGTGTAAAAGACAACCAGCTATGACTAATTGTAAGGTAGCCACAGAGTATTTCTCACTAGAGTATTTTTTTTTTTTTTTTTATGCTGAACAGGCAAGAGACAGGCAGCTTCCACAAATCTAGTTTGGTCCACAAATCTTCTTGACAGATTGCAAATTATAGCATCCAGAATTTTTCATCAGGGAGATGAATGAAAGAAGCTGAAAACAAAGTTATTAATATTATCACGTCAAAGATACATATCCCGTCATGTGCTATATATTATATATAGCACTAAATTTTAAGTTTCTTTCTTTCATTTTTTTAGATATATTAAAAACTTAAAAAAGTACTTGAGCAGAGCAGTGAGTATTATTTTTGTCTTAATAAAAACAATTTTTACTATGTCTTCACTGCTTATTTATTAATATGTCAGCAATTTAATTTAGCTACTACTTTTATTTTCATTCTGTCAGTGCTTTTTTTTGTTGTTGATGTTGTTCCAAAAGATGTGTTGCAAGTTCATTTACAGTGAACTTTTCCTGTGTAACTTTAGGCTTAATTTATGTTGACAAAATAAGAATTTTTAATAAAAATTGAACAAACTGTTCATTTTTACAACTAAAAATAGTATATATCAACCCAAACTTTTCTACGTGTTCATCCCTGTGTTTAGTAAAAGAACACCTGCATTACAAAGACTTTTATGTTACCTTTTCTTTTAAATGATAGAATTTCCAGAATTACTCTGTTCTGTTCTATACTTATTCTATCTCATGTAGGTCAGTAACAGAGGTAGAGAATTGAATTGAGACAGATCAGTTCAATGTGATTTTGAAAACCCCACCAGAACCATGTTCAGATTATGACATTTTGCATAATATGTAGTAGTGTAGGGACAGTTACTTTATACTTATCATTTGCCTAAATTACAATAAATATATACTGTATTTAATATTTCATTTCTGATGAAGTATACTCATGTGGCTATCAAATATTTAAGAGAATAAGGCCAATCATTTGAATATTACTTGCTTAGTCATATCTGTTTGGAAAATGAGTCCTCTGTGTTTCCAGCTATTGCACGGAAACAATTTAGTCGGGCTTGGAAAATGGTGACATAAGTGTAATTCTTTCATCTATACCCAATTGCTTTCTACTGTCATTTTAGAGTGCTATCTTCTCTCACCAAATGCAGATCCAGCATACAGAGAACCTCAATATTGGAAAGAGAATCTCAATTAAAAATAAACAGAGTAATCTCGAGACATGCAGGTTCCTTTTTTTTTTCTTCATTCCTCACTTTCTTGTATTCATCAATAGATATATTTTCTATTACCAAATGTGCTTAGTTACAGTTCTACTGTAGTTTTTCTAATAGTTAAGCACCACATAAAATGTGCTTAGTGAAACTAATATATTTGTTCCAAAAATGGAAAGCTCTGAAGAAAACTACACTGCAGGCATTTTCAGGCCTGTACATCACACATAGGAATGTGAAAGATGCTATTGTTAAAACTTATCACTGTGTTACTAAGGATTAATATGTCAGAAACATGCAAAAATACTTTAATGATTGACTGCAGAAGTACTTTACTGAATGACTGCAGTAGATGCATCTCAAAGAGATTTCTATCCTAGGTGGCAAGAGATGTCTTCTATAGGCTTGTATCAGGAAGAATGTAACTTTTAAGTTTAGATTGATCTTGAGAAGCCTTTTCTCTTCAGAAGTTGAATCTGTACTTGACTTAGAAGATGTCATTGAAACTGGGGCTTTGAATTTGGGTGCAAGGACTGTTATTACCATGTCAAGAAATTTTTGAGATGCTGAAAAATGACTGACAAAAGAAAACTGGAGAAAGTTTTTCTATGACCTCATCTTTTGACAACTATATTAATAAGAACATCTAGTTCCATGATTCATGAAGGGTTCACGCTGTAACAAAATTTATCTGCTAGTTATTTCAATTTTCCCAGTCTGTACTTGAGCTATTTATCAAAAGCCAGACAGACAAGATGAGCCTTTCTACTAAGGTAGATAAAGTATTTCATTACAATTTCCATTATCATAGGAATAGAGAAGAATCATTCTGAACTGAAAACTATGTCAAAATATTTAAAACAAATACAAATTGTAGGAGTTGAAATATTTAGCTCATTCATCTGGTCTGGGTCTGTTTTTAAAACCGATTACTTGAAATCTGCTTGTGGTTTTTTTTTTTTTTAAATAAGCTGTTCTGTCAGAGTATTCTTCATTTGCAGGATGTTTTGTTTCAGCTACTCACCTGTCTTCTCATTCCTTCTCTATGTCTTCTGGTACTATAAGTATCTCAAATGTTTTTCTTGGACAGCATCATTGAAAAGTGTCTCATGATGTATAAAAAACAGCTGTTTATCAGTAAGAATTTACTAGCAGTAATACTAAGATAAAATTACATTTGTAGACAAAAGGTGGTGAAAGGCAAATATTCATGCAGCCTTCTAAAAGGGTAGAAAGGAGTGGGTACTTTATAAGTCAGGACAAACTCATGCGTTAATATTCTCAGGAAAAATGTAGAGTTCTTGTGCTGATTCAATCTTCATTTCTTCTCTATGCATTTTGAAGTTCTTCCGTCTGTATTCCTAGGCCACAGACTTTCAGAGTGCAGATAATTCTTGTGAGTGTAGTATTGATTGCAGACAAGATACATAGCACATGTATCTTCAGTCTTCATGTATCATAGCACAGTTCTTTCAGTCTGATGTTAGGATCTGTGAGGGAAGAATGCACTGCCTACAGCTGTTAAGGGCTTCTGAAGTGTGCCGTGTTGATTTTTGTGAGAAAAGTGGATTAGCAGCAATTCTAGGCCCACAACAAAGTAAAAAAATCTCCCACTTATTCTACTTGCATCTAAGCAGAATAAAATTGGTTACTAAGGGGAAATAGATCATGAGGCAATCAAGAGGGAAAATCATTTCTTCAGGAAACAGAAAAGTTGCAAATATGTCAGCTTTTACAGCAGTATCTTGACATTAGTAACAAATATCATGATAAATGAGTTGTTATAGTGGACATTCCAACTTGCTAAGCAAAGGGACATCATGATCATTTCTGGTGAAATAATGCTAGTTAATACATAAAACAAAGAGTAATTTATCATTTGGATCTTGCAGATTCAACCTTAAAAAAAAAAGAAAGAAAGTATAATAAAAAAGAAAGTATAATAAAAAAGAAAAAGACCCTATGATGGTTTACTGTATAAATGTCACATGCAGAGTACAGATTAGTTTAAGAAAGTTCAACAAAAACCTGGTTTTGAATTCTGTTAATAGCGTCTTGATCAGAAAACAAGCTTTTTTAATCACAAGACAATAATTTCTGTGGGATTGAGCCTGTTAATATCCTGTAATGGCTACCTGTAAGTAGAAGGCAAAATAATTTTTATCTTTTCTATCATTTTTATCTTATTTTTACCTCAATAATCTCTTTTCCAGACTGAAGAATCCCAGACTTAAGTCATTCCAGTTACTTTTCTCTGAGCTTTTCCCAGTTCTTCTGTATATACAACTCTTCTTAGTTGTAATCAGAGTGCATGCAATATTCAAGACACCTGTGCATCACGTATTTCCATGGCAGCGTAACAATGTTTTCTATTTTGCTCTGTGCCTTATTGTTCCTTCCATTTTATTCATTTTTCATTGCTACAGAGCTTTGAACTGATGTAATGAAAGCCCCAGAACACCACTCCTGAGAAAGTATAGAGTCCATTGTTTTGTCTGTGAAATTCAGATTCTTTTTTCCATATGCATCACTTTATATCTATCTTCCTACATCTAATCTCAGCTGCCATTTTATGGTACAATTACTCACTCTTTTTTTCCCACTGAAATTGTTCACAGTTGGATCCTATCCTCACTACCCTGTATTAACCTTGTAAAAATTCTTTCTTTATTTTCCCAGCCAAGAGTGAATGTACTAGCGGGTACTAGTATAGATCCCGAAGTATTCTCTGCTGAAAGCTACTCATTCCTTTTTTATGCTTTTTGACTTTGAATTTATCCTTGAGAAATCTTCTGTTTTAATCCAGAGCAGGAGGAACCTTCTTGAATGCATTACATTTGTTTCTTCCTTTTCCGTACAGTAATTCATAATCAGAAGGTCTTCACATTCTTTTTTTCCTAACTAATTTCAATAAAAGCTTGTGTTGAAACTGGTAGCAGAGAAGTATTTTCCTCTGTGATCATTAACTGCTGCCAATGAGAATTGTACAAAGTAAAACTAATGTAGATTTAGTTGCTCTAGGAATAACATTTTTTTTTTTCTGAGGTGTTCAGACAGTTGGAAGCATGTTGGCAGTACAGCCTATATATGGTCCCTTGCATTATTCTTCTTTTACAATATCACTTAGGATTCTCGCCAAGAAGTAACAAGTGGAGCACATTTGCCCCAAGTCATTATGTATCATAAGATATGCCAAAATGCTGACCAAAATGATATGTGTTCTACTTAATACATTACATTTTGAGCTTAAAAGCAAAAAGATTTATTGATAAAATTGTTATCTTGCAAGTTTTGGAAGTTGAATTCGTTCTCATTCATTCATTCAGTTCATTGTGGAGTCTTAATATTTGCAACTCAAAAGATGGACCCAAATTTTTCCTTCGGTTTACATTGCATCAAGTCCAAAGTGTATTGGACTGAATTCAACCTGTGAAAAACACATTAACTTTCCTAGAAACCGAACATCTGTGAAATGTTATTTGGTTTAAGGATGGTTGAGGAAATACATTTTAAACACCACTAACAAAACAAGTTATTTGTTCTTGGTCAGATTTGAAGAGTAACAACTTTTATTCATGATTGATTTACAGTACTATGAAAGCCATTATCTGTATCCCAACAGTAATTACTTTTGAATGTCACGTATACCCATGTATTAACAAGAGCTGCCTTTTGAAATCAGCTCCTCCTTAGACCTAGTCTACGAATAAAACCAGAAAACCTAGTTTGTTGCTATGGAAGTGATATTAGTGATATTAGAAATCTAGCATTGTGGGCTGTGCAGCAGTGGAATGTGATAGAAACCAAAAGCGCTGATGTGATAGAAAAAGCAGCTTTCATTTCAACACAAATATCTTTGATTCTTTGGAAAACCATTGGAGAAAATGAGGACAAAAGTAAGTATATTTAGACAGTAGATTTTGTTATTCCAGTTTGTCTTGATGAGAATGCCTAGAATGTAATAACAAGGTTATTAATTGTCAAAGTTTAGTGGTTTTTTAGTGTTTGTTTTTGTGATCATGTTTATTTTTCTTTTGTTATCTTTTTTAATTTTGTTTTTATTTCAATTCTGCAATAGGAAACAGACCAAACAGAAAGCAGCAACCTAGTTCTGTTCTTTTTTAGCTGTGATTATTCCAATGACAGTTTGAGAATGACTGGCTCTGTCTTGGGCCCTTGCATAGTAAGTCTGTTGATATTGAGTGATTATTATATACCTCTGTAATATGTATTTATGTGCAATTTAAGGTATAAACTGATCAGCTGAAGTTAGTTACAATGTGCTTAGATGCATGGAAAGTTGAAAGACTGAAGAATGGATCAATAAAGTTATTACTAGATGGAAAATGCTATGAAAGCTTAACAGTGATGTACGATTAAAGAACAAAAATCATATACAATCAGTAGTTCGAGCTTTTGACAGGAAACATGAGCCTTTAGGCATTTATGACTGTGGATGGCAAAATGCAGCTGCTGCCTTCATTTGAATAGCCTAAGGAAGACAGGAGAGCAATCAAAACATGCCCTAGCAATAAGCAATCATTTCAGAGCTTTAGCTAACTAAAAAGGCGATAGCAAGTTAGACCCTGAAGAGTACTAGACAGGATCCTGTGATGTGTTGTTGCCAGCCCTGTTGGAGGAGATACTCTGAATAAAGGAATATTCATGAGAAACGTTCCTTATGGAATTAAGCAGCTGCAGAACTCACAGTCTCTGCATGAAGGATTGCACACATTCCCATTTCTGCAGCTGCCCTTCAGCCTCTTTTCAGCTGCTGAAACACCCATCTTTGCCTCCCTTTCTGATCCTATTTGAATGCTCCGTATCAGTAGCGTGAAACTGTTTGCAGGTTCTACAGCAATCCAATGCAGTGCTAATGAAATCCATTCTCAAGGACACTATGTTTTACATTACTATTTATATTTTTTTTTGGCCAAGAACTTAAAAAGCAAGAGCATATTAGTTGCTCTAAAACTGTGTTGGAGCTGTATGGCTATGCACAGTAACTGTCATAAATAAATTTCTGTTATGAGTACTGTTTAAGTACCACAATTTTTTCAGGAAGAAAGAGATTCCAGAGGAGGTGCTAACTGGAGGAAGCCTACCCTCATAGCCTAGTGCAGTGCCGTTTCCAGGAGTCTTGGAGGTAGTAATAGCACAGGTCTAGAAACAGTAGGACCATATTAGCAACATACTGTCCCAGCTTTAAGTCTTTTTTTTTTTTTTTTCCTTTTTTCCTCTTCTTGCCTTAGGTATGAGGTAACTTGACCCAGCAAGAGGTTGAAGGTCTATGCTGCCTGGTTTGTTTTGCAGACATGCCCACAACAATTTTTTATCTTACTGACATCAGGTAAAGCATTTTGAGGGAAGGTGAGAAGAGATAAGATGGTATAAACTATAAAAATAAAGTATCTCTGTCATCAGAGGAGAGTATTTTGTTGACCTAGCTCCAGATTTTCCTGCTTTACATAACCCCATTTCTCTTCATTCACCATTCACTCTTTTATTGCATTCCATAATTGCCAGAAACAAATGAAATCCAAAAATTCTGTAGAGAAAAACAAGTTAAGCACCCCCAGCTGTTTGCAGCAGCATGAGCTGCTGCTCCATTAATTCCAATATGTACATGCACAGGCCTCAAGCACAGCCTTGCCCCAGTGACTGCTCAGAATGCAGAATTATTGCTTGTCATAAATCACTGTAAGCCAATCAGAGCTCTGGATACCCTGGTGTTTTGACACATACTTTGTGAGAATGGCATTTCCAAATGTGAGAAAATTATAGGACAACTTCATTTTGTTACTGCCTTTGTTAGGCTTACTTTTGGCTGCTGTCACTTAAAATATCCTAGGAAAAACACAGAGAAACAATTTTGGTTGTTAGGGTACAAATAATTTAATTTGTTAATAAGTTGTTAATAGAAGTGTAGCATTATTTTATACACTTGCTTATACCAGGAAAAATGTAAACCAAGAGCTGTATTAACCTGTGAAAGTTTAAAACATGCCCATGTCACCACTCAGATGTTTGCCGTTGCTTACAAATGGATTCTCTGCTAAGGTGAAGCAAAAAATAACACTGTGCACTGGGTTTTACTTTGCTCACTTATTTAAATGGGAATAGAGGCGACTGTCCAAGTGCTGCCTTGCAGCTGAAACCCACTGGTGGGTTTGGACAATGTCAATAAGCCGTGGATAGTCATCCAGTGTTTACAGTAAAGATGTCAAACTTGGATGTCAGTCACCTGTAATAACTGTGAGGTGAGCACCCACATTGTATCATGCAGGTCAGCATAATGTAACATTAGAGCTTATTGGTCCACATGGTCGTGTAATAAAGTGAGGCTGGAAAATTGAGAAAAGAATGGTTTTTGGGGGGACTAAATTAACCTGCCTCTGCAGGGTTACTGCTAAGTAGTATTCAAAACTACTTATAATTTAAAAACTTAATAAAATTTCCATAAATAATATCTAATTCTGAGTTCTGCTTAGCATTTTAAATATTTCTATTTTATAGAGGAATTTGCATAGTTAGAATTTATCTGAAGATACAGGCCTTAGTAAATTTGCCCTGTGAATGAACTGATAACATGTAGTTTGGGAAGAAATGCAAAACAATGCTGGGGGAAAGGGACTTCTAGTGTTTCCTACTAAAAGCAAATTTTGAGTTAAAATGTCAAATCTATTGAGTATATTGAAGTCAGTGATAGAAATTTTAGAATTTTAATGGAAAAACTATGTATATACTTTTCAGGTGAAGATAAAACAATTTCCTGTTTAGATGACTTCTTATATTATGAATGGTGTATCTTGGACTGTAAATGTAATGCGTTAAAGGAAAACTATCAAAACTGAAACCATAGAGTAACAGCATTAAGATCAGGAAACAGTAATTATGCAGTTTTAGACAGTTCATTGCTTTGTAGACAGAGCTGGAATGGATATCTGCTGCTTAAACAAAAACTTTGGAGTTAATTGGCTCAAACAAAAAGGAAAGCTTGAAAGAGTATGGAAATTATCTACATCGCTTCATATTTGCATGGAGCTACATTTCTGGAAAGTATATTGAAGAGGAGATAACCTATAGATGCATAGCGAGAATCTTTATTGGAATATATAAATTAGAAAACAGTTTTTCACTCTATTTAAAAGTTGATGCAGGAAAAAATAGTGCAGGTTTACAGTGCATATTTTGAGAACAGTTTAAGACAATAGAAAAATAAAAATAAAACTTTATTCCACACTAACTTGATCGTTCTTTACTGATGGTATACTAGCTAGGAGCAAAGGAGATTTACAAAAAAAAAACCCTTTGCATACATATTACATACACATGTAAGGCATACCTTTGTGTTACATACATGATGTAATTCATGTACAATAGAAGTGTGAAAACTAGTACATTTCTTTTTGAATGAAAAAGATCTAGAAAAGACAATTTGATGGACTCAGAAATGTTAAAAACTTTTTTTTCCTGTAGCATTAGTCCTTTTCACATTTAATGGAAAAAAAAAATTATTTGAGTGACAGATCTCTGCCTCACTGTTATTCTAAACTAGTTTACATAGTGGAAAAATCACATAATAATTCTGGATTTGAAGTAGATGAAATGTGTTGAAATAAGTCTCTGTGCAATGGAGGCAGTTGTCAGAGCAACCACACTGTGGAATTGCTCTGATTAGAGTCAGAGTTGTTTAACCCCTACGTTGCTAACTTTTTTCTTAATTCCTCTAAAGTCAATGACTTATTTCTCAAAGTGAGCACTGAAGATATTTTCTAAAGTTCGGTGGCAATCAGTACTCTCAGTTAAAAAATAATAATACTACAAAATAAACCACATTGTTCAATTCAAAAGCAGGGAGGTTGTGGAGTCTCCTTCCCTGGAGATGTTCAAGACCCGCCTGGACGCCTACCTGTGCAACCTGCTGTAGGGAACCTGCTCTGGCAGGGGGATTCGATGATCTCTTGAGGTCCCTTCCAACCCCTGCAATTCTGTGATTCTGTGATTCTGTGATCAACTTTGAATTCAGTGGCAGTTCAACAGCTGACTTCCTTATACAGCCTTGATTTGACTTTGGTTTAACGAAATTCTCTATCTGTAAACTGGAAGGTTTTTTTTTAGTTGTTATTTTTATGCTTAAAATAAATGCTGTGACATTACATTCATTGGTATTTTTTGCTTCTAAAGAGCATGAGGGTCTTGTAACAACAAAGCCTATAAACAGGCAAAGCAGACAAAATTTTGATGAGCATTGCCAGGGAGAGATCACAGACCAAATTGCTTAGTAAGATTTTGGATATGTAGTAAATTTTAAGTCATGCCTTTCCAGAACTGAGTCTTACAAAAAATTTCTTCTTCAAGAATGATAGTCAAAATATAAGGAATCATCTTCTGTGTTGGTATTAGATAGCTTTCTCATTCTTGATAAAGTTTTCTTTGGATGTTGTAAGGAGTCCAGAGAAGCAAATTCTCCTGAGGAGTATTTAACACCGATGTCCCATAATAGGGTAATTATTATTTTCAGTCTAGTTCTTATGATTTTCATTATTCTTTTTTGATTGTATACGTGAAAAATCTTTCATTTAAATTAGTTTATATTGACATGGCCTCAATTTTATGTATATTTTGACCATATATATTAGGTACATATATTTGATTTTAACTATTTAATAATTTAACTAATGATTGTTTAGAAAGGCAAATTTATTAATTGCTTGCACGTTTATACCGGAACATTTTTTGATAAAATTGAAAAGGTTCAGCTTATTCTGTCGTATCCTAGAACAAGAGATACTGAGTTTGAGTTAGGACATTGCTTGAAAATATTGATGTTTATTTTACATAACATTTAAACACTTCATAGAAAAGTAGTCTACTATTGCATTTTCTCATATTCGATTTATTTTCCTTTATACTTCTCTTTAACAGCTTTATATTCTCCACTGTGTTATCTATTCATGAATTTTAGATGTTAAGGTGCAAGAGTTGGCTTGGTGGGCAAAGCAAAAGTACCTGTAATTTTTAATCAGATTTCATCTTGAAAGAAATCATGACTGCAGAGCTTTATTTCTATGTAAGCACATCAATCCAAAACAAAATTTCACTTTGTTTCCATATGCTTTAAAGTAAATTTAATCATAACTGTACTGAAACATCATTGGATTTTAGCCTTAGTTTTTGTCGCATAATCATGGCCTCAAGGTACTGATCAGCACTGACTTTTCTCCCATTATGCCAGAGCACAGCTTCCTCATCCATTGGTCTTGCTCTTAAATTCCTTTGTGTTCTCCTTTCTTCTAGAAATACAGACACAAATGCCTGTATCTCTTTGTTTCCCAGGGTTCCAGTATTTGAGATTTAAATCAAAAAGCTAGCAAGTTATTGTGGAATGTACATCGTGTTGTACACCACTTGTTGTTACTGCATGGCTATCATACATCCTCTACTTATAACAGTTTGGCCTTTCTACACCACGCAGTTGACCGTGTCTCCCTTCCACGCAAAAATGACCTCCTCTCTTCAGTACTCCTTTCATAAGGTGCTGCTTCATGTTAACCTTGGATGAGGTTGTATTGCTCAGAGGATGATTGCTTGTCATCATCCTGCTGGGAAGAATGTTTTCTGTGCTGAAATACTGTGCTCAGATGTGATGCATCTGTGTGAAAGTGGTAGCCTGACATCTTTCTTCTCTCTCAGTCCTTGATACCCATGCTACAAGCAGGTTTATCCCCTTTAATACTGATTGTGGTCTTCAAGGTCCCAAAGCCAAATATAGGAACAATGTGTACTATTTTTGTTCTGTTGTTTTTAAAAGTACCTTGTACTTTTGAGAAATAAAATAATGCACAGGCTTAGATGCTGTTATAGCAAAGCTATATCAAAGTCTGCATTTCCATGTTAAGGATGACATTTTAATAGAATAGATGAGTTTAGTTGGAAGGGACTTTCAAAGACCACTGAGTACAACTGCCTGAGCACTTCAGAGCTAACCAAAAGTTAAAGCATATTATCGAGGTCATTGTCCAAATGCCTCTTGAACACTGACAGGCACGGGGCATCAACCACCTCTCTAGGAAGCCTCTTCCAGAGTTTGACCACTGTCACGATAAAATAATTGTTCCTAATGTCCTCCTGTGGCACAGTTTTGTGCTGTTCCCATCCTGCTTTTCGTTCCCAAGGAGCAAAGCTTGGCACCTCCCTCTACTTCCCTTTTTCAGGGAGTTGTGGGGAACAATGAGGTCACCTCTTGGCCTTCTCCAGCCTGGGCAGCTTAAGTGTCCTCGTCCTTATCATCCTTTTTGTATTGTGGAGCCCAGAACTGCACACAGTGTTTAAGGTGAGTCTGCACCAATACTGAATACAGCAGGAGAATCAGCTCCTTTGACCAATAAACTGTGCATCATTTTTAGCTGGATGCTATGCACCCCAAAATGCAGTTATTATATTTAAACCATTTTGATTTAGTACAGAGGGTTATTCAGCAGGGGGAGAGGAGGAAGGGCAGGGTGCGGATCTCTCTGAAGACATGGTTCTCTGTTTTTTCCTCCACCTATGGCACCTGTTAGTAGACTTATGGTATGACCTATGAATTACCCTTCAGTTCAAGCTGGATTTATATTGCAGCTATTTAATTCACAGTGGAAATAATTAGTTTCATTTTTATTAAGGTTTTGTGGTTTTTGTTTTGTTTTGTGCTATGTGTGTTTCTGGTTTTAGTTGTGGTTTCTTCTCTGCAACCCAGCATGCTCCTACAGACAGTCTAATTTAAAGCATTAATTTTAGTCAAATTTTAACTGAATTTTGAAGTTGATCAGTATTTGCTTGTTGTAGGAACCTCTTTATAAGAATTGTTAAATACTATGCTGTTACTACAGGTTTAGTTAGAATGGTATGCTACTAAAACGTTGTAGGATATGACAATTTCTACCAGTGTTTCCTATTTTCCATATGTATCTTACAAAATTGTAGCTTTTGGAAATCAAGTAGAATTGGTTTACATCATGAGCAGATGTCTTTTTATCAGTTTAGAGGAAAATCTGAAGCTATTTAGGTTAATTTGTGGTGGCTTGACCTTGGCTTAAATAGGAAACTCGTATTCGTTATATTTAGGAAAGATAATAAATTGATTGGAAAGCTTAGACTGTATCATTTATCTTACATCATGGCTTTAACAGTTAGGCTATGATTCTCATCAAAAAATGTCACTTTGGATTTTAAATCTATTTTTATCACCTAGAACATCTCATCTGTCAATATTTGATTAGAGGTCCTTGCTGCTTGAAACAGCTTTTCTCTGTCTGATAGATAATCTGAAACTCTGAGACCATCGATTGAAGCTTCATCTCTAGGAGGGGGGAAAAAAAAAGCCAGGAGATAATTTTTGATTACACTTCAACCTGTGACTTCTGCCTTGAGCCCAATAGAAAGTCAGAATCTTTCTGTCTTATCACAGCAAAGACAGACTACTCCTGTATTGATTTAGACAGAGGAGTTCAAATAAGTTCCAGCTTGATTATTTTTTCATAACATCTCATCTAAGGTTAAAGCAGAGTATCCTTTTTTTCCTTTTTCAGCCTCGCCACTCACCAATCTAGCACAGGTATTTCATATGCCTGTTCATGTTGTTGCTACACATACTATAAGAAGCTTTCTGTTCAAGCACTGTCTTTGAGGTGATTACTTCATTACAATACAGTAACTGTGCTGAAGATTAATTAGAAAATAAAAAGTGGCTACAATTTGAGTCTCAGACACGTAAAAGCAGTAAAGAAGAAATCACTTGTTGTTGTTGGAGATCCTGAAAGGTCTTATAGGCCTGTTGCTCTACTGGCAAGTGGTTGTTGAATCTATTCATAAATATGGGGATTTTGGAGAAGATTGAAGAGTATTTCTCAGTACCTTGTGAAAAAAATAATGCATTTAATGTTTTCATATGTTCAGTTTAGTTCACAAATCTGTAGTTGGTGTTCGGTATCACAAGCAAGGTTTCCCCATGCACCAGCCTTAAGTGCTGAAAATTAAGCATGTGTGCTATAACTATGGAGGTATATTTCTACCTCTAGTTATCCAAGTAATTTTTATCTAAATACATATATGACATGTATTGCTTACTCTTCATAGAAAGTAGGATGCATATTTGGATCCTAGAGAAAGTAAATTTAGAGTCTAGGGCAGCAATGTGTTAGTCAATTATACACAAGCAATTGTGTGTATTTATTTTCGTATGTACTACATCGAAATTCGATGTTATTCTATATTTGAAGTTAAATTTCATGTCAGACACAGAGTTGCTGTGAAAACTAAATGAAAGTGAAACTTTGCTATGCCTGGGAATATTTAGCATAGACATAGAAAAAGAATCAAGGTTTTTCTCTGAATGCCAGAATGAAAAATTATTTTTATTAGACAAAATAATGAGGGATGGGAATGTGCACCTGAGACTGCAAGACATGTAAAGGTTTAGTGTGTTTCAAACATACTTGAAAACAAGTTCAACCAATAAACATTTGCCAGAAAATTGTAAAAAAGAGCAAGGATCTGTAAACATTCGTTTTAACAGCTAACAATTTGAATACAATATGTAGTTAGCTAGAAGCCAACACAGGATTCAAACTGCATGTATCTTTTAGGTTCCTGAATTTAGCTGTAAGGTTAGAGCAGTGATAAGTACATTTAGTAATAAGTGTCCCAGCAAATGTACATCAGAAATGCTAATAATTATCAGATAATTCTTCTTTAATTAAGCTCCCCTTTGGTTTTCTGACCTGATTAATATAGGCTTGTGGTTTTGTCAGTTATGTTTTTTCCTTTTATATATCCATTTCTGTAGCAAATTCACAGTATGAGCACAGAGTTTTTGTTTGCTCAGGTACCAGAAATGCTTTCATCTGCGTTCAGTTGGTGATGGGTAGACAATTGGACAGTTAGTGATCTTTCCCAACCTTAATGATTCTATGATAGTAAAGTTTTTTGTGAAATGCAGTATTGTATCTATTTCAGGTAAACTGAGATTTCCTTACTGATTTAAATTTAGTTTATTCTTCTCTGTCAAAGGCCGTGGAAAATAATAAATAGCTTAGAATGTTTAGCAAGACTAGGCAACAATTGTTGGCTTTAATCAAGCGTCATGTTGAATCTGCGGAGTTTTGAAGACTAAAGCTCAAAACAGTTAGCAAGAAGAATGATCTATTCCAAAAGTTGCCAGCTGAAGAGTAGCAGGTAATTTCCTGTTGAGTCATAAAATAATTTTTAATGGCAGTCTGTATTTCCCAGCTCCTTGAAGATGATGATGTTGGGTAGAATGATGGCTATTATGAATACAGCAGCAAGAGAAGGTAAAAGCAACAGGAGAAATAAAATAGAGAATCTGGCTTTTGAGAAAAACAAAGCTGTTTATTGTGGTAGCTGTGTACTCAAATTTCTCTGAGCTGAGATTTAAAAGATGAACTGAATTACTATGGAGGGAAAAAAATATTTAATTCACTTTCATTGTTGCAGGAATTAAAATGCCATTTTAAGTGACATATTGAATGTGCTGCATTTTTAATTTCTAACTATAACAATAAGCAATATTAGTTAACAAATAAACAGATTTCTCATATTTAATTGATACATGAGTTATTTATAGTATGTTAAAGTATGGATGACAAAGCAGCAGTTAAAGATCAGAGATCTTCCAGTTATGGCCTGAGGAGCAACTAGAAGAATAAAAGTCAATTCTCTTTCTATATGCGAGGAAGCCATGTCCTGGAACTGGGGTACTTTTTTTCTGTAGTCCATTGGTGTGTCAAGTATATCAGTCATGAACTTCATGCTAAATGCAAAGAAATATTATCTAGGTTGTTAATCATTAAACCACCTTCACATCATCAAAATTCCTGTAGCATAATTTTCCTTTTCCTGGAGAGATTCTAAGACTGAAAATGAAATTGGATTTACATATGAACTTGTGAATTTCTTTTTGCATTTGTGTTATATCAACCATCCTTTCCTAGGGGAACAACTTTGCTTTATTTGTTGCACAAATGTTTATTTTCAGATTGCCTTGCAAGATGAAAAGATGACTTTACAAGTGTAGAGAGCTGAGGTTGTGATCAAAATATTTTTCACCTTGCTTGACAAATCGAGCTACCCAAGGCCTACTTTCCAGACTAATTAGCATTAGAAATATGCCAATGGTATAGCAATTAGAAGCAAAGCTCCTGTTAACTTCTGTTGCAGATGTTACTATTCACCATGTCCACCTATCAGGATCATAAATAAGAAATCAGATGATCACTGATTATATATACTGACAAGCCATGGAAAGTCTATTTTTTAAGTGTCTTGTTCATTAGCACATTAGGAATTCAATAGCTAAGGAAAGAATATGATTTACAATTTCATCCAACTGATTTGGATCTGACATGGTCCTCACATGCTGCCACAAAAATACCTGATGTTCTCAGTCTGAAGCATTTTTAGTGCAAACTAAATTTAGTTTACAATAAAGTTGTCTTTTCTAGGCACAGGTAAATTGTTTTTAAAAGCAGATAATTTGGGCAGACTTCCACAGACATGACTCGTTTATGAGAACGCTCCCTACTATATTTTAGCTGCCTGCTTGAGAGCACAGAATTTCTAGAGGTTTCCAAAATACAGTTGATAAGAATCAATTGTCAATCATTTCTTTTTGTATTAGGGAAAAAATTCTCTGAACTGTTTTTGTTGAAATTTAAACAAAACAAATTAAGGTCATCTTGCATGGAAATTTTCAGCCTGAATGATTCAATTTTGTCAGACTTACAGATAAGTAGAAGTATGGCTTTAAAAGAAAATTCTAGGAAACTCCAAAGGTGGTACTCACAGCTCCACACTTCTAATATTTAATGAGAGATAGAAATTAAAAGAATATATTTTTGTGGCTGTCCTCATTCAGCAAGTACACTGTGTTCTGAAACCCCTGAAGTGAGCTGAAAACCTGTCACTGGTTGTAAATGGACTTTGAGCAAAACCTGTAATGAAGCCACAAAATACTTTTTACAAAATTTCTTGTCAGAGCAGACATCTTTCATTCTCTGTAGGATACATTTAGAAAGAACTCTTCTGAAATGACATTTTAATTGCTTCTTTTTCTTCCAGAACTCCTTGTCCATCAGTGCAGCATTTTGATGAATTTTATTTTATTTTTGGTGCTGTTAAGGCAATGGGCAGGTCAAGTTTCTTTATAACAGACTCCACAGAGGGGTTGCTGAAGGCCTTATTTGACAAATGCTGAGCTCTCTTATCTGTTTATTAAAAACTTCGATCATTCCATTAAGTTCTCTACTTTTCTTTTGAGTGAAGATGTGTATGTACATGTGTGTATGTACGTGAATATATACGTTTCTGTGTCCACACATACACGTGCATGTGTATATATATAGATAGACATACACCAAAGTGAATCAAAATGTTTATTGTTTTGATTTCTGTGTTCAGAAAGATAACTGTCATTGTGTAGGAGCTGCTTACAGCTGACCAGATTCAAAATTTATTAACATCACTATTCTTGTGTGCAAACATATGTTGATAGAAAGCTGGAAGGCTTTTGTGTCACCAAAGAAAACTGGTTTAATTTAAAGATGAAGTACTTCAGTTGTATGACAGACTGGTCGTCTGTTTAAGGAAACGTAAGCAAGCATGCTTGTAGATTTAGCTTCTTGGAAGAGGCTGCAGCTACGAATGGAGCACTTTGATGATTATATTAGTCAAGCTTTTAAGAATTCATATTCTGATGCCATTATGCTTTTGGAAGACTTTCGTATTTTAATATTTTCTTTTTTCCTATCCTGATAAATAGAACTTTCCAGATAAGTGTTAATTTCTCCTTAATCACACTCTAAAATTTAATATGTGTTTATATCTTTTATAGAATGGTCAAGATATCCAAGAAAAATTTATTATTATTCCCTAGATTTTGCTGTGTATCATTATGGACTTCATCAAGCTTTTGTTTTGCACACTAAATAACCATGGAGCCTAGTAAGAATCCTGAAGTTTTAACTCTTTACATTGTTTATAATACTGTCTTCTGCTATTTGTAGGAAAATGCTGAAATGTTTCCCCAGACTCCAAGGCTTCCTTTTTTTTTTCCTATGTTAAATAGAATTTACAAAATATCTTCTTGTATGTCCATTAGAACAGACTCTTTTAGAAAACTTGGAAACTTGAGCCCTTCTAGAAATACCTTGCTATGGTTATTTAAAAACTGAAAAGTACAGTTAAGGGTGTTCAGGACTTTTCCTGGTGAAATTAAAAACTAGAAAATGTGAAATGAACATTTAGAAGCTGAAATACTGGTACAGAAGTAAAGAGAGCATCTCATCAGCAGTTTCATTTCTACTTCATTTAAAATGAGAAATAATTATCCCCTCATTATTTTTAAAACCTTTGAAAGTATAAAGGTATCGTGTTATACTGATACACAGGCGAATCTGATCTCTCAAGCAAGTGTGCTTATTCTCTTTTTTAGTTTGCATATTTGATTATCTAGCATGGTGTAACTAAATGGTAAAGAAAGCCAATCAGGCTGGCTGGGCTTTGATCATTCCCCATTCCTTGGTATATATTGACTGCATTTTGTAGGGGTTCAGGTTAAGCTTCCAGATCTGTGGATGAGAAACTTTTTTCACATGTATTCAAATTACTGCTTTACAAGATATCATTTCAAAAGGGGAAACTTGGGTCAAAATAGATTACTCTGTAGATTGTACTGTAGATGAATATATATCACTTCAGTCTTATTTGAATGTTCAGATTCACGCATAGTTTTCTGCTGAATTTTGTACTAAACTTCATGTAATCAAGAGTAGTCATTTACCGCTTGAGGGGACTGGATGCCTCAAGGTAAATGTAAATGAAAGCTGTTTGGAAAATAGTGTTAATACTTTTATTTTGCTTAAGGGAAAAATGTTTTGGTGACATTAAGCCAGTTGAATGCTACTAATTGAATGGCAGGTGCTCTCTCTTTATTATGTGTTTCTTCAAGGTTAGTGCCAAAAAGAAGTATATGAATTTTATTTTTGAAACATATCTGGAAAAATATACAGTGAAAAGTACTCAGGGAAAAAACAGTCCTTTAGTCAGAAACACTCTTAAATCTCCCAAATACATCAATAGTTTTATAATTAAAAGGTTTTATAGTTTCACGTACAGAAGAATTTTTTCCTGATTGATTTAATCAAATGTCTTCTTGATGTTTACTCAAGGTCATTCTAAATTGA
The DNA here is from genome assembly GCA_013396635.1 of Penelope pileata. Lineage (NCBI taxonomy): Eukaryota > Metazoa > Chordata > Aves > Galliformes > Cracidae > Penelope > Penelope pileata. Next base: position 959,134 of record WBMW01001876.1, on the reverse strand, counting down.
ACAAAGCTTTTTTTAGAGTTTTTTAGTTAGCTAAAAACAAATGTTTTTCTGTAAGTTTGTTTTTAATTCTTTCCTCTAAAACTCTTCTATTCAGTTTGGTGTTTGAACTTTAGGATGACACTTTCTCTCGTTCTATATTAGATTTCAGACAGGACAATGTATTCCTAGTAGATTCAGTGAATTATAGGAAAAAGATACAAGGCAAAACTGCTCAAGAATATTTGTATGTGATTCTGAGGCATATAGATACATATCAGTTTGGAGAAATAGGTATATCTTTATTAAGTAATATTTGTGCTTGTGAAATGGATATCGTTCCATTAAAATGTTATCACATACATCTGTCTGTAGTTGCTATTATAGAAAATGTTAATTATCTACTCTCTAAACTGCTATGAAGATGTTGAGAGCAGCATCTTTTTCAATACATGCTGGTGTAAATTCAAGAAACTGATGTAACATTTCTGCTCTTGAAAGTAACAGCTGCACTTCTGATGTTGCATCTGAGCGATGACACAAGATGTACAGTAGGAATAGAGGAATGTCCAGCATTTTTTTATGCATGAGCTTCATTGTTTTCCTTTCTCTGACTAATCCAGTCAGTGTCATTCTTGACTCCTATCTATTCACTTTTGCAGCTCAGTAATCTTTCTTTCCATTTTATCATCAAAATCCATCCTTTCACCCTTTCTATCCACATCCTTGTGGGCAATTTTTCCCTTCTTTCTTTGTATCTAAAATTTAAATACTTGAAACATCGTCTTCTCACACACTTGTCTCTTTTCAGCTGTTTCCACCTCCGTATCTCTTATCAAATCAAATTCAAGCCCTTTGCCACATTGTCTGATAGAGACTCCTGTCTCACATGTATAAACTAATAAATACCTCTGTTCTTTATCTTTTCTTGCTGTGCATTACTGGTTTGTTTTTCATTGCTGCTACTTTTGATTCCTGTAAACATGCAGTCATTCTGTTGCATCCTTCTATTACACAGTCTTTCTAAAAATACCTGCTTCAAGAAAACACATTACTGTTTTTTTCCCTGGAATTTCCAGTTCTTATATTTCTGCACCAAAGTTCTCTGAAATCATGTAGAGACTAGTATTTCTTATTAGCAGCAATACTGATATGTTAACATGCTAAAACTAAAAAACTAAAAGTGATGTAACACAAGACTGGCTGAACTGCTAACACAGGTTCGGATTCTTTGACCCTGTTTGAGTTATTCTCTGATGTGCTACGTTAGTTTTACAGCTTCAGCTGTTTCAGATAAAGTGATTTACAAAACATAGAATGTCAGCTGCCAAAAAAAAAAAATGACAGAAATAATTAATGTCCCTTCTTAGTAGTGCTTTTTCTTTTTTACCTTTTCCTTTACTCTGTCAGGCATGAGTTATTCTATAGTATATTTAATGAATATGCTGTTGGCCCGTAGATTTTCATCAGTACTAAAGAATAAGAGTAAAAAGCTCTGTTCTCAAAGAAAACCTTAGTAATCCTTCATGGCAAAAGATGTTTTAAAGGAAACAAGAGAAATCTAATAAATGAAATCTCTCCCGTTTTCCCCCCTTGAGAAGCCTAGTCTTAGTATTAATCTCCACCCAGCATAAGTATTCATACCAGGGATAACTGAATTAATAGTGCTGAAAAATGAATTATTCCATAGCATAGATTTTGTATATTGTTGTGAGTTGTTTTTTCATATTGTAATGTTTCAAAAGAAAATAAAGAAAAATCTTATATTTTCTATGTATTATTTTGTTTTTTATAGTATTTAACTCTATGAGGCTATCATTGTGCGTATCATTTCTGGTGGATAAAATATTCCTGAAGCACTGTACAACATTATAATCACTTCCTATTTTTGATGAATAAATTACTGTAAATGTTTATATGGTGAAACAACTATATTAGCCATTATCTCTTTGTCTTCTAAACTGCACTAGAGAGCCTCATTCCTGTGCAATAATCTGTATATACTGGGATGTAAAATTGAGGGGAGGGAAATTAAAGTTGGGTTGAAATAGCTGATAGGAGTTTTGACAATGGAGGTTTCCTGTGGGAGTCATAGTAAAACATTTAGGAAGTAAAAGGTGTTTTTCCAGTTTACTTGAAAGGAGCTTAATCTATTAAACATCAAATTTGCAAAAGTGATTTTGTTATGGGATTTTACTTTCTTGGGGAGTTATAAATATGGCTGTTAGCATTAATCTTGAAAATTCAGTTATCCAAGTCTATAGTTGAGTAAACACCAAAACTTTCGGTTAAAACATTTGTGTGGATTTGTTTCACAATTAGTCTGTTACTCTGCGTTTTTCACCTGTTTTACTCCTCACTCTCAGTGGATTTGCCCAGTCCCTGCTAGGCTATATCTTTCATACTCCATGAAGATGAATTATATGAGGCACAGCAATTGTTTGGTCAGCAGAGAGACTGCAAATGGATCAGACACGTTGCCTACCTAATCCTTAGAGGCAAACAAGGAAGATGAAACACTTGGGTTGCCTTTCCTAAGAGATGCCCAGCAGCTCAAGGGAATGCACATATTAATATCCCGTGACTGGTACATGCAGTGCAGATCTCTAGACTATGAACTGTGTGGATTTATGCAGGGTTTTTTTGCTTTATTTATTTTGGTTTATTTATTTTGGTTTTGTATGCTTTATTTATATTAACACTTCTTTCCACCTTAGATGTTGAATTGCTTTTGAGAGAGATACGAAGCAAGGAGGGATACGCTGTTCCCTTTTCATGAGGAATAGTTCTGGAAGACTGGAATGAAGGAAGAGATGACCTCTCTCTGTCATAAGAGTTTACCAGGAAAGTTATAGTGCACAGCTGTGGGTAATTCCTTCTTCCAGATTACAGTGTGCAGATACTGGTCGTTACAACTGGCTCATTTTGTTGTGGATCAAACCTAGAGATGCTGTGGTATTACACAGTTAGCAGACTACATTGTTTAGAGATTTAGCGTTTGCAGTCAGAAGAAAACCAAACTGCAAGAACAGCCTCCTGGAAAGTAGTAATTTAATGGGGAGATTTTTGTTGTTATTATTTTGAAACGTTTATGATGATAAAAATCCTTCCTTTGAGATTGTTAACAGTGGAAGAAATCCATCATACTGGAGTCTTGGCTTGGCTGTATGCATTTATAGGTGATGCAAACCGCACACACTGTAAGAGCAAAAGGATGAAGGTGGCAGATGGAAGTACAGAGGAAATAAATAGGAAGCCCTTCTGAGGTCAGTTCCTGCTGAGGTCCATAACAGCTGAAGCATCAGCTTTTGAAGCTGTTAAAATCAAGAGGAGAAAAACTCATTGTTTTAAGTGAGTTTCAGATATCATTTCATGTTTTTTTTCTTTAGGTTTGTACAAGTCTCTTCGTATTAGCTCACATAAATGTATTCCCAACACTAAAGTGAAATATGAAATGTTTGGAACTTCTTCAGGACATTTATTCATGATAGATATGCTTATGTCTTGCATTAGCAAAAACATCTGTGCTTTAATAGCAAATATGTGTGTTCAAGCAAATTAGGAGATGAAATCTTCTCAGGGAATTTCTAGGAACAAGCTGGAAACTTGGGCCCTGAAGCATTTTCTTGTGCTTTGCTCCTACAGATCAACTTGTCTGTGCAATGGATGCACTCTCCATCTAGATATTTTGCACTGAACTTGTGATAACATAAAGTGCACTTTTGATGTTTCATTCAGTATAGCAATGGCAGATGTATTGTTCCCTTATTTATATACATATCTTTATATATATATTATATAATTATATATATAATGTATAATTATATGTATATTATATATAATATACTTTAGATTTTATATGTATATGTATGTTTTGTATGTTTCCCATGTATTAATTATATAATTTTTATATATGTATATATCGTTTATTTTGAATATATAAATCTATTTATATAATCTAAGCAAAAGTGTGGCATAGTATGGCTCTAGATATTCTCTGACTATACTAAAATTAAAGACAGAAAGCTTTAATGTAGAAGATATTTTTTACATATCTTTGTTATATACACATATGTAATGTGAGACTAGTACAAAGTTTATATGCAATTAACTGTGAACAAATAGATGGAAGGTACATAGTTTGAAGACAGAATGCATTAGAACCATAGCAGAGCTTTCCAGTGAATGTTTATATACACTACTGCTATCTTCCAAAGCATTCCTGTTATGAATTCCCAACAAAATGTAAATCACGTGATATTATAACATTAACAACAGTCACTGTATTTTAAAGCTAAGGTATGACCGAAATGAACAGTAACATACATGCAGAGTAAGATCTGAATGTGACTTTGAGTTCAGTAAATTTAATTTTATGTTTTCTTACATGGCTGTGGCCAAGGGAGAAATACGACCGACAGGTCCAGTTAAGAACTCCAAGCACTTTGAGGCTGCTAAAGGATTGTGTTGCATATTACCTTTCATCTACAATAGTGAAATTTAAATATTATTCTGAGAGATGATAGTTAGGAGTTGGTATTCTTAGTTGGAAAACCTGGCCATTTGTTACTGAAAGGTGTTAACAAAGATTATTTCATTCTCTTCATTCTTCAAGCATATGTGTCTGTATATACACTTAGTCCCTCTGCCTCAAAGGAAGGTCGATCATTTCTTTTGTCTTGTGGTGCATTTAAGTGGTTAAGTAGAAGAACCTTACTAAATCTTTGGGCTATACTTTTACTGCTAAAGACAATGGCAGGAGTGAAAAATCTACACCTCAGCTGCAAGTGCCTGAATACTTGTTTGAACCAGAAATGCTGTCCAACAGTTCAAATATTTAGGTTTAGTGAAGAATATTTCTCTGCCAACTGCTTATTTTTATATTCAAATCACTTACTTATTGTGCTTTTAATTTTATTTTTTTTTAAATAGCATGAGGCATTTTTTGCTGTTGTATTTTTTTCAAAAACTGATTTCTGATTTTTTTTCATATGAAAATATGAGTCCAAGAGAGAAAATTTGTGAAGGTGATGTCAAGGGCTGGCACAATTTGTACTCTAGCTGTCATTATTTTGCTAGCCTGGTATGATCCTAAGCAAAAATGTGTGAAAGGTATTTTGATCATTTGTTCCTGAATCTATAAATGGTAAACTGTTTGTGTTTCTGAGAGCTTGATTTTACAGGATTAGCATGTGAAATTTAAGTAATACTCTAGGCCTTAATTTTGTCAATTTCTCATTATAAGGTTCACCTTAAAATTTTGTCTGTATTTAAATGCTGTATAAATATACACAGTATAGCATGACCATACTAAAAGATTTTTTGCATTAACAATGCAGCTCAGCAGCTTTGTGATAAATGGTGACATTATTTATATGCCAATCCCTTCTGGAAAATTGGAGCGATTCTAGACTTTGCCAAGAATTTGACATGCCACCCTAAATGTTTAATCAGGGATGCTGTGACATTCAGTACTCCTTGTATAAATGTGTCAGTCTAATTTTTATTAAACCTTTTCAAAATGAAACAAAATCTGCTCCTTGGGGAAAAAAATCACATGACTGAACAAAACTAATGCTATTAGTACATTTCTCAATGAATATGGTATAAATAATCTAAAATCAACCATGATCCTCACCTCACTAAGCACAAACTTCACTGGTAAAAGTTTTGAATTGGAATAGAACTCTGAGGAGTGCTGTGTAAAATTAATGATCATGCAGCAAAGGCTCATAGAGCATTAGTAGTCAGCTTGTGCTTGAATGAGACCAGGGAGTAGATGCCATTCAATCATTTGAACAGAATTTCTCTGATAAAATCTGTCCTTCAAAATACCATAAGAACCTAATGGGGACTTTCCAGTGACTTCTTCATCAGTGGATTTTATTCTGGCCATGGAAAGTACTTATTGGATTTCAGATAAGGGCCAGAGAAGCCAACTAAAACCGATAATTATTAATCTGTCGTCACCAATATTGCAGATTAAAGGGGCTGTGCGTGTTATTTCTAATCCTAGAAAGCTTTGCTTATGTGTATTATCTTTTCATTTTTATATATAGTGTGGCTTTAGTTTAGTGAGACTTAGTGCATAACTTAGGAGAATTTAGGATCATATGGAAAGTATTTTAAAATATTTTTATATGAATATTTCTTACTCATAATGATGCTCTTACTAGTGTTTCTTGAGTTTGTTTCTTACATTACCTCACATTTTACCTGCTAGAGGTAATTTTTTTCCAACAACATTCACAAATAGCTTACTTGGCTGGACCATCTGTAAGTTGATATAATATGTACTTAAAGTTCTCAATAATATATAAAAATGGGCTTTAACTTAAAGTGAAAAGAAAGACCTTTAAAGTTATTTCAGAGCAGAAGTCAGGTACTTCAGTTTTTAGAAACAAGCTGACGGTTGTTCAAAGCCCAGTATTTAAAACCAGCATGCTTGGAGACACTTCAGACCAAGTCAAAGAATATTACTCACTGGATCCAATTTATAAAACATACAAGAAAATAAAGGGAAAAGAGAAAATAAGTCTGCAGATAGAACAATTAAATTACTGGCAAAATAATAAAGGAAGACTCTATTACTTTTGCCAGCTCTGGATTGTAAAGCCATTGGCATGCTCTTATGCCATTTAAACTGATCCAATATAACAGAATTTCTATATTTGCTAGTATTTCTTCCTGATTGGAAAATGCAAAGCTCAGAATCCTTTCTAGTCACAGCAATATGTGACTAATGGCAGCAAATCTTATTGTTATGTTTTCTTTGGTGTAATGCTGTGTCCCTTCCAGGATTTGTACTGCAACACTTACATCCACTTACCTACCTGCGCTGTTGAGGGTGAATGAAGAGTAAGACCAAGTACTATTTTCCGAAGTACAGGTTGCTCTTCAAAAGAGGCATTGGGGTTTCCTTTGAGAATGTTGGTGCTTAACTACTACTCCAGAGATTCTAAGTTTTAAAGTAATGAAAATCCCCATTTAATTCCCTATAGTTCTGGTTCGGCAAGGATCATGTGATAGACATGTATTGTCTCAGAAATGTGTTGTTTGTAGATTTAATATACACAATATAACTATATAATATAGTTGTAAAATAGGATATAATGAAATGCCTTGACCAGTAGGAAAACAAAATGTTTCCATATCATTAAAATTTCCAATCATTAAAAAGAGCAAATTTCTAATGGAAGGAGGATTTGGGCTTATTAAGGAATAGAAAACACCCTTTCTACCATAGCTTATCCTGCATAAAGTCTAGTAAGATACTGACTTACTTGTCATAGAGCTCTGGTAGGTGGATCTTTAATCTTCTGTGCTCAATAATCATTCTTGCACCATCAGGAAGTATTTGGTCTATCCAGCAACCTACTGAAGTGCTGCATTCACCCAGAGAGCAATTATGGGGAAAAAGTATCTAATCTCCCTTAAAGTTTTAAAGCTCCTTTTATCGTGTGACTGAAGCCTTAAATTTAGTCACAAATACATTGTTTTCTCTGTGCTACAGAGGAGATTTCTGGAAATTACACTATGAAAATTCTAGAAAATAACAGCTTTATAGAAAACACATTTCTTTTCCCCTGAAATTTCATCACCCTTCAGTGACTACTTTTTTAGCAGAGAACGTTACAAGATCAGTTACTCTGGCATATGGCTAAAATATGGCCTTTCTTTCAATCTAATTCATGACTGGAAATCACAACTCAGTGAAGGATGAAGAGGTTTTATTGTCGATCTTGAGGGCATTATACTCCTAAGGGTTATTTGAGGCCATTGGAAGAAAGTATTATTAATTGAGATGCTTCTTTTCCCCTTTCAGCACTTCTAATCTTCTGTTTCTGTGTTGATATGTAAACGTTATATTCCTGGAACTTGTTAAGGGTTTCTAGGCAAAACCAAAAAAGCAGTCACGCAAGCAGCGCAGTTCTCGATATGATCTCTTTTGGGAGCCGTGGAGAAACTTGACTATGGGCAATGTAGTATTGGTTTAGATATCTTGTTTACTCCACTTGAAATATTCAGGTTGCATTAACTGTAATGCTCCTGGGCATTCGGGCCTTGCTTGGCATTTGTTGACAAGTTAGGAAGAATACAAAAAAAAAAAAAGTAAGCTGACATGAAAACATCTGTTCATTGTCTGAAGGCAGCTAACTCCTCGGTCTTTTAACAGAGAAAGAAAATAATTCTGGATACAAAAGGGTTCCCACTAAAATTGTGAGGGAACAATAGGCATTTGTTCCAAAACAAAAGGGTTTTGGAAAAATACCAGTGAGAAATCATAGAGGAATACACAGAGACATATGTTTGATATTAAAACTCCCAATGATTTAATCTGTATATTTAGCAACACGGGAAAAGTAACACTTACGCTTTATATATTATACAGAGGAGGAACAGCAGGAGCATAAAATACAGAAATGACTGAGAGAAATGATCTTTTACTCTAGTGCACTAATGAATGTTTGTGCTGTAGGATGAAAAAGCAAGCAACTAGAGAGCCCTGTTAATCATACTAAAGACTGTATGGTGATATATCAAGGCCACAGTCCTTCCCAGTTGCTGCTGCAGTGTGATAAAATCATGTTGGCTATTCATAACCCACCAACAAAACTGAAGAAACCTTAGTGTTGAAGAGGCAAGTTTTCCCAGTGGAGGCAAGTCTCACTGTGTGAGAAAGGGAAAACAGATGACAAAACCACGGAGTCTTGCAAGTTTCCTAAGGTGCCCTTTTAAGGCAGAATGATTAGCCTCAAAGTAATATATATATATATATATATATAGCTTGATTAATATGTCACAGAAAGTACCATTTTGTGATTTTATTGAGCATTGTTTTGTTCCTGATTTGTTTTTGAAATGTTTTATTCTACAGCATACCCATAACAGTAACTTTCATAACTTTAATGGTGTCTTAATATCGTGAGATCTCATTATAGCAGTCTTCTTATTCAATTTTTGCTAAGTGAAGTAAGAATGCCAGCTGTTTTGATGGAATTTACTAGGCCCATGGATTACTAAAAAGAAAATTAAAATGTAATATAGTCATTATTCCTTTTTTTTTTTCCTATTTAGCAGCACTTAGAGGCTCTAGTCAAAATTAGGACCTTGTTATAGTAGACACTGTATAAGCATTAAATAAAGAAAAAAAGTTTTAAATTGTAAATACAATGTGCTGTTATTGTTTAGTTTAATGTTGAAACAAGCAGAGTTTTGTTTTAAGTTCCAGGAAGAGAGGTCATGTCTAAATGTTGCTGTCCATATTTACCTAATACAATTAATTTATTCATCCAAAACCTGTGCAAAGGTTAACAAAATTATATCTGTAGCTCTTAAATTACAGTGAAAAATATCTAAAACATACTTCACTGATTTTGTAGTGAGAACCTGGATATTGTATTGTTTTTTCATCTGGGAGTGGGGAATTGGAAGCAAAACAATTTGTTTTCTAGCACCAAAGAACAGTGAATACAATAGCACTATTTTATTTACAGCATAGATGTTTACTTAATCAATTTATTGATTGCAACCTAGACAAAATTGAATGAAATTGAAAAAATACCATATTTCATCATGAACTGGAAAAAAGAATGAGTGCAGATATATTGCAATTCATTGATATTTGTTGTGCTTTGAAATATATTGCATACTGCAGGAAAGATAGTTTATCTTTATATCTTCCATTATTTTCATGTGTCAAATAATGTTTTAGTTTGTCATACATCTAAAAAATATAGGGAAAGCAGTCATCACTGTGAATGTATGTTTGTCATATTTATTTTAAAGTCTTAAACATCACCACACCTTGATTTTTCTTGGAATGATAGAAAGAAATGCCCATCATTTTCACTTTTTAGGAGAGCAAACTCACCAGCAGATGGGTAACATCTCTGAAGACTGCAGCATTATTTCCTCTGGGGCGTGATGTACCATGAGTGGAGCGTTTCTGTCATGATTTTCCAGTAAACACTTAGAACGAGCCCTTACTTGGGCTTAGAAATCTCCTCATGTAAAGAAGGTCCCACCATAGCATTGTCCGTGATACAGACCTTTTGACTGCTAGCAAGCTTCGCACTGGGCAGCAAGCACAACATTGGTCTGTATTTTCTGTCTGATGCTGCTGGCAGATTCATAAAAAGATAAAAGAAGAAGAAAACCCATACCAACTGCTGCATACCTGGAAATAATCATGTGTACATAGTCTTTTCTATAGTCTTTTATCATTCCGACGTAACAGCATTTCTTAGAGGTGAGGTGTGAATGGTGTCTATTTCATATACAAAAAGGCGGCCTGGATTATGTGATAACCAAGCTAACAGATTATACTAATTGAATTAATTGGATTTTGGCTATTGGCTATAAAGAGAAAAGCTTCAGGTTTTCTAGGACGTGATCGGAAAGGTCTTTGAGGATTTAATGACAAGTCAAATATGTGGTTATTTTTCTGCTTTTTTAAGAAACCTTGCATTATTTGGAAGAAAAATAGTGTTCAAGATGATATTATAATTACCTTATTTTATTTTTACATTATTTTGTGCTTGTTTGTTTAAACAAGCAAGAGACATAAAAATGAAAATTAAGATTGGTTGCACTTGGCTTTTTTTTTTTTTTTAATTTTGCATTAAATTGCATATTTTCATGTCAGTACAGTTTTTGAGGGATGTTAAACTTGGAAATTATGTCGCTGTAAACACAACATTATGTCGTACAGGAAGAGCACTTAGCAATGATCACTTGGAAAAAAAATGGAACTCATTTGTATAAAATGATAGCCAAGAGGAACCCAGAAAACGCAAACTAACTACCCAGAGCATTGTCCTAGTTTCTAACAGAAGCTACACGTCTCGTAGTGTCTAGTATGAATTTATCTTGTACCTCCGAGATACTGATAACATCCTGGCAGCTATGCTCACCACTATACCACCAACCTTTCGGTTAACAGCCGAACCCATAACAAGCATTATGGTATATAACCTTAGCTTCTGCAGAAATCACTTCCAGATCTTAATTATATATGATTATTTAAAAAAAAAATAAAAATCTTGTGGTTGGAATTTTCCTTCATCCTTATACATAGGACTTAAGTGGGAATGGAACACATAGAGGGATTATTTATTATTATTAATAATATTTTGCATTATATTTATACAATTTAATAGCCAAAAAAAGAATCACCGGTAGCAATCTTTTCTTATTAGTATATGGTTTATGGTTTAGTAGCGTACTTAACAAGAGCAGTCCCCAACATGTTTGGTCAATTTATCAGCAAAATCTCCAGTTGTTGTTGTTATATAACCTAAGAGAAATAAAAATATTTCAGTTAAAGATTATTCGTTCCTATCCAAACAAATTAATGTTATTTAGCAATGTCTAAAACTGAAGTTCAACATAGTGGGGAAAATCTGTGAATAATATTTTTATCATAATAGTCAATCTTGCTTGTATTTGCAAACCATTTCACTCCTGATCATTCTGCTGAAGGTTATGCAAGCAAGAATGCTTATGTGAATGTGTGTCATGTTTATGACATAGTCAGAATATGTATTAAATATTTGAATTATAGAAAAACTCTATTTGGGGCGCATTGTGGTAATGCCTGCAGTTGCTCCAACAAGATCTTGGGGCTTTACAAAGACTAATTTTAGGCAACGCACAGATCAGTCAGAGCTCAAACACTGAATACACTACACTTGTGTTGCACTTCAATTCAGTGTGATTACTGACTGAAGACAAGTATTACAGGTTAACTTCAGTAATATATAAACATCCAATTTTCAGTCATCACAGTTCTGCAAATATTTAGTATTTTCCCCTTTCTGACTTACAGTTGATCCAGTTATTCCTTACGCGTTGTCGTGATTCCTGTCTCAGGAACTGTCTGGCAGTTGGCATATTTTTTGTTTGCCTGTTCTTGTGGGAATAAGAATTGGGGAAGAAAGGGCAATAGAATCAGACAGAATATTAAATACTCTTCTCTTGAATCATATTATTTAAATTCAATCCAAGTGCATGGATTTTTATTAATATATGTAGAATATAGGATGCCTAAATCAGAAATGTTAAGAAGGTGTGATGAAATTCATACTCATTCAGTTTGGACCCCAGGGTGCACATTTTCCACTTTGCTCACCTGATTCAACATCCAACTGATGTATACCACAGTTTTATTACAAAAAGTTATATCGCATTAACTATGTTATACTTCAACAGGCAAACACAAGACACTGTGTAATAGATTCAGCTGCTCAGTGGTGTAGTGATGATATCTTCTGTCTTATTATGGCTGCTTGGATGCTCCAAAGAAAGATCACTTTAAAGGTTTCTAAAACTGTATCTTTTATAGCAGACAGGTAAAGGGATGTACAAATCAAAGGGCTTCTGTCATTTCTGGCTGAAAGCCAAACATCTTGGAACAATTCAGCAGAGAATTTGAATTGCTCACTCCATCATCTCTAGTGGAATAAGACTAATAGTCAGAATTCTTCTTAAGTGATCAAAAATTTATGCCCAGGAAGTCTCACAGTGTTGGAGATGCATGTAATATATTAGAAGTTAAAATATCAGATTTGGATACTTCTGCCAAAATCTTTGTCTTTTGCTGCTGTAATTTCAGGAGAACTTGACAGCTATAATAGAGATTAGTGAGTTATTGTAAATAAGTTGCTTATTGTGTAGGTTTGTACTGGTAGAATATTTAGTGAGATTAGTGTCATTATTAGAGATGGTGGAACACTTTGGCAAATCTAACTGGAAATTTAAAAGCTAATAATGAAAAAATATATGTATCTCACCATTCTTGTCCCTGCAATATATAAACCTGAGGACTCTTACATCAGGTAAGAGAAAATCTCCTATCCATGTATCTTTGATTAGTATATCTTTCCTGTTGTTTGTGAGTGACTTGACGGTCACATAATACAAAGGCACAGTTTTCTTCCATGTTTCTTCCAGAACATTATCTGTCCATATTTTCTTCAGATATCAAAATATGGTTTCGTCTAAGTGGACGAAAATACTGCTTGTTTTGGTGAGATCCTGGGCAAGGAAAGGAAGAACAGATATTTTCAAAGTTTACATGCCAAACAGGAAAGGTAGGAATTCAAACTCTAAGTTACAATAAGATTAACCATTTTGTTTTGTTTGTTTGTTTGCTTTTTAATGTATTGCACGATGACTTAATTAAATAAGGTTTGGTTATATTAATGTCAGGCATTCCCTTATTAGACTTTTTGCTTTTTGAATTACCTTTGATACTGATAAAAATACTTCTAGCAAGGTTTGCTAAAATGTAATTTCCATGTGTTTACTTCTGCATTTCAAACCAAAATGCTACAAGAAGCTTCCTTTCAGCATTTGTATCCATTCTGAGTTTATTTATAATCTGCTAAGAACAAAAAAAATTATCTCAGTGTGAGTTGTCTTATCTTAAATAGTGGACAATGGAGCCAACTTCTAAAACTATCTATTAACGTGTCAGTTAAAGTGTTATTGTACTCCCCCAAAATAGTAGGTCTACTTTGAATAAGATTGTGATTTATGATTCAGAATCGCAAAAACTCTCTTTCTAAGCCAATAAAGATGACATCTGGGAAGAGCAGATCTAGGCCTATTTTACCATTTATAAATTCAAATTATCTCCTTTCAGCATTGAAAGAGTGTTTCAGAATGACAAAAGGAACTGATCACTGGTGTACAACAGGCTGACTTAACCACAGGCTTCACTGGCACTGTGCAAAAGAGAATTTGTGGCATTTATAAATGTGCCATTTAGAATAACTGGTGGTTATCATCTTGTATTTGGTGTGAGCAAGAATATAAATTCAAGTAAATATAAATGATAGTTCTTCATGTCAGTTCCCTACAAATTTCTTTAATATTAATAATCATATTTCTGAGAAAATTAAGAACTGTAAAGGTTGTTGAAGCCAGATTTTAGATGAAGCTCTAAGAACCTTGGGTTTTGTCATATATAGAATAAGCAAAGGCAACCTTCACAGCTTGAAAGTCAACTTGGTTAAAACTGAAGTAGCAGAAGGCAAAGCAAAAACACAAACCGCATAGAACACATAGTGCTCATGAAGTCATTGGATTCTGATATGAAATTTGGAGCTGTTATTTCAAATGCCTGCTTTGTATAGATTGTTGTATCTGGAATAATAAGGCAAAGAATAAGGATTCTGATTCCAGGACAAAACTTTCACTGACTTCAGCTGGGACAAGGAAAACACCTAGGAAATATTTTTGGCTGTTATTGCAAATATGGCACAAATGTAGGACCTGCACATCCCGAGATCTGGCTCGGTATATTTGAGTCCATTTTCTCTATTTTCTAACTGACGACACCACATAATTCCTGTGCATCCTGTTCAAAAAAGATTATTCACAGATACTTTGCTAACAAACTATGAGACCAACTTCTGAATTTTAGTAGACATGGTATATTATAATAGGTGAATTGGAAAAACACACACTGAATTTATTAATGCAGAATGCTGACTCATTCTATTAGCTTTGTACGCAATTTACCTACTGAATCAAACTGCATACACAATAAGCAGTGCTAGGAAACTTCAAACATGACCTTCAGCATTACTCCTTTGCAGGAGGAGGAAGATGCCTCACAGAAACTGGTAATTCTATACTCAGTGAAGTCTGCCACTGGCTTCAGTATGGGCAGTTTTTTTTATTCTGGAAGAGACATTTCCCGAAGTGACGAATGATGTAATGGATTTTTTATGTGAGTAAATGGACACTTAGTGTACATAATTGTATTTCCTTGGTATCATCCATCTAAGTTCAAGATGTGTAATTCGTTTAGTGTTTTATAAATAGTTATTTTGAAGTTGTGCCGGACATTAGAACAAAAATTGAAATGACTATAATGTTATTCTTTAACATGGTGTGCACATATAAACAGAAGGAACCGAATCACGACATAATTCAAACTTATTATAAATAAGCACTGAAATGTGCTGATGTGGAAGAAAAATAAGTGCCTGATTAATTGTACAGAAAAATAAAGTAAACCTATGCAATAAAATAATTAAATGCAAACTTGTTCATAGAAAAAGAATGTTTTCCCTGTCCAAAAATAGATTTAAGTTCTACTGATAATTAGAAACTCCTGCTAATAGTAATACAGAACATTAAATATTCCAATAAAATATTTAATCAAGTGATAGGATTTGAAATACAGGGAACTGCACATACTTTTCATTCCTTTTAGTAGCATGTGCTTCAGCAGTTTTTAGATATGCTGCCTTCTAGAAAGCTATATCTTCTGGATGGCACTGGCCTTCCAATATTTCTGCTCTATTCTGGTATTGAAACCCTTCCAGGTTATTTAGAGCATTTACGCCTCTTGCACCAAATGGAAATTAACTTGCTACATGATCAAAATCATCAGGATAACAAATTATCCCATTTTACTCTTTACGCTCCATCCCTGGAGACTTTTGATGTGTAGTTTATGGGAAATACTACCTTCTACTAAGAAGAAACTCAGTTACACCAAAAGTTGTGTGTCACATAGTGCTACAGCTTGTTACTAGGCTAATGGAGAAAATAGGGTAAGGTCAATGAAATGCATAGAAGATAAGGTTTCAAAAGGCAAGCGAGTGTAGCCTTTTATATTAGTCTCAGACTTACTTTAACACAGTATTGTAATTTGCCACAATCCAAGGATCACTTCAGCAGTGCATGCAATGCATTATATCATATTGTATTTCCTTTTCCTGTTTTGTATATTCAGCACTCAAATAGACCTTTGAGAAAGGATCAGTAGTTGAATGCATGTCTACCAACATCAAAGAGGTTTCCAAACTACTTTAGACAAACGTTTTTTGTTACTGTTTATAGTTTCAGTTTTCAATAACATCCATAGAACTTGGTCATTAAAATTATGTGAACAGTATAGAGTATTTTATTTTAATTACAATTGTATTCATCTTTAATATTTATGCTTATGCAAATTGGTGGTGAAAATAGAGATATATCTGAACTGAAATGTTGATTCCAAATTCTCTTAAGCTTTTAGAAGGAGTGAAGTAAATATTCAGATTTTGTTTCTCATGAGATTCTTATTAAAGGTGTTTATTTCTGCCATAATTACCATGAACTTCTAAGCATCATTCAACCCTGAAGTCTCCTCGATGCTGAAGATATGCTGTCTGTCATGTTGAAAGGAATATTGATGAAAACAATGGTTCAAGAACAATAACAAGTCTTTTTTAGTCAAAATTACCACTCCAGAGACTTCTTGGCAGCATTTCCAATTACTAATATAACTCCAAACCAACATTCAGAGAAAAAGGACACAGTGATTTATGGCAGGTAGGCACTGCTCTAAGTTGGATCACTTAAAAGACTTCAAAGCATTAAATAGGGCATGGACAAGGGTTGTATCTTCACCTCTGATCTCTTGTTTGAATAGGAGTAAGGTAAGGACTTTTCCAATAAGTATGTGGTGACAGTTCTCTCTATAGATGAGAAATGGTCTCTAAGCACAGGAACAACTGCTGTTCTTGAACAATTTTGTTTTGAAGAATGCTGGTTACATTTTTTTGATTTCACCCTTGGTGTAATCCCTATATCCAGAAACTACCGTTAAGATTTCTTCTCTCTTTCAGGAACTTATGTGAACCTTTTGGAGTAAAGCAATCTATATATCTTTTTCATTCCTTGTTATGTTTTATCTAGAAGAGCTTTTTTCATTTTTCTTCTGCTTTTCTTCCTTGTTAAGTGGTGCGTTGATTGGCACTTAACTTTAGGCCTAAGACAAGACCCATTGACTAATAGTAGTGTTGCTGTTGGTTTCAATGACAAGTTTTTTAGCACCATTTGCAAAGAATGTTCTGGACCTTTTATGATGTTATGCTATGGTGAATTTTATCGTTGTTTAGTACCACACAGGGTGCTAATAAATGCCTCTCAAATAGACAAACTTTTTTTATCTAATGTGTCAATAACTGTAAGCAATTCAGAAATCCTAATGAATGCTTATGTATGAGGGAGTAATTTTTATGATGAGTTTTTGAGGTTTGTGAAAACACAAAGAAATCCAGGTTAGTTAGGAGGTGCTGATGAGATCAAAAAAGTCCAGCAGAAAATGTAACTGTTGGACTTGACAAATAATTTTACTAAGCATGAATGTTGTGACTCAAACACAGTAAGCAGCCAAATAAGAGGCATTTAATCTTACAAGAAAACAGCATTTGAAGCATTTGCAAACATTCATGAAATTCTTTCAGTATGATCAAGGAACATTTAGTCTACATTGTGACTATCCTTTCTGGCTAAATGGAAGTTAGGTATACAAATAGCTTCTATCTAAAGGGCTGATAGTAACAGCTTCGAGTATTGAGACTGTATATCTTTGCACCCACAGCTGACTTGCAGAGAATTTGAGGAATGAGGAGATTGTGGGGGTGTTTCTGGGTATGATGTTTCTTATGGCACTGGTTAAATTAATCAGTTTGGCTGATTAAAATTTCCTGGTTGATATAGCACAGCTTAGCTCTGCATTCTTGTGCATTTCTTCCCTGAGTTCATTTCTTTTGGAGAATTTATTTCTTATCTGGGCTTAGTCTAAAATATTCCTTTCCTTTCAAGCTTTGTCAGCCTCCTATCAATTTCACCTCTAAATATAAACTTTCTTCAATATTTCAGGAGTCATACAGTGTTTCTACTGTCCTGTTAAACTTCAGGTGCTGGGAATGGTTGTGGGGGTTTTTTGTTTTCTTTTCTGGTTTTTATGTTGTTTTGTTTTTATAAAAATATATGGCTTTTTTTTTTTTTCCTGCAAGATTTTTTGAAGTTTTCCCTTGAGTATCTGAGAAAAAATCTGCCAAGCAGCTCCTGGCTTCTTGCTCTTCTTTTTCAGCTCTGTGCACAACACACACAAAAGTTTCTCTCTCAATATTTTTTTCCCCTCTGTGGAAAGAAAACCTTTAAAAAGGCTGCGTTTCCCTTTGCTTGCTATCTAGTTGTCTCAAGCACCCTTTTATTTGAAATATTCAGGTAGTGCAGAGGGAAATTTTTTTTTTCATATTCTTTCAGGTAAGACTGGGTGATCTCAGGATGAGCTATAAAGGAATGCTGCCAACATACTGAGCCCTGTGTGCTAGGGTGCCTGAGGGCATGATGTGCCTGGTGTGCAAACCCTTCTTAGATCCTCTTGCATGTGTCACACACCCACTTCTGTCCCTTGTTCAGACAGGATCCTAGTAAGTTTCGTGTAGTATGAACATCAGCACTGTGCTCAGGCTGTGGGTAAAAGTCATCTTTTAATTGCTGCTTTGAAACCTTGGGTTAACACAGAAAATATTTATACTAGGTGATTTAAATTGTCAAGACAGGAGAATTTTGGATTGCAAGCCATGGAAATTCAAATGTTTCACTGTTATGCCAGTGGGTTTACTGAAAAGGGGATGCTACTGATTTCAAGGTAACACTTCCATGCTGACTACAGTGCACATGTGCACCTATTAAGCTCTTGTTTAAAATATCACCATTAAGAATGAGAGTCAGCACAAATAGACTGGTAATTATCTCATATTACCGTCCTCAGAAGAGTGGATCCTGGCAGACGGGTACATCTAAAAATGCTCTCTGGTAAACCTCTGGTTTTGGGAACAATTTGTTATACAAAGTTGAAGTAGTCTTCATTAGTCATTTTATTTTCCTACAGGATGCCATTTAGCAGACTGATATATAAACAGTCAGCAGAGTTAACCTGAAAATGAGGTGAAGGTGCCAAAGTTTATCAGCTGCCAAAGATTGAAGTGAAGCATGTTCATGTACAGGAAGTGAGAGGTGTCAGTATTGATGAACTAGAGCTTCTGTTTTTTTTTCTGTTATGTTGTATCAGGAACAAAAATGGTTATAACACACAGTCTCAGAAGATGTTTCTGGGAGTCTGGTAACCATTTGCCCCAGGAAATGCAGTGTGTGACATGTATGCTGTCATGGAATTGCCTTGAGGAGACCCCAAGATCATGCATCTCATAGGAAAAAGTAGCTCCAGAGCTTGACCAGTTCAGTACATGCTTAGGGACATGAAAGATGTCTTCTGTCCTTTACGTAAGCTTTTAGTCCCAGATGACCTGGCTCTGTACTCAGAGAACTCATTAGTAGCATAGTGTCTAAGCTTCCTTTTGTGATTCTTCCTAACCCACGTCTGCTTTGTCTCTTGTTCCTGAGTCTGACATTTGTCTTTTTCAGAGTCTTTTTAAGGCATCCAAATTTATGGTGTCTAGTAAGCACAGCTACACCTCACTGCAACAGTACCTCAGAATTTTCTGCTGAGCTCCACCATTGACAATGCTTCGGATGTGTTTAATATTCTGAGAATATGAAGGAAAAAGTCACAATTTCAGTACTAATGAAAGAGGATGAAGTTTATGGGCGGAGAGGGGAAACTGGAGATTCTGGACTTCTCATGCAAGTATTTAGCACTTTTTAGATCCAAGTTAGTGGTTGATAACCAAGGCATTTGATGGTATTTGATTTTGCTAAAATTTAGTAAATGCTGTAATATTTCTAAAACAATAAACCTGTAAAGTGTTACTTAGACATCAGATTTTTTCAGAAAGAAACATAAATCAGTGCAGATAGAGATAGTTCTGGTAAAATGCTAACAGAAAAAAAAATGAGAGTAAACCACATTAACAGTGGAATACAGAAATAATCTTAAAAAGGCCATTTAATCTTTCCCTTTTGTATACACAAGGAAAACCCATGAGGCTTTAATCTGGGGTAATGTTTTCAGTTTGCAGCAGTGATGGATGTGATTCTTTCTGACAAATATGAATTTCTAATAGGTATTTATTATAAAAACAAGGAGAAGTGACAAGAAACCTAGTAGGCATTCACATCAAAGGGGAAGTTTAATCTGGTTTTGAACCATGTTTAGTTCAGTAGGAGTGTACTTCACTTACTCCTGATGAGATTTTGTTATTTTGTGCACAGATTATGATATTACCACAAAAGGCATGACATGCACCAAAGCAGGATTTGTATCTAAACTTTAAAGATCCTGTCTCAGGCATTGCCTCTGGATTTCTAATTTCCTAACACTGTTCATTATGAAAAATATATGTCAACAAGATTGTATTTTAATGAAGAAATGGCAAGAAAGGAAAGCAAAAGTATCCAGTTAAAATTCCTCTGGGAAAAGGCTCCGTCGCTGTACACACAGGTACATGCACACACACACGCACACCCCACATCCATTCTCCAGTCCAGAATTATTAATTGTTTGGGGGCTTGCTCCAGTTTTATGAGATACTCTTAAAAAGCACGTACTGTATGTTCACTGTAGGGTGGATTGAGTAGGTGCAGTCTGAAAACCCTGAGTTCAGATATTTGCTGGCAGTGAAAGTTCTTTCACAAGGAAATGCAGGTGAAAATAGTGAGTGTTTCATCAGGTCTCATGTGTGCCTCACTCAGTCATCTTTCAGCAAAAGAATGGTCATCACTTGTAAAGCTTTCCCAAGAAGTGAGAAGAGAAGGTAATGTAAAAGAATAAAATTACCTTTTGCACTTTGATTAAGTTTTTTGTGAGGCATTATATATTGACATTAACTGCCATGATAAAACTGTCAAATTTGGCATCATAAGGCATTAATAAGATTCATGATTAATGATTGCTGCCTTAAAATGTCCTTGATTTATCCTGTTTCTTTAGTACCTACCTCACTGAGATTCACCACTGGTATTTTTGTTATTTTCATTTTTGTGTTCTGTGAAAGTGTCCACAGTTTTCAGTCTGTAGTAGAGCTCCTATTTTGAATCACTGTAGCTTGTTCACTGTAATTTTTAATTATTTTTGGCTTTTTCTACATAATGGCTTGTCTTGATACAATAGCTGTCTGTACCCAGGAGGTTCTCTTGAGGATGGAAAATTTAAATGAAAATTTGAACTAGAAAACAGAGTGGCTGGTGGTTTGGAGTATCAGTTGTGTTCATTTTGGTCACATGGGTTTGAAAACTAAATTCTTGTTAACATACTGCCATTAAGCATTTTCCAAAATTTCTCTTCAGAATCACTATGGAAACCTAGCTGTCCTTCATAAGCTCCAGCTCAGTCTCCCAACCCCCTGTTTGACTTTTGTGTAAATTCATATGTGATACACAAAATGATGCCTTTATATATATATATCTACGGTGTAACTTGTGTGTCCATCTGTAAAGTTATTTTGGTTAACTATGTGATAGAAGATAACTGTCTTGAATGCAAGATGATTCTAGTAGTTAGAAAAGTTCAACAGTAGCATCTGTTTAAAGGTAAACTTATTTATTAAGAAAAATAAGTCTTTTATAATTGGAAGTAATCAGTGTACTTCATATAATCTGGCAGTAAATGACTGTGTACCCACAGGGCTACTTAAGTTCAAAACCAATTTGGTAATCTTCCAACTGGAAATTACAATAAATTAAGGTCATTTCTCCAAGGAATGACGTAAACACTTAAGTAATGGAGCTCCTCTCTTTGTGTTGAATCACATAAGTAAAATTTGAGCCTGCTTAATTACATCTATTGTTGAATGTTTCGTTTGGGCATTTAAATACCTGCAGTGGGAGTCACAATCACATTTCTCCTTGCAGAGCTGGAAACATTAAACCCCCAAGCAATCAAAGCAGACCTGTCTGTTCTGCACCAAAGGCAGTGGGAGAAAACCAGCTAAGTAACTAGAAAAGCTTTCAAAAGCTTTTCATTAGCTCTACAAACTATGTTTTCATTCCATTTCAGACTAAAATGTACAGAGTTCTGTATTATACACTCTTTTAAAAAGAAAATGTGGGTTGCTCACAGTGACTTGTAGTTTGTGGGTTTTGTTGTTGTTTTTCAAATGACATAAGGTGGTAGGATATAAGGATATGTATGTTCCTCCACATCTCCATGTGATTTTGCAAGATACGGTTAACTTCAAATGAGAGACTGATGAGTATACAATACTGTGTGGGGCCACAAAGTTGGGATGTCTTTAGTGTTCTCTGAACCCTTGAAGTGATGAAATGTAAATGCTGTCTTTTTATAGCGTGACTACATAGTAAAACTGCTTTTAATACCCAGAATTTGTTTCTTGGATTTTTTTTTTTTTAATCAAAGATCCAAGTTCTTCAGTGACACAAAACCAGATCTTAGAAAATACATATTTGAGGAGATTGAGTCATTGACGCTTGTTCTTTATTTCAATCCTGCTAGCCTGATGTTGACTTCTGGGATTCATTCAGTCTTGCTGATAGTAATACTGCACTAAGAAATTTTGGAGCCATTGTCTGTCTTCTAGGACAGCAGGCATGTGTCTTCTGGGGAGATTCTTTGCTGTTCAGTTTAGTCATTAGTCTGCTTAGTCTCTACTCCATGATCCCTCATTTTCCTTCCTTTTTTAAGACCAGGAAATTGCTTTCTCATGGAGTCTGAATAGGTAGAAAGGGAAGACAGGGCTGCACTGAGCAGATGGGAAAGTACAAATGCAGCAGGAAGTAATTCAGGCTACTAGGTCTTGTGAGAAGTAGATAATACATTTTCAAACACACAGATTTTAAGTTTATCGTGCTTAAAATTTTTGGCCTATTCACATAAACTAATATGCTATAAGTTGACTCAAGAAATGCAGAGAAGGACTACATTCAGGTGAAATAGCTGAAGAAGCCTGTGCGAATTGTAGTTGATGTTGACAAGTGAACTATGGTTCACTTGTTCTATTGAATTTTGTTCTGTTCAATAATGTATGAAAATGACAGGAGGAAATATATTGAACTTATACATATGGATGTGACAGTCATGCATGAACATTCTGGACATAGAAAACTACTTAATCATTTTACTCAGTACTGTTTGATGTTGTTTTCAGAAGTACTTTAAAAATGAGCATATAGTATTGAGAAAGAAGAGAATCTAATTTTAAGCACATTTTATTTAAGTTCATGAATATGCATCCAGGTATCTTCTACCTCTGGACTGAATATCTGTGTTTTTCAATGCTTACTTAGCATGACCATATGCCTAGGTAATCATTTCAAAAACCTATTATTCATAACAACATGCGAATAAGCCAAGGCTTCCTACATGGCTATATTATTATAACTAACATTTAATTTCACGTATGCAAAATTGGATCTTCCTGAATAGTAATTATGCATTTGCAATACATTATAATTAGATGAATAAAGTTGAAAATGTTCTTTTTGTATTTTTTGGAACCAGAACACTGATGGGTGAGAGAAGTTAAAAGTACAGAAAATCAATTTTTCTTGCTTATTTTCACATGGCATTTTATTTTTCATTGTGTACTTATAATCAAAATTTGTGAGGATGTAAATGAGACAATGAGTAAAAGAAAAGTTGTTTCAAAGAGATTCTTACTATTACTATAGTAAATTTCAACAACAGAGTTAAATGATTTTAATAAGCCTCCTTTCTTAGGTACAAAAAGGAAAGAAAAAGATGAGAAAAGATAAATTTCAAGCTTGCTCAGCAAATATAACTTTTAAAAAGTACTTATGCTCCTAATATATGTCATTCTAGTGCATGAAACATGGAGTTTTCAGAAAAAGGATGAAAGAAGGCTAAATCCATCCATTGTGTAATGATCACAAAGGACTCCAAATTTACTTAATCCTTGCTTGAGGGCTTTGTGAAGTCACTGTACTTTATCTCAGTGTTGAGATACTTGCTTCATTGAAATAAAAAAAAAAAAATGATTTGCCATTGGATTCAGCAGAAACCAGAGATTTTCCCCTTGCAACGCAGAGTTATATAGGGATTTCATTTATTTTCTCAGTAGGATGCTTACTATAAGGTATTAGAGATGTTTCTCTGGATTTGTACTCAAATAGATTTCACAGTTCTTGTTAAGCATCATGACGACATACGTGGTTCTAGGAACTAAATTATGCTTTTAGAAGTGTCCACTGAAAGTATTCAAGAAATAAGATTTTAAAATCACTGTCTGTTTTGGAATTCGTTATAAAAATAGACTCGTTTCTGTTTCCAGCTTCAGCCCAACATCCCTTACCTGACTGAATATTTCCACAGGGATCCACATGCATTCTCTCATGTGTTTTATATGTCAGAGGTGCTGGTTAGTGTGAATCCCAGCTGTGCCCACTGGAAGCCACTTGAGTCAAAGCTCTGAGAAGCACCAGTAGTATGTGTGTTAAAAAAGTGTATGCAATAGCTCTAAACTGAAAATTATAAGCTCTTGAAGACAATTTTTTTAACATTGGAAAGGTTGTGGTTTGTACTCCTGCAGACAAGGCATGCACCAGTCTGCTTTATCAGACTAATTTGAAATCTCAGCTGAATACAATTAGACTGTAGGTTTCTTAATAGTGAACTAGTAAGAAACCTGTGCTTTGCTGTGAAATGAGTCCTTTTCCTACCCAGTGATGGAGATTAAGATATTCTTGAACTTAAGGAAATGCTTTGTAATGTGGCCAATAGTTATGGCCCAATTTATCTGATTTTGATCTCAGTGATGATTGGAAGGGCGTCTGTACTGATTATATATATATTGTGAGAATGCTAAGGTATAAACAGATTGTCAAAAAGTATATGTGCTTATCACATATTGGCTGGCTGAGACCTGCTGTCACTTGCCTAAAATTATTGGTTTAGCTCCGGAGTTGAAGACCCCAAGGATCATTTAGAAATTCTGCCAATAAACGAAAGTTAGAATGTTTCTTTGTACTTTTCTCCCCTCTGTTCAGTACACTGTTGCTCCTGCCAGAAGCAGCTTTTCCACTAGGCTCCTGTACGTTTCCCCTTTAGAAGGACAGATCACTTTTGAAAGGCAGGGAAAAGAAACCCTAGAAAATCTCAGATCTTTATATCCTTGCTCACTCTGCGTATCGCAGAGTTTAAAATGGATACCACACGCTGCCTGTTAGTATTTCTATTGCAAAAGCCCCTGTAGAGCACATTCTGATCAATGGTTCCTCTATGCTAGGACTGTATTTGAATATAGGATACAACCTCTACCTCCAGAAGTCTATGATCTTAAACTCCCAGTATTGTAACAGTGACAAAAAGGAGCCCTGAAAAGCCTAGAGAAAAACAAACAAACAAACAAAAAAAAACACAACAATATCCAAACTCATGGACCTTTGATAGTAGAATTATGATGTGATTCAAACATAAAGCAACAAGCAGTGGTAGCAGCAATAGGGAAGAAAAATTTTGAGCTCCTTTTGTTAGTTTATAACAAAGACACATTCAGTAGTGTCTAGTGTGCCAGCTAGTACGCTAGACTCAGAGTACTCTAACCAATTCCATTATAAACCCTGCTATGGAGAAATTTATAAGTCTGCTATAAAAGTTCACTCAAGGCTGATCAGTGCCAAAGAACATTCCTTTTCCACTTAAAAATAATATGTGGCTGGTGTTTATAAATGATAGGATTGCAAAAGTGGAGAGAGAGAGATTTTCAGAGCCATAAATTGGAACTGAACACCCATTCTCTGTGTCCTGGAATAACTGTCAATAACTTCAAGGCAAAAAAAAAAAAAAAAAAAAAAGAGAAGAAAAAAAAAAAAAGTGAAGTAAAAAACTTTTATACAATTCCAGTGCATCAAAGCATAAATTTTAATAAAGAAGAAACAATGAAATTTGCCTGTGTAAGATTTTTTTCTTTTCTTCATCAGGCTGTTTTTTCCAACACTTTTAAAATTATAATTGGCTTTTGGATTATATTCTTTTGGTGATTGAAACTTTAGGAGGACACGTTGCTAGAGTTTCAAAATTGTCTTCTATAACTTCTCCTTCATACAATTTTATACCTGCACATATTGTCACTTTTAACAGCTTCCTGCTGTGATAAATTGTAATGACCATCTGCCCATGATCACCTGTCAGCTGTAAAATATTGCAATATACATTTTGAAATTGAACAAATTAATCTTTGCATGATAGACTTTTCTACTGTCTTAATTCTTATAGACCTCTGTAATATTTCTTCTAAATTTGGCTGCCTCCTAATTAATAACTTTAAATACAAAAAGTTAGACAAAGGAAATTAAATTCCAAGTTGCCTAAGGACAAAGAGCCTGAGCAGTGTACACAAAAATCATGACAAATCAAGACTCCTGTTGCATCTTTGTCCTTTGAGGATTTACAGACAATGCAGAATGTAATACCCATTATTTTCTTTCTTCTACAGCATGTATAGCAAGTATGTATGGCATTACTAATGCTGTGTACTTGCTGAATGCCGTGTCTCCTTTCCATCAACAACAGTTCTTAATTTCTAGTAAGGCCTGATTGGTCCTCACTGACCTAGGTATAAAAGGTTCCCTTATAAGCACCCCACCTCCTCTTTAAAAACAAATCTGTCGTGTACACTCTTAACACAGACACAAAAAAGTAGCAGTAGCTCTATATGTGAGCAAAAGGAGAATTTGATTTTTGGGGAATGGGTATTTTGTCCATTCCTTTAAAATGAACAAATGAAAAATAATGCTGATAGCAGCTATATGATTTCTAACTTCCTCGTCAATTCTGGTGCCGCTGGTGAAAGATAATCTAGTAAAAAGAAATTAGTGCAGACATTTCCTTAGTAAAGGGATCTAAGTCCTAGGAATACAACTGGAGGACAGGATGCAACTTAAGGACTCCGAAGGTAGGAATTAGGTTTCATGGGAACAAACTGACTTCTGCTCACAGGGTATAGAGTGCCTACCTTCTTCATCTGAAAACCTCAGACGCTGAAAGGGAAAATCCCACAGTGCTGTCTCTTTGGTGAAGAAACAAATTGTGTCTAGATCAATTATATTTCTTAAAACATCTTTAGTTGTATTAGACTGTTAGCAGATCAAACACAGAATGAAAGATGGCTTTATGCCTCCTATTCTGTTTGTTGGTCTTTAAGCCAGAAAGTAATTTCAGGAAGGACCCGTTACAAATGTGAGGTAAGTCTTATCTAATCTAGCACTTTCTTACTATTCCCTGTATCCATATATATGTTGCTACACCTACGCAAGGAATAAAGGAGAAATAACGTTGTTGGATTTTCATATACAGGTGGTTCATCATTTCATATATACACACTATATATATTGTGTGTGAGGTTGGTTTTTTGTGACGTGAAAAATCTACTTTTCATGGTAACGTATGATGGGATGTACTTTTTCCCTCATATATGACATGGCACTGAAATATGTAGTGTATGATATTTTGCAGGAAAATAACAGTTTTAACTATATTACGTTTAAAATCCCAACTGAACATAATAGAACTTTACTAGCTCATTTCTCCTGAGGCATCAACACCATTTATCACTACTACTGCCATCTGGTATGTCTGAACTATCATGATCAGCATTTTATGTGGAAATGAAAGCATTCAATATGGTCTCTCTTCTCTAATGCTCTGAGGTCAGATACAATACTGCTCAAGGCAGCGAAGATTCATTTTTATCACACACTTGAGAGACATCCATTTGACATATTTTATAGTTTTCTAGGTTAAGACCAGACAAGCTTTTTCTTATTTGCACTGGCCTGACATGGGGTCATTTGCTGCAATAATAATCTAAGATTCATTCAGATAAGTTTTGTTACACTGCAATATTCAAAAGACTACCTGCAGCCAAATATTTAGGTGCTGAAAAGCAAATTTCTAGTACATTTTTTTTTGCTGTGTAACTCTGGAGACTAGAAAAGCAGTAAAATCACTTGTCCAACGAGTTTCTTCCTGGAGAATAGCTGCATGTGGTTTGCCTAGGTTAGGTGTTTGTGAAGAGGTGTTAGGTCTCATTTTCTTGCAGAGGATTCATGGAATGTGGGCTGATGACTTAGAGTATCTTGTAGTTTAGGTTCAAAACTTCAATTCCAATGTGTAAAAATATATGGCCGTTCCATTTTACAACACAAGTTCATGAGTCACTGTCAGTTGCCAAGCCTCAGTAATCCATCATGTGAGAAGCAGTGCTGCCACAAATATCTTTTATCAGCAGCTCCTCAGCAGCCTTTTGTGATCATCTTAAGATAAAGGAAGAATTCTGGAATAAAACATTGCGTCTGTAATGCTCCATAGATCACACTATAATCTTTAACTTCTTTAGAGTTCATCCTAGTGTTATGTATTTGCCTACATTGTTTCAAATTCAGATTTCAGTGTGACATTAAAATAAGTATATTGGTTTTATTGGCATTATACTGGCCTTGAAAAATGCAGCTATATTGACTACAGCCAGGATGTGGTGAGTACATGTGAGATTTTGGATATATCTGAAAATGTACTCTGTGCATTGCCTTTTATTGGCCAGTAGTGACAGAAAGGCCTCGTATTTTGTGTGACTGTGTGGTGTTATGTTAAGGCAAAGTATCTTCCAGGCTTAGAGCTGCAGCAAATGGAGTTCAAAATGGCTGGTCACCAGTGGTGTTCCCTAGGGCTCAGTATTGGGGCTCCTTTTGTTGAATATTGTTAAACATTGTTGTCTGGATGAGGGGATTTACTGCACCCTCCGTAAGTTCACAAACTGTACAAAGTTAGGCAGGACTGTTGATCTGCTTGAGGGCAGGAAGGGTCTGCAGAGGGATCTGTATAGACTGGGTTGGTGGCCAAGTCCAATCACACAACATTCAAAAAGGCTCAGTGTGAGGTCCTGCACTTGGGTCATAACGACCCTATGCCATGGTACAGGCTTAGGGGAGTGGCTTGGCAGAAAAGGACCTGGGGGTGTTGGTCAACAGCTGACTGAGCATGAGCCAGGAGTGTGCAAAGGTGGCAGCCTGGCTTGCGTCAGCAATAGTAGTGTGGCCAGCAGGGCTAGAGAAGTGATTATCTCCTTGTATGTGGCACTGATGAGACTGCACCTTGAATATTATTTTCAGCTTTGCAGTCCCCCTCACCACACTCTTGAGTGTGTGCGGAGGAGAGCAATGAAGCTGGTGAAGGGACTAGAAAACAAGACTTACGAGGAGCGACTGAGGGAACTGGGGTGGTTTAGATTGGAGAAAGGGAGGCTGAGGGGAGATCTCATCACTTTCTATAACTAGCTGGAAGGAAGTTGCATTAAGGTGGGTGTCAGTCTCTTTTCTCAGATGATAAGCGATGGCACATGAGGAAATGATCTCAAATTGTGCCGGGGGTGGTTTAGATTGAATATCAGGAAGAATTTATTCGCAGAGAAGGTGATGAAGTGTTGGAATGGACTGCCCAGGGTAGGCACTGGTGGAGTCCCCATCCCTGGAGGCGTTTAAGAGATATGTGGATGTAGCACTAGGGCACATGATTTACTGATGGGCCTGAGCTGAAACTCAAGCTCCAGCTCCAGATTTCTATTCCAATCTGATAGCAAAGCAGGATCCCTTTCATGATCTTACCGAAGCTAAATATATGTGTGTATTTATAATCTTATGTATCTTTCCATCCAGGAGTATCTTTGCAGAGAGAGTGCACAATAACGGAAGATTCCTAATGGCTCTTGGTTTTTGGAAGGTGAGTAATTTTCTGAATTCCTTGTCTACAGCTGAAACGTGATGTATGCATCATATTTCAGGATTTTAAGCAGAGGAAGAAACTTTCTCAGCCCAGGTTAGCCAGCTGTGACCAGGAATAAAGTCATTCCCTGTCCCTGAGCCCTGTGGTGCAGGTGCACCCTCCAGCTATGTCCCAGCTCCTGGGAATGGCAGATGAGCGAGTCCATCTCTGCCTCATGGTGTCTTGTTTGCTGTGAGGGAGCAGTCTCGAAGTGGGACTCAACTGTCACTGAAGGCATCCAGGGGACCAGCAGTGTGGAACAAGTTCCTACATGTATGCAGTGTAAGTCTTGATGGTTACTGAACTCAGTCCTTACCTCTGTATTTCACTACAATGTATTTTACACATTTTCTTGGGGAGGATGTTGACTTTCACTAGGTATACAAATCCTCTGACAAAAACCTCCTTTTGGAAGGTGAATTTTAGAGAAACTTTTGAAAAATCTCAAGCGTTAACCTACTGTTTAGCATTGTTCTCAAGATCATGCAGCTGCAATGCATATCTTACAGAGAAGATAACAGTTGTGAAGCACAAAAACCGGTTATAAACTGTAGTATAGATATTTAGCTTGCTGTTAAAAAATGGGTAATTCCAGAACTGAGGCAAAGATAAAAAACACTTCTACTATTATCACTTTATTATTGCACTTGTACTTGCATTTGGGTCGAAGTAATCCCAGATATGTATACAAATTAGGAGAAGGAATCCTTGAGAGTAGCCCAGCTGAGAAAGACCTGGGGGGTCCTGGTGGACAAAAAACTGAACATGAGCCAGCAGTGTGCTCTTGCAGCTCAGAAGGCCAACGGTATCCTGGGCTCCATCAGGAGAGGGGTGGCCAGCAGGGACAGGGAAGTGATTGTCCCTCTCTACTCTGCCCTTGTGAGGCCCCAGCTGGAGTACTGTGTCCAGGTCTGGGGCTGCCAATACAGGAAAGACGTGGAACTGTCGGAGAGGGTTCAGAGGAGGACCACAAAGATGATCAGAGGGCTGGAGCACCTCTCCTATGAGGACAGACTGAGGCAGCTGGGCTTGTTCAGCATGGAGAAGAGAAGGCTGCAGGGGGACCTCATTGCAGCCTTCCAGTATTTAAAAGGAGATTATAAGCAGGAGGGAAACCAACTTTTCACAAGGGTAGACAGTGATAGGACAAGGGGGGATGGTTTTAAACTGGAAGAGGGAAGGTTTAGATTAGACATCAGAGGGAAGTTTGTTACTGAGAGAGTGGTGAGGTGCTGGCACAGGCTGCCCAGAGAGGTTGTGGATGCCCCGACCCTGGAGGTGTTCAAGACCAGGTTGGATGGGGTCCTGGGCAACCTGATCTAGTACCAGATCTGGAGGTTGGTGGCCCTGCCTGTGGCAGGAGGGTTGGAACCTGATGATCCTTGGGGTCCCTTCCAACCTGGGCTATTCTATGATTCCATGATTATCACATTTTCTACTTATAGAGCAGAAATTACTTCTGATATGTTAGTATAATAATACCAAATGCGGAGCTATTTATATTATCACAACTATTCTGCACAGATTAAAAAAAAAAAAATCTCTGCTGATATGGAAAAGCTCAATTTTTAGTGATCTCTTTCTTGACTCACTATCCAGCCACTAATACTTCCAAACAGCTTTTCTCATTCTCCAAAAACATACATTTCAGTATTTGCTGAAGGAATTAAAGTTAACACAAATTTTGAGAATTAAACATGGCTGACTGTAGGACAGCAAAGAGTCCTGGGAGAATGGCTCTGCCCAGTTTTCAAAAGTGCTGTTGGAAGCCAGTGGGAAATAAGTAATCACTCATGTTTTTTTCAAGCTTCATATATCCTTTCAAACTCTTCCCAGGGGATAAATATGTTTAATGCAGTCTCTAAAGAGAAGAAGAAACAGCTTGATTTATTTATATTTGTAATTCGTTGATGGTGTTTTTTTAAATCTTGGACTTGGAATCCTTTGAACAGTCAAAACAAAAAAAGAAACTCTAAAATTCATAGTTCGGAAGTTGCTACCATCCTGAACTAAATTGAGGATGTGTGCATTAGCCAGTGATAGCACTGACAGAGGACCTGAAAGACTCTAGATCAAATGTAGCCAATTATTATAGTAAGAAGTATGAGCAAAGTGCAACGACACAAAGATTTGCTTCTGTATTCTACTAGGGCTGCTCTGAAAGTAATGCCTTCTGTTTTATTATGTTGGCTCACAATGTCAGAGGCGGATGTTGGTGGTATGGCAATAGAGGTTGAACCTTCCCACCCGTATTCTGATACATTTTGTTGCTGTGGGACAGATGGCAGCAGAGGGGCACTCTGACAAAATGGCTCCTGACGTGGGAGTGCGGATGAAGCAAATGTGTGGAATTGAATTCCTCCATGCAGAAAAAATTGCACACATTGACATTCATCAACAATTGCTGAATGTCTGTGGAGATCAAACAGTGGATGTGAGCACAGTGAGGCAGTGGTGGGGCATTTCAGCAGTGGCGATAGTGTGTCACCTCTGCTGGTGCAGATTTTTACGAGTGCGGCATGCAGCTCTTGTTCATCACTGGTGAAAATGCACAGCTTGTGGTGGTGACTATTCTGAAAAACAGTGTTTTGCAGATGAGAATTTGCTCTGTTTTCAAATAGTGTTATTGTGCTCTTTATATCTGTTGTAGTTTCCATGAAAATAAATAGGAGGCATTGCTTTTGAAGCAACCTACATATATGACTAGGTTAGTGTAATAATGTAAAATTCTATCTCATCAAGAGAATGATGATCATTTCTACATCAATTTGTAATGTTCAAGGTGGTTTTATGTAATTTTGACATAATTTTTGTTGTTGTGAATGATGGTTTTGAATTATCATCCCTGGTGGCTTTGCAAGTTTTATTTGGCCCGCATTTATCACTCTTCAAACTTACTGAAAATTCCTTTTAATTTACTTTTTAGCTTTAAATAAAGACTACAGTGGGGAAAACTATGAAAACTGCCTTTGAAGAACATACATATTTGAGTGAAAAGTAAGTGGCTGTGTTAGAACATTTATGTTTAACCTTAGTTTATATACCACTTTCCTAGCACACAGGATACTGGATAATTTGACTTATGACCATTTTTGTAATTACTCTGCAGTTTTATCATGACAAATTATATTGTCAGGTAGAACTAGAATGTCAGTTGATGACTAGTGTATTATTACACCTTTTCACTGGATTGTAGTGGAAAGTGTCTACAAAACCTGCTGGTTAAGTTAATACAAATTTCACCAGGAATTTACTTGAGATCTTGCTATTCCTAGGCTGGAGATTACTTGTCACATTAAAGATTTTTTTTTTTAAGTCAAATTCCAAATACCTATCAAACAGTGTGCTTTTCAACAGAAGCATCCACAAGAGCTTATTTTTCACTACTTTCTGGTGGTACAACTGATGCCAGTTTATTGCAGAAAACGTACATCATAAATGAGCTGAGACAAGCTAAACAAACCTCTCAAAATCTAGGACATGGCATTCACTTTCAGAGTGTGCACGATCATTTGTAAAAGCCTGAATGAAATCCATTATGTCATCTATGTGCAATGAGGCTAGAGAAAACAGGAACATTAGCATCACTGAAGTGTCAAAAAGCAGACCTATTTGCAAGCATTGAGTTTGAAGCACAGAAGGGAACGTTCTGCACAGAATCACCAGCTTTGCCTAACTGAGCCACGCTTGAGATGTGTGCCAAACAAGTCTCAGGCTTCAAGGGCATATTTCACAGCATGTCAATGGCTCAGCTTTTGCTGGGTTTTGTTGTGTTTCAGAGCACTGTATGGTGGGGAGATGATACAGGAGAGGAACCATCTCTGAATTCAGTGAAGGAAGGATTGTGTTCATTGTAATACTAGTTATTTAAAAAAAAAAAAAAAATCCTGTAGCTCCAATACGCAGTGCTATGAAAGTTTCAACAACCAGTCATTGCATACTTACACCTCAAGATTTTTTCCTTGGGCTTCCAATCGCTGTCTATGAAGTTAATAGCATATGAAAAGTTAGATGACCAGTGTACTTTTAAGGAAGTTTTGGAATTGCTGTGCAGATGAAACATGACATACTTTGAACAATTGCTTTGTTATTGTCTATTTTTTGGTCATTCTATGCTATGTCTCTATAGTGCTGAGTCCCTCCTTATGTAGAAAAAAAAATCAAAACACAAAAATGATACATAGAGGATAAATGTTCTTTTTAATTAATATACTGGGACCATTCACACAGCAAGGTACCAAACCTTTATCACTTGCATACTCTGGTTTTTATTTATTGGGAAAACCTTTGACTACTATAGGATAAATATTAGGAGGCTTGAACCCAGATAGTGCTTTCATTGGTTTTCTTTGCAAAATGAGGGAATTGATTGGAAAGCCAATTCTAAAATGCACTGGAAAAAAGAAAAAGAAAAAGAAAGATTTTCAGCTTGACTTTTCCCCTAGCTTCTTTTAACCTGCTTTCTCTTCTTGCAAACTGTTCTCCACTTCAGATATTATTTCTCGAATTTTCTTTAGTTAATATGCGTCTCCTGAGGTGGGATGTGGATTCGACTATTCCCATCTACTTCATAAAGCCTACAATTAAGGCTGTATCTCATTTTAAAAGCTCATCTATTTTTTGGAAGAATATTGAGCCTCTACTAATCATTAAATGTAGCAAAATGTACAGTGCTAACTACAGAGAAAAGAGTGTCAGCTAGATACGGCACCTTAGAACAATTTTGTTTCACTTGGGATCTTTTACAAAATGCCATTCCTTGATTGCTTCCAGTTATTTCTGCTCTCATATGACCTCTGTTCTGCCCTCCTTAGTCTCTCTGTTTCTGCTTCTAACCTCATTTCAGCTTTCTTCTCTTATGTTTTGGGGGGATCTTCTGTGGAAATATTTGGTGTTCATAATCATTTGGATTGACAAATGATAGGCTGTCTCTTGCTGTATGATTATTTACCATTCATGTAGCTTAATTAATATTTATCAATGTCAGTAAATCATGATACAGTCACAATGCTAGGTTTTTCTTTTGAGTGGGAGGGACATAATTTGCATAAAACAATTGTTCTTTATTTAGTGTAATTAACTGAGTGTTACTCAACTGATGGAGCTTGGAGGCTTTACTTTGAAAGCCATGTTTTCTGTATCATCGATAATGAAGACACTGAAAACTTTAAATTATCTTAGCATGATATCATCTAGGTAGGCAAAGCTAAAAACTAAAGTAAAGCAGTGAGTAGTAGCTTGCTGCTTCTTTGCACTACGTAGGCACTCAAATAATAATGGATCTATGAATAATCTGTGGATTCACTTTTTACTGGAACTGCTAAACAGTCTGAAAGAATGAGCCGTAGTTTTCATCCTGGAAGAAGTATGATTAAGAAAACTAGAAATAAACCAGACATAAAACTACACAGAAGTATTTAACATTTTTAAAATGATCATAATACTCATCAAGTTAAAAATGAAAAGATAATTCAATCCTTAATCTTGTTCTTGAGTTTATCACTTGATATTTGTGTAGGGAAGTTATGATTCTAACACATTTTTTAAATTATGACCAGAAATATACATCACATCAATCTGGAGCAGAAATAACTACATTTTAGTTGTCTATAGGTCTAGAACAATGGGCTGTGAAGTAGAAAACTGAATTTGTGATAGGTTTAGCTTCAAAGGCACGCTGAGAAAGAGCTCTGTATAAATCCAGGTTAAGTTTTACAGAGGCATTGGAAATACTTTGCCAAAATAAAGAAGATAAACAGTGATTCTTGAACATGACATATAAAATAGAAGTAAGAAGACGCTAAAGAAAATTGAAAGAAAAGAGTAGGAAAAAAAAACCGCTGGAACTAGAATTGAGAAAATACAGAATAAAAACCATAAATTTCAGCGTATCTTCAAAAAATGGGCACAGGTGAAGAGTATCATACTTTAAAAAAAATGTTTTTTTTTTTCTTTTACTATGTCTTTAGATGCGCTTATTTTTTCTCTAAGAGAATCAGAAGTGACAAACTACAAAAATATGCTACAAAAGTTTGAGAAGCATGGCACTACACATAGAAATGAAATATCTTATAGATTTTAAAGATTTGCTTTATAGGCAAGGCATCATACTGACAAGGTCAGGCTTGTTCTGAGAGCTTCCAAGTTCTGCCCTACTATTGGTTTTGTAAGTGAAGTTCAGAAAGGAGCAATAAACTAAGAAGTTGAGTGGGCATGAGATAAAGTGGCTTGCAGATATTGCATGATCTTATTCATTTAGTTCTGCCATCAGAATCTAACAGAGAAAAAGGAATGTAGGTAAAAAAGCAAAGATTAGACAGTTGTAGAATTATATTGAATTGAATTTGTTGCTCCTAATTTATAGGGTAACAACAGGGAAACGTGTTTTGATGCTTACAGGAATTTTTATGGGAAACTGGGAATTTGAATGACTGTAAGACATGCTGATGCTAGAGGAACTGAAAAATTACAGAAATTTAAGGCTCAAAGAAAGACTGGAGAAGAAGAAAATTCTTGAAACTGCTACTAGTTTATCAAAGCGATGCAATGCCCATCTATTGCAACATGCAGAGCCCATCTAGGCAACATCTTCTATAGGAGTGTGACTCAAATTTATCTCTTTGAAATTGAAAATCCAAGTCACTGCTATAACTGGTGAAAACAGTGTGGTAAGTTTCAAGTCACTTGCAGGGAAGACTGGAAAGAAAAGGTAGATAAAGTAACAAAAAATAAAACCATGCACAGTATGAAGCTAGAGACGCTAGAGATGGGATTTTAATCTGCAACTTCTGTTTCCCTTCCCTATTTCAGCAAAGGTCAGTGTTTCTGCACAGAAGTACAACATCCATTATAAGATAGCATAGACCCTCATAACACTGCCTGAAAGTGATTGTGCATCTCTTGGCAGCAGTCAGTATGAGTGACAGACAGCACAATGCATTTCAGAGGTTAAGTGGCATTAATAAATTCGGTCAGTGGATAGATTTGTAGATATTTGGAATTGTCTTTTATATTCTGCAAATTGTTATCTTCTTTACCTGGGAAAGAAAGATGAGAAATTAAACCTTATGGGCCAGTTTCAACAAGAGCCCTAACAGCCCTAATCCACGTCAATTTCAGTTTTGCTGCTAGGTAGATTTATTCTGGTGTCTTGGCTGGTTTGTGATCTGGTCTGTTCAGATCTCAGTGAGGTCTTCTTCAGTTCAGAAAGGGACCATACTCATTCAGGTGTGCAGAAACTTAGGCAAACTCCTGACTAATTTAGCATGGCTTGTACTTCTTACATTCACAAGGTGGAGATGAATGTCTGAGCTAATTTCATGTAGGTTACTCAGGATTTAAGTTTTGACAGCGTACATTACACACAGCTGTGGTGTCTCATCAAAGCTAGTCCCTGCTCTCTGTGCTGCATAAACCGACCTCTACTATTCTTCATTCAATTCCCCAGTCATCTTCCTCCTCCTTTCTGCCTGCTAAAGAGAAGTATGATGTGTTAATAAACTAATTAGCACCTCTTCTTTGTAATTAACCTGGCCTTCTTTTTATCCTAACTATCCACACTAGGAAGAAGGATGTTAGGTGGATCAATTTACAGCAATCTGAAGCTGTTTACAAGCATATAGGCAGTTTAAAACAAATAGTATGTTAAGAAAGTCTCAACAGAGAAACAAGTTTTACTACCAACTACTGAGGTGGTAAAAAAATGACATTTTCATTAGAAAATTTTCATCTGCGCTGTACTTTCTAATGTCCACTTTGGGAAAAGATGAGGAGAGTTTGCTAGAAAATAAATGGAAAACGTGCTCCTGGACAGAAAGGAAAGAGGCAAAGATTAGTCTGAAACAGTCATCTGCTGGAGGGGCACAGCATCAGAGGAACCATTTCCTGACAGCAACCTTTGGATGAGGAATTAGTCGTTCTCCCTTGCTTGGAGCATGCTGCTTTTCATAGGTGGGTCTCCTAGGGAAAATCCTGCTGCAGGGTGATTGCCAGCAACGGTATTTCAGAGATAGACTAGTGCTTTATTCTATTTGATTTAGGTAGGCATTGTTATAGGGGGATTTTGTTTTTAATTTGTACGGTTGTGAGTGTAACAAAACACTTTTAAACATCTAAAGCTAATTCAGAAAAGGGGTTTACGTGTCACTGTGCAAAATGGTGGTAGTGCCTTGCTATAAGTGATTGATCTCCTGAGTGGAATCCAAAACCTGACAGG
This sequence comes from Penelope pileata, assembly GCA_013396635.1. NCBI lineage: Eukaryota > Metazoa > Chordata > Aves > Galliformes > Cracidae > Penelope > Penelope pileata. Next base: position 921,452 of record WBMW01001876.1, on the reverse strand, counting down.
AACTGTTCAATGTAGAGACGTATTTTAAATCCATTCCCTCTCCAGAGCATAGATGACCTACTAGAGGCACATAAATTTTTATTTTGTCTGCTTTGAAATACTTACGCGAAGAGAACTGTTGTCAGTTCCTTAAAAAGGCGGGGGTGGGGAGAAGGGGCAGGAACTGGACCCCGTTGATTGCATTTCTCTAATGGCAATAGGGGTGATTACATACTCACAGCTTGAGTCATGAACGTCCTCTCTTTAGTATTCTATATATTTTACCTTGTTAATGTTTCATGAAAGTATATAAATACCCTTGGAAACTGGTGCCTCACTCTGTAGGTAAGTTGTTTTTACTTTCATAGTTGTGTGTAATTTGCTCGTACTTTGGTTTTCTTCTTTCATGATCTTTCCAACCACTGAGTTACTACATAGAGTTGATGATATTCTTCCTTTGAAATGTTTTGCAGAATTGTCTACTCGTGTGATTTTCTGCATAATTTGACTCTGAAGACATGCTTTGAATATTTCTAAGCAGTAAGAATCACAGGAAAATAAAAACAAAAACAAAAAAGGGAATAGCAGTTTCTTGTCCGATATTAGTTTGGGGTAGGAGATCATGTGGCCTGTCTGTTCGGCTCTGGTAGTACTGAGGTGTTTGTGGAAATACGCTGCAGACTTTCAGCAACAGAGAAACTATTAGGATAAAAGTACAGAGGCACCAATGGTATTTTGAAGTGTTATAAGACATTCTGAGGTGGCTCAGCAGGGATTTGCAGAACTATAAATTCTGACTTAAGTGGCTATCTTCTAAGTCATGCTCCAGATGCTGAAATCTTATTTTAAATCAGGCTACTAAAGCTTAGGTAGGAGTGGCATTAACTCAAAGGAGTGATAGTTCTTTATTCCTCAGGTGTAGGGAAGAACAGCAGAACCAGACACTCTTTTTCTCACCCTTATAACAGTCTTACAGCCTTTTTCTTAAGGAAAGGTGGGAGTTGGTTTTAAGGAGCTTCTAGAAAGCCTGAAAGTTTATTTCTAGAATTTGGCTGGTAATTTAATGCAGCAATTAATTCATCCTCAAATAAGGTGATTTTTCAAATCTTTTTTTTACATGACAGAATTATTTTTTTTATTGCAAATAAAATTCAGGAGCACCCTCTTGAGTGCATTGCAGCTGTTTGGTGGTGCATGGCATGAAGGATGCAGCCCATATGCTGCTCAGTGGCTCACATGGGAGAATGTCCTTGGAGCGAGGGGATGTTGTCAGCTTGTCTGGAATTTTAGTTTGAGTTCATTTACTGTAGCTGTGCAGCTATTTTTCTGGAAACTTAAAAATAAATAAATAAATCAGGGAATACTTGGAATAGGTTTGGGTACTTATCAGAAAGAAAGCAATGTCCATGACATTTTTTTCTTTGCTTTCCTGCAGTGATCTGCCTTGGCAGGAGTTTGACACTGGTCCTGCTGGTGTAAAGCACTGCGTTATTGCTGTCTATGCAGCTGGTTAAAATGGGAGCGCGGTCAGCCAGACTTTAGTTTGTGTTATCTCAACTGTTTACTAGTTTTATTCCAGAACAAATAAGAAGCACTTCTTTGAGTCCTGTCATCAGGAACTGCTCTCGATGAGGCTGGGCACTCAGGACCTGCCTGTCATTTTGGCAACTGCTGGGAAGAGGCGTGGAGGACCATGTGTGGCCTCTGAAAACACATTTGTGTTGTTCTGAGCATCCTTACCAGCTCTACACACTGTGGTGGTGTCTTTGCAGATGTTGGAGGGTGTTCAGCAGCTTTTGATACTGACTCCCCTGTTCATTGGGAAGGATCTGTACCTTTGAATTCTAGCTAGGAGCTGTCTGCCTCCAGACAGGAAGAAATTGGATTCCCAGTGTTCCTTCAGGGATGCTGCTTGCATTACAGCTCTTCCTGTGTGTTCTCCCATCCACTTTAGAGCAGTGTGAGGGATATTCATTCATACCAGTGCAAACATATGTTCACTGAAGCCAGTGGGAGCCCTGCACCTGTGCTGCCTCCCGTTGCCTCTCAAGTCAGCACCACAAAGGAACAGCACAGCGCACATGAGTGGGGTTCTGAGTCGTAAGCCTGTTCTTTATCAAATTTTTACCATTCCAAAACGAAAGGGAGAGGTCATGCAGACAGGGAGCTGTATATTTTTCTAAGTTTAAAAAAAAAAAAAAAAAAAAAAAACAAAAAATCCGTGAGCAATAAAGAGTGAAATAAACTCCACGTTATATCATGAGCAGCAGCCAACTAAATCACCCCTGATTGCTCCTGACATCAGCCTCTGGGATTCCCTCTTTCCTTCTGAACTATGTGCTGTGAGAAGAATTTACTAAATAAAAAAAAAAAATGCCAACTGCTATTCAAATGATAAGTGGTGCATGCTAATTACATTTTATATGGTGATTAATTAAAAATAACCATGCAAATGTCTAATTTAAGAGTCACTCGATTCACTAAGTCTTCAGACACTGCGTAGCTGCCCTAGGCATTTGGTGGTTAGGCAATTTATTCAAGCTTTCAAAATATTCTCAAAATGTCTAAGATAATGAAGGTTCTTGAAAAAGTTCCAGCTAGCTCTGAATGTATAAACAGAGGTTTCAGAACAGTAAGATAGCACTGCATATATTTGCATTTTTGAGCTGAAGTAGTGTGTATACATAAAAATAGAACAGGAAGTGAATAATAGAGATTCTAAATAATCTGAATATTACCTGTTTTGCAGGCTGCAGCGTACAGCAGACCAGTTCGTAGATCATTTCATTGGCTCAAGAAAACTAAGCATAATCATACTTGGTTCTAACTTTTTTTGTTTAAGTAGGAAACTTTTGATTCACACTGCATGGGGACTTTGCCTCATTCACAAATGAACAATAATTTTATCAGAAGAACAGTGCCATAACTTTGGAGATTCAAAGGGAGTGAGTTTTAATCAGTGGAATTCACAATTTACAGAAGAGATTACAATGGTCTAGCGAATGACAGATTGAAATATACCGTGTGAAGAACGTCTTCATAAAGTAATAAACTATAGTTTTCCATTTTTCACTAACAGAAAAAGTTTAAATACTCTTTTAGGATCTCACTTCATATGACATTTTTTGGTAATATTTTAATTTATTTTTGTCAATAAATGACTGAAAAAAGAACGAATATGTCCAAGAAAATGCTCTGTTTGATTTAATCTTTCTGCTTACGCAGAATGACTTGAATGACTATTTTCATGATTTTGCTTAGAAGAAATAATATGCATTTTCTCCACGTCATAAGAGAAAATTCATGCTGTTCCTCAGCATCATGCACTCACTATTTTTTAAGCCTCTTTCTCAGATATGTAAGCATTTTCAGCAGAGGTGAATGAGTCCAGGATTATGATAAATGGTCACTCCAGTAAGGGAATAATCAATAAAGCCATCTTGGAAGAGAGGATGATGTTGTGAGGGCGTTATCCATGCTTTTCTGAGCCACTTGAGAATTGTTTAATCTCTGAAACTGTTCCAGTATATCCTACATATACAGCAAGTTTATCTGCAGAAATGTTCTAGTATCAAAACACAGGAAAATTGATATCAATAAATGCAGACTGCACTTATTTTTTCCTTGCATTAGTGATGCTCCTGCTGTTCTCCAAATAGCCTAACCATTTTTTCAAAAATAAATTCAGTAATAATAGAAACTTGTTTTCTGGTACTATTCTAGCATATACAAGGCTATAAATAGAGTGAAATTGTCCGTGTCAGCAGACATCCTACCTGCAAACACTTCACAAGCATAAAAGTAAAATTAATTAAAGTATTTATTATAAAATATTTGTCCAGCTTTTATAAATGGCAGTAATTCTTGCCATGAAACCCACAGTAGCAGAGATTGTATGACACTTTCCGCTACACTCTAAAATGCATTTAGCACACAGAGTAATTATTTTACTTTTTAATGTTTAAGTAAAGTGTACTTTTTAAACAATTTAAGTAGAAGCTGCATGAAATCAGGTATAGTATAAATGGAAAAGACATACTGTGGTATATTGTTTTAGTCATCCTTTGTTCATACAAGACTTTTGTCTTGTTTTGTAAAAAAAAATTACTGTATTCTTTTATTGTTACTAGTTTTGAAGTATTTCAAGTGGTGCAATTGGGATTATTTCTCACTGACAGCACCAGTTGTGGATATATCAGCACTGGCACCTCCTGCCTTCTAAGGAACCCTCTTTGTGTGTCCAGAAGTTACATGTCTCATGACTATTACTCTGATACTTTTCCCAAATTTCAAGGGCTGTATCTGCTTACTGACGACCTGCCACTTTCGTCTTTTAACTCCCCCAGCCCTGAAAGTCCCCTGAGTTGCTTTCATTATAATGTTAGTCAGAATCAGGTATGATCAGAAGTCAAAATGAATGTCCATCAGTTGAATTTTTCCAGTATGTGGAATAGTTGTATGCTCTTCTTGGTATTTCTATTATTTCCTTTTCCTTTTCTCATGTTTTTTTGTTTTGGTGGTGGTGGTTTTTTTGTTTGTTTTTGTTTTTTCTGTTGCTACAGTTTCATAAGTATGTTTTATTTTTTTCTAATATTTGTCAGGTTGGCTCTCAGCACAAGAATTATCCCCTGGGACACTTGAAAACTTACTAAAGCCGTTGCTGACAATGCTGAGTAAGGAATTAAGTTGCTGTTTTCAGCAGAGCAAAATATATTTGGTGCTGATAAGGCTTTTTTCACGCTGGCCAGTAGCACAGGAGATCTGGCTAGAACCAGGAGGCAGTCAATTACTCCAAAACATCAGTGCCTTGTCTGCCAACCGTGCAGCGTTTGTTAGGAGAATGGCAAAGTGCACAGCTACTTGGGAGGACATGTTACTGCTCTGTGCTGTCTGTACAGACAAGAGGTCCATAGCTTCCCTCTCCCACCCCACTAATGCTTGCTTTCACCCCTGGCTGTAGCCCACTGCAGCTGCAGGTCCACCCCTGGGGGTGGCAGCTCATTTGTGGCAGTGGTTGTGCTGGGCAGGTGTTGACTCCCTTTGCTGAATATCTGCATTTGTCTCCTGAGTATAGGCAACGTGAGTCAACCAGATCGCTAATTCCAATGAGCCTGAATAAGATTGTTTATCAAAATGCTGTTCATCTTGCCTGAATGTGACTCTTTTTTATTATTATTATTTTTGACAAATATTAATACTGGAATGAAGTGGAAGGTTGGCTGATATAGTGTCTCACTGAGCTCATTCTCTCTTTTCTTCAGGGCATACAACTGTTACATATCCATTTACATATACAAAAAAACCCCAAGTGTCATAGATGTTTATATTTAAGAACAATAATGATGACTGTGTCTAAATGTTAGTTGTTCTTTTGCTCTGTAGTTTATCCTCTGAATTATTTTTAAAGAATTTTAATAGAAAAGCTGTATATAAAAATTCTGCTGTGAAAAATACCTAAATGTTTTCTAAGTTCATTTACCCTTTTTACAGGCCCAGTTACCATAACAACTTGAATTGTCACTATAGTAATCTTTTATTATGAAACAGTATTTTTCATACAGATGCTATTTTCATAAGCATCTTGACCTTCAAAGTTGAAGTTCTTTAAAAAATATATATATTTTGGAAAGCATTTCATCATTTCGTTGTAAAATCTATGCAACGAATAATTAAAACAATGTTTTCAATTTTCTTTTAGAATTAAAAAATATATATATATCCAAGATTCTCATCTGAAACAGCTGAAATATTAGGAGGAGCTTTGCTATTCCCCTACACATTCTCCTTTCTCTTAAATTATTGGGTTATTAAAAGTAGAAATGAAGGTGTTTTTTGGTTATTTTTTTTTAATTATTTTTTTTCCCTCCCTTTCGTATGCAGCCTATTATAGATTATGAGAGAAATGCTTCCATTTACTCTGAAAAAATGAATTTTTCTTTGGCTCCAAAAATGAATGGTAAGGACATTGTATTTTTCTACAGACCAGTTATTTCTGCCTTTGCAGTTTCTTTTTTTCTTTCCCTCTGTGAATTTTTTGTCTTATTTTTGCTGTATAAGAAGCTGGTTCCCAGCCCTTTTTCTGGGTCTCTAAGGATAGAAGGCAGTTGACCCCTAGTAACGCATTCTGGAGGGAGACTTAGCAAAGGAATCAAAGCAGTTAAAGTTAGGTCTTCTAGGGAAAATTTTCTTAGTCTTTAAAAAAAAAAAAAAAAAGGCCTGAAACATCAGAAGCTTTCAAAAATATGCTGTTCCAAAACAAGATTTTTAAAATATATATATATACATATGAACATTGGTATCTATCAGCATGCTAATGTTAGTTAAAAAGACAATTGGATTAAGGAATTGATAATGCAGGTTAGGGGTTTTAATTTCATCAGGTCTGACTGTGTTTCTGATGTCTGTTGTTAGAATTCTCTTTCCCCCATCATTGCATTCTGCCTGAGGGCTGCATGTTTTTGAGGTGCAGTCCTGGAAGGTAGGAGATGTGTTGTGGAGATCTGAATCCTTCCCCCAGTTTTTGAGTGTGCTTTAGCACGTTGGCTCTGTGCAGGAGGGTTTAGCAATGGCATCACGACTGTTCTGAAAGCAAGGGATTGTTACTGATACTTTTTGTTGCAAGTCCAATCCTATAAAACATATGAGGCAAACTCTGAGAACATCATATAGCATTCTTTGGGGGATTTTCTGTAAGAATGCGTGCTTTGTGACTCTTAAACAGGCTGAATATAAGTGCTGAGCAGTAGATCAATTTTCTCACAGCTAGGAGTTGTGTGAGAAACTTTGATTGAAAATTTCTGTAGAGGATAGTTGAAATAAACTGCACTGTAAAATGAAATTTGAGTGGATTTTCATACTCACAGTTTTGGACTTGGGCTGCTGGAAAACTTCAGCCAAGTCCTGATTCAAATGTTCTCCTTTTTGTTGACTCTAGCCTTGAATTCCAGTACCAGCTGTGGATTCTGCGGGTATCTGTCAGCCTCAGTCTAATTTCTGATGAATTTATTAAATGTTCCCCAAATCATCCAGCAGCAAATGTTTCTCAAACTAGAGTATAGTGCCAGTGAAATTTTTTCTATACCTCTGTGATGCTGTATTTTTTGTATGTTTTAGGAGACAAATTCCTTCTCCAGGGAAATTGATGTGTCTTTTTCTACAAGTTTATATACATGTAAACATGAGTATGCAGTTTTTGTCTTCTTTTTATGGAGGCTTCGCTATCACAAAGTATTCGTGTGCTGACTGTTGCATTTTCAGTACCTGGCCCCTGCCAAGAGCTTTGTCCAATAGTTTCAGTAAACTGATACATTTCCAAAGCATTACTAATGTATTTTAAATCTGTACTCTAATATCCTAAGGACTCCTAGTGGTAACGATACCATTTCTACAGTTGTTGTAACTGTTGGCAGAGTTTCTCTGTGACATTGCATAAAGACTGTAGGGTATCTTTACCCTGGTTTGAAAAGTGTTTAACAAGTGCAGTATCTCAATATTGAACTTTTCTGGTACTAAGCATCTTTTTAGATCATGCTTTCTGCTTCAGAGTAGTCAAAGCTATATCCTTCATAATGAAGCTGCTACACCAGTTCATTTAGCTCTTGTTTACATGCAACACTTTTTAAATTGGATTTTGTGTAGAAGACTACAATCTCTGATCAGACACTCTTCATTTGAGTAATTTTACACTTCTCTAATTCTGAATCTATTGACCTATGCATATGTAATAGTACTAGGAATGCTGGAGGTCATCTTTGAAGGCCTTTTAATGCCATAAGTGAAAAACCTGCGAGCGTTCTAATTTTCTAGAAAAAATGGCCCGAAAGGAATGTATTTTATGAGGAATTACCAAATGATATTCATTTATTTTCTGTTCACAGATTTGGCGATTTGTGGATTTTTTTCATGCCGTACAGTTTGTTTAAAAAATATTCATACTTTCAGCAATTGTACTGATATTACACCAGAACAACTTCTTAGTGCCATCTTTTGTTACCTTTCTGTTCCATTTTACCATATTTACTTCATTTCTCATTACTGAGTAGTCCTACGCTACATAGCAGATCTTCAGGAGAAAGGGAGAAAGCTTTCAAATAGGTGCAAGAACATTTTTATTCTTAATATTTATAAAAGTACATCTTTTCTACAGAAACTGACAGTATGTATGAATAAAAGATTATTAGTTATATAGTGGTGCATAGTGCACATATAGTGTCAGTGTCTATATAATCTATTTCTGTATGATATCCCAGGTACACTGCAGGAGTAGTACTGCAGCCACAAATTTATGGTCACATCACAGAGGCTTTGAAGTGGTTACAATGATAGGTCATTGTTTTAATAATTTGAAAAATTATCTTCTACATGTTGAGAGCAAAAGTTCAACAGTAGTTACTCTAATAGCCTTTTTGATAAGCTGTTATTTTATAAGAAAGGCATTAAGTCCTTGGTTTAATGTTTGGGAAGTTGGTATGCTATATTCAGCAGGGGTTTAACTACTGTCTATCAATGAAATATTTGTATGTCTTGAAAGTGCCAGGATCACATTCAGTGATGGTCACTCATCTCTGAAAATATTTTTTTGTTATTAGAACTAATGAGAGTTCTTTAAAAAAAAGAAAAAGAAAGAATTAGATTTACCTCCATCTCCCTTTATCTTTGTATGTAATAAATAGAAAAAGAGTCACCTCTATGACATCAAAATCTGATAGTAGGATTAAGCTTTCAGAGAACTGTTTTACTCCCGATTAAATCTTGTGCACGAGCTGTTGGGATACAAGATTGTGCTTATGATGCTATAGGAGAAGATCTGCGTGCAGGAGCCAAAAAGCACTCTTCCTTGCAGAGATATGCTCAACCCAAATCTGCTACTGTATATTTCTCCTGTCCTTGAAGCAACATCAAATGATCAATGACATTCAGAAAACCTGGGACCCTGGAAGGGTTCCAGTATTGTATTTGCAAAGGCTGTGGTTACATCTGTAAGTCAGAACAATGTGGCTGCACTGTATACAAAACTGTGTCATCCAGCTACTATCAGAGGTGCCTAGAGCATGGGTTAGAGAGAATGCTGTACTATAACCTGTTCCTAAAATACACAACTCTCAAATTTTAGTGCTTTGGGAGCATTGCTACTGAGGGCTTAATAGGTGGCATGAACACTCATGAGAGAAAGCAGATGGACTTAATTTTTGTGTAGTCATCTATTTCATTAACAAGACGTGTACAAAAGGAATCTACTGCATTTCTGATTTTTCTTTCCACATCTTGTTCTGCAGCACGGATACCATAGTGCTGCAGTTTGCTATCTATGCTGTCCTTTGCATCTGAGGTACTAAAAATGCTAATTAATGAGCTTTCTTTCCAGCCCCTCTGTAGGCATGCTATAAGCCTGCATATATATGAATAATCATCTAGTACTTGTCAAACGGGCACATTAAGAATTAGCTTGTATGTTCAGGATCAGTTTGGAGATTTTTTTGTTTAGCGTTATGTTGTACACTTTCAAAATACAGCCAAGGAAGTTTCTGGGTCTTATTTTGCTCTCCTGTCATGCGCATTCAGAAAGCTTTAATGAAAAACCTACTTTTCAGCAAGGCTGTATGGTTGACTGTTAACCGCGTTCTTTTAAGTGTGATAAGAAAGGCATGCAACCCTCTTGGTCTTTATCGTTGATAATGATTTTTTTTTTTTTTTGACAAAAAAAACTAATTGGTTACAACTAAAATGAGTTCTACATTATCAAGTTACAAAAAGGATTGCTTACATTTTTGTGGTGTCGGAACTAGAGATCCAGGACACTAAACTTAGGCCCACAGATTTTCAGCTGAGCTCCTGAATTTATCCATTGCTGTTTGAACGTTGGTATCAAAATCAGTAGCAGGAAAGCAATAGATGATTCCAAACTCTACATGAAGACCTACTGCTCATTCATGTGGTCTACAGAAGAGGACAAAACATCCCATCGCATTAGAAGGTGTCACCATTGTGAGTGCCTGTGGTTCTGGTGGCAAAATTGTGTAAGACCGAGTCCAACAGGCACTGCACTAGTGTCTCCTCCAGGTCTTAATGTTTTCTGTTGGAGGATGCTGAAGTCTAGTGTTAACAGCATAGAAGACATTGTTTTGTGTGCTGTAGTAGTGCAACTCTGTTCAGCTGAAAACTAGCTAAGCTGAGTATACGCCAGTTTTTGTTCAAACTGTAGCAATCTCTAGGACTGTCCTTTTCAGGATTTTGTTCAAACTGTAGCAATCTCTAGGACTGTCTTTTTCAGGATTTTCTTTAATGTTAGCAAGTAAGACTAACTGGAAATTCAGAACATCATGTAGCTGCCTTCCCTGTGGATGTTTTGCTGCCATGAGACAGAACTGTAGTTTTACAGCTTGTTTTTTCACCAATTAGCAATAATCCGCATGGAGCTGTAAGAACAGCACAGTTTTTGACCCAGGAGGTCAGATGGTAAAATACCCACCAATGCCTTTCCCAGTGGGAGAGGTTGCCTGCAACTTAAAGCAATAATTTTTACAAATTTAGCTACTATGGATTTTTTTAATGTGCTCTGAAATAACTGGAAATATTCACCTTTCTGAATACATTTGCTTTAGTTCTCTGTAAAACGTTTGCCATATTAAATTAATAGTCTAAGAACTTGTATGATATAGCATTCCCATCACCAGGGACAAATTGGAGGGAGTAGGTAGATCATAGTTAACATTAATGATATTTTAGAAATATAAACCTACGACTAGTAAATAATAAAATGCATCATTCATCGGTTCTGAGGCTGATGGCAGTGTAACTGGAACAGTTGTTTCTGTCACTGTCTCACTTGTTCTGCAAATATGAAAACAAACAAGTGGAGCCAGAAAGACTCATTTGTTAAGCATAGATCCAACTTGGAGTCATTTTATGCCCATTTCAACAAAGATTTTGAAGGACAGATCAAAGTGTTACTGCTTAAATGGCTTTAGTTAAATTGGAAAACTACTCATAAATGTTTTCATCTCAAACCACCAAGAAAATAAAGTTACTGGTATGTCTTTGGACCATATACCCCAATTTACTTTTGTCTCATTGTATTTAGGTGACATTAATGCCTACTACATTAATGGTGCTTCATTAGCCAAGATACTGTGAGATTAAAATGTTAAAAATGTCATCCTTCAATGATTAATTCCTAATTCTACTTTCTTGTACTACCCAGCAAATCCAAAGAACTTCAGTTAAGTCAATGAAGTTATTCTTTACTTACAGCATTGTTAATTAGCACACAGTGTGGTCCAGTTGATCCTTTTTTTCACAATGAAACAGTAAATCTGTGTATGTTATGTGGTATTTTATTGACTTACTGAAAAAATTGCTGTTTATTATAAAAGGTGTCTATCCAGGCTTAGACACCTTGAAACTTAATTGCTAATACTAAAATAAACATTTCAAGAATCTCCTCAATAAGAAATCCTTTTTTCCATACAGCATAGTCAATAGGTGGCTAATTAAAAATTATCAGGAGCCAAAATGAGGAAGGGGCGGGGGCAGTGGGGAAATATCTGCTAAATCCTTAATGGCTATATAGAAGCCCTTCACTCACCGAAAACAGTGTTTTAAGGGTCTGATCTCAAACATCATGAACTTGCTGTACTTTCTGTAGATAGAGGATATTCAGAAAAGGTGGAAAGTCTTAAAATGCTTGCTAAGAATCAGAGACGAATTACTTGGTAGTTTTTAATGGATGTCTTTGAGCTGGGATTATTGTGGAAACAGAACAGGATGACGACAACAATTTGGGTGTTGACAGCTATAGAAGATTTTGTAATAATAAAATATTATTGAATAATTTTGAGTAAATTTCAATAATCTTAAATTGGAAAAAGAAACTTAATAGTAAGAAACTTGATACAAACAGAACTCCCCGTATCTTAATGACTCTTGCATCCTTGATTCCTAATGACTCCTAACAATAAAATGTAATGAGTAAGTAACAACGGCTCAATTTCATGGTCTTCAGCTGTAGTAGCTGTCTTGCTCACAAATAAGGAACTTGAAGCCCAAATCGTTCCACAGTTCCCCCACAACTGTGATTGTGTATTTGCATTACTGCTCATGTTCTCTGTTTAGATTACAGCAGAGCCAACAGCCCATTCAGTGCCTTCTGAAGTGCAGTTGTGTTATTTTTAGAAGATGAATGGTTCTACTGAGCAGAAACACACATAATTAAGAAGCCTTATTCCTGCATTTAACCTGATTTAGTGGCCTACACTAAAAGAAATATTAAATTTAGCATTCTAGTTCTGTTGCAATACGAGCCAGAAGATTTTTAGTTATGAGGCGTACAACAGAGTATAATGAAAGCAAGACTGAGATTAGGTTGATCTAGTTAGAATCAAAGGGACCTTTACAACAGGTAAAACAGAGGGACAACAATGATTTAATTGTTGGACCAGGAAGAATTAGGAACAGTACCACAAAAGGAAGGCTAGGGCTAATGGCACCGTTAGTGATGGGTACTTGTGAGGTAATGGAGCCTGCAGTGGTTTGCATGGCAATAAGCTAGAGCTAAGGCGTTATATTCAGAACAATATGTAACTGCACAGGCTGTTCAGAGCTGTCTCATGGCTGTTTCTTGTTTGATCATAACCAATGGACAGCACAATTACCCCAGATAGCACCTAGGGCAGCCTTAACTATGCTTTGGCTTTGTATTTTTTTTGATTAGTGAGGGAGATGGTTTTTCATTTCACCATTACTGGTTTATTTGTTCCCCACTAACACTATGAATATGCAACTTGAACCTGATTATGTTTGAAACAAGAAGTGTAAGGGAATACTAATGCAGTATATTATGGTGTGTAGAAGTCTAGCACATTCCATCAAAGGAGCGTTGTTGCAATATTAGTTACTACAACTTGTTACAAAATTTGTATTGATCATTTAAAAAACAAACAAAAAAAAAAGCTGTTGTTCATCTCTGAGGATATTTAAGTGAATAAAATGTAATTAATTCTAGTATTGTGAAAAATATTTATTTTGTATAATAGATTCCAAAGCAGCATGCATGAGGTGAGGTGGGTGAGGAAAGTGTCATGTGCAAAACCAGGATGCACCAAGTGCACATGTATTGTGAGAGAAAAAAGTGGTCTAATGAAATTGTAGTGACTAGAAATTAGAGGTTCATATACATAGAGAGAATATCCCTATCTAGTTTCAAAAATTCCAAGGAAAACTAACATCTCTTGAAGTAGTTGTTCTTTAATAATGTATTTTGAGTATACTGCCAAGAATTACGAAACGGTATGTTATACATGAATATATATATATCAGAAAGATATAAAAAAACATATTTCCTTTTTAAAATGTTCCTTTTTTTTTTTTTTAATGTTTTATGAGTAAAATGATAAACTTCAAAACACACGGCATCCTTCTCCCTTCTTTTCGGTGCTGGTAAGTCACATCTGCAGTGCCATCCAGCTCCAGTCTCCTCAGTACAAGCGAGACATGGACATACTGGAGCTAGTCCAGCAAAGGGTCACAAAGATGATTAGGGGTTTGGAGCATCTTTCGTATGAGGAGAGACTGCAGCAAGAACAGCATCTCTGCTTGCTACTCCCTGGGGAAGGTATATTCCCCCCATGGCTCACTGCTCAATTACAATAGCTCCTGAATTCATAGAGTAGCTTCTTAACCCAGCAGCTACAATGATTCAGTTGCAGCATATTACACAGTGTCATGATTTTGAGTTGCCAACAGGATATAATATTCAAACAGTAACACATGTACTATTTTTCAGTGTAAAATAGTTTCCACAGTAAATTATGTTGTTTTCTCAAGAAAAATTGCAATTGCAATTCCTGATTTGTGGAACAAATTTTCGTCTGAAATGTACTATCCTAAGGAGGAATGGCATATGGATACTTTTGTATTTCCAGCTCCTTGACTATTGTACTTCTTTCAATCGTTAGTCTTTTGCAACTGAAAGGTACTGTTTGCATCATTTTGAAAGTTTGCAAGAAAGAATTGCAACAAGGACGAGGTGATTCACACATTGTTTTGGTTGTATGAATTTGTCTACTAAGTGAAGATCTTCCTAAAAGGTGTAATAATCCTTCAATGCCTTTAACAAAATATAAAAAGTAATGAAATGTTGGGAGTCTGTAAAAATATCTGTACAGTGAGATAATCTTTCGGTTTATTAGTAAGGGCAACCTGCTCTGGGTGTCCCTGATTGAGCAGGGGGGCTGGATCTGATGGACCCAGAGGTCCCTTCCAGTTTCAACTATTTTGTGATTCTGTGATTGTGATTTTGTTAACTGGATGATGTCCTAAGGAATTGAAAGACTAGATTGGAGTGGTGTTTCAGTCTTGAAGAATCCAATATACAGCCATACAAAAATTAGGTAAGACAATTTGTAATATGATATTTAGTGGTTGCTGTACCTCTCAATATTTACTTATCACATAACATAGAAGCTCTTTTACCATACCCCAAGGGAAAAACGCTTGAATATGACTTGCTAAAATTGACCTTTACTTACACATTGTGACTTTTACATGGCAGTATTATGATAAACTGACTCTAGCTTCAGATTTATTACTCAACCCTGACCTTTGATTATATTAGAATATTGCTTTCAACCAGGCTAAATAATAATGTCTCTGTGAATGTAAAGAACTGGCAGATCCGAGATGTCAATTGCCAGCTCAATTTTCCTTTCACCTGGGAGTACGGCATGTCACAGTGCTTTATTGATCTGAGAGCCATTAGAGTTCAGTGTTATAACTCTTCAGTTTTCCACACAGTGCAGTATACTGCACTGTAAAAGAGATGAAGCGTGAACTGGAGCATGACTCCAGTTATGACTGGCCACAATTTGGAACGTCTATTTTACCAGAAATAAATGTAATTATCTTGAAATTACTTTTCTTACTAAATTGAAATTTACATTCAAATTTTTTGGAAAACATATTAGAAAACTTCTTTCCAGAGGTATTATTGCACCATATTTTAGTATATTCTGGAAACAAACTGTTTTTGAGATCTAAGTGCTTAATTTTGATGTTATTTGAATGCTTCAAACAATTGCATTGATGCAACCGCATTATGTTCCTTCTGAGTACAGTATAGTAAAATAGTTCAATTTCGTGATTGAATGTAATATCCAGAGTGAGGGACGTCACTTTAATGCAAAGGATCATCTTGAGAATCTTTTTACCAAATGCCAGTGATGTTGATACTTTTTGCTGATATGTTTTGGTTTAATAAAATCAGTATCTGCTGATAGAGACTGTTTAGGTAGTCAGAAAATTTTCCATTGGCAGTAGGTTAGAGAATAATAATGAATAAACACATATTTTCCCTTCTGGTCATCACGCTTCAGAAGAATGATTGTATTCCAGTGTGTGCAAATGTCTTTCCAAGTGGTGTGGCAGTCTCTTCAGTCATCTTTCTTTAAAATCAGAATTTTACAACAGGTTCAGGATTTCATCAGTTTGTTGTTTACCTATAAACTGTACATGCTAAAGCAGCAGTGCTTTCTGCAAACAAATTCACTACGTGATGCTTTGCAAGCAGCCATCCATCAGCAAAATGGTTGTAGAAAAGAATTCCACCAACAATTGCTTATTTCATTTGACTGATTGATCTGATGAAGTCAGTACAGCAGAAACAGTTTGTTACTCCGAACACTCTAAACTTAATCTCACTTAAGGGAGAAAGGAAAAAAAAAAAAAAAGGAAAAAAATCAATTATCATTTTCAGCTTTTTAGAAGACTCTGCATCTTATTTTACAAATCAAATACTTGTTCCTATTATGATGGAGGAAATAAAAATACAACTTCTCTCTAGAAATCACTGCTTAGCTTATTGCTATTTTATGAGCATTTCTTCCCCCTGACTGAGAATACAGTTTAATTGTTCCATAAACTCCCAAGGCTTCAAGACAAAAAATCTACGGTAAAATTAAATGAGATTTAAAAAATGTATGCTAAACAATGTGTCAGTTCATTACACCAATTCTGATGGTTTTGAGAACTGAGAATGAGAGGGTCAAGTTCATTAAAACTATGTTGATGTCAGATGAAGTTGAAGCAGTATTTTTTCCTTATACAGCAAAGCACTGAAAAAAAAAATTTGTGGAACTGATCTCTACTGAGAATATAAGTTATTCACAGATAACCCCATCTTTCCAAGCAAAAGAAAAGATTGTAACACCTTCTTGTCGTTTGAGCTTTGGGAGAATTTATCTGTGACTTTTATTTACTGGGCAGTGACAAGGTAGACAAACAGAATTCTCCATGCCTGCTCAGGCATTCAAAAATTAATGCGAACAGACAGTAAATCCTAGGCTTTATAGGTCCTGAGAAGGAGTTGTTGGCAATGCACCACAGGGAAAGACTTTTTGCCTGTAACACACTTACTGATTAACAAGATCTGTCAATAAAGCCTGCGCCTGACAGGTTGATGTGATGGCACTCCACAAAACCTCCTGTCAGCCATTGCTTTCCCCTCTGCAAAGTGTTTATTATTTTCTTGCTGAAAGAAATACTCCAGCTTCTTCAGCCTTCAAACCAGGACCAGGGCACTTCTTCCATACTGACTTTAGCATCCTGTCAAAAATAAAAAAATAAAAAATACCCCAGACTTCATAAAAGACTGTTGCCAAACAGGCCTGGGCCTGGTGCCTAGCTAGGGTTCTCCCTGTGCTCTGCTCACTGGGGAGGTTCACACTCTTGGCTTGGGGCAGAACGTGGGGAGAGGAAACTGCTGAAAAGAGTTGATTAGACAGTTTGACATCAAGCCAAGGCTTCCAAATTCATTGTGTACCATGTTGATACAAAATCAGAAAACTTGGAAGTCTTTTTTTTCTTTGTTGGAATTACTAAGCAAAATATATTAGTTTTATAGGCCAATGTGATAGTAAATTTAAATTACGAATCCTTTCCAGAATCTTGGCCAGGATTAAAGTATATTGACAGCAGAAATGTTATGACCATTTTTACAAACATTTGCTTTCTTTTTTTTTTTTTAATATATTTCATTGCCTGTTAAACATTTAATCTTGCATCATTAGAGGGCCTAAAATCACATTCATATAATGCTAAAACCAAATGGACTTCATTATAATGAAAATAGCATACTTTATTCTTCATTATTTTTTGTTCCGCCGTTAACCTTTGTACCTCATAGCTTTCCATCTGTTAGTTATGTTGTCCTGTAGGTTGGAAAAGAAAGAATTTCATCCTAATAAGCCTATATCGAGAAACAAGATAAGCTCACTGCCCCCACCCTCATCTTTAGCTACAGTTGGGACTTTTTCTTTCAGGTTGTACCACTGAGTGCCAGGCATACTTTCTTTCAGAGGATCATAAATCTTCATAGGAATATGCATAGCAGAATCACTAAATCTATCACAGTTCTCACAATCAGCTCTTGAATTTAGATTCAGTTTTGTGGCTCTTCCATGAGCTGGTGTATTTCCTCCTTGGTGAATGGTCACATCATAACAAAACAGAACTGAACATGTTTTAACATGCTACTGAGTAAAAGCTGGGGCATGGATTTTGGGGTCACTGACCTTCACTTTGGGAGGAATGATCTACTGACAGGAAACACTTCTCTGGATTTTGGTTACTCAGTTTGACACCTCTAGCTTTCTGAGATGGGGAGAGTATCTGAGATGCACAAGGCATTTATTTCCAGATGCTCTCTGTATTTTTGCAGTAATGTAAATACATGTATGAAGTATGTAGAAAAATGCCTCTTACTGCAATGGAAAAGGATAGAAAGATCCAACCCGGAATAGTTGGACAGTGATACCTATTGTTGTTCCTTCACAAAAAGGCATATTAAATAATGTTTTATCCATTGCAACTTTGTAAAATATGGGTAGAGATAAGTTGACTTTTCAGGCAGTATTCATGCTTGCAGTTCCTCTATAATATCTTTCATGGTTGAGAGAGAAGAAAGAATATTAGTTTTAATTCACACTGCTTAGAAACGATGGTTCTGAAATCATCTACTAGCATGGAAAAAGTAATGGCCCAGTGCTGTAGTTCCTGAGCACTACAGGTCTATGGGTTCATATGGAGTTCTCAGATAAAGGTTTTCCTTTTGGGTTGATCCTGATGCATATTATCCTTGTAAATGCTCCTTTTTATGTTGCAACCAACAATATGTCTGCGTCATGAACAACTGCCTTGTTCTTTGTGCTGGATCCCTTACCCATATACCTGACAGGTAGGTTCCCTTCAGCCCTCAAACATAATTCCAACAAGGCCAAGGTAGAGCAATTCATAAGGCAAACTAGCCCCAAGCTTTATTCTCTCTTCTTTCTCCTCCAGTTTTCTCAGTAAAATGGAATCAGCGGGAATAGTTTCAACTTTGCAATTTGCAGGCAGAAGTCTGATTAGGCAGTATAGGTCGTGCCTGGAGGGATCTGGTTATGGGAAGACAGCTAACTGCCAAGCTTCAAAGAGCATGTGGTGGCAGACTTGTAAACCTTGACTGGTGACTAACAAGCTGGCTGAGAGCTATGATGAGGTTTTCATTCTGAAGAAATGTAAGACACCCTCAGATCTATGTGAGCCAAATCTTTTTTCTCTCTACTTACCGGAAATTAGTTGAATCAGAGGCCCTGTTCTTGATAATCTGTTGTACAAGAAGGCGCAGTTTATGATTGCTGTTGTGGTTATAACCAACTGTTTAATGTCACTTCATTTTCCATGTTATTTTTACCTCTGTTTATGAGTCAAATATTTATTAGTGCAATAGTACATGATTGTACTGCAGGTACCTGAGTAGAGATCCACACCTTCCTGCATCAAACTTTTATTAAGTAATTCTCTATCATTCTTTAAATGAATTTGTCTTTTATTTCATTAATGAGATTTTCTATTACATGTATTTTCTAAATAATTTTTGAATAGCTCATTGATCTGCCAAAGACACTTTTTCACCCACTTTTGTATTCTCAAGCCTTTTCATTTTTTAAGACACCTGGAAAGCTTCACTGCAAGTGGTTGAAGCTGTGAGGGACTCAAGGCACTATGGGAATTAACATCTGCCATTCAGATAACATTATATAATGCACTCATTCAGTTTGAAGGAACATTGCGAATTTTGAAATCAATTGCCTCTGATTCTCCCACTGTGTCATTTTCTGCAGCAACTTCAGTACTCGATCTGAAACACTTTAATCCTGCTTTTTAGCACATGAATTATAGTTATGTACTTTGGTATTTTATTGCATTTTAGGAAACCATGACCACCAACTGGAAGGAACCCTACTGCTCTTCAGGACATGCACAAATTAGCAGATAGTGAAAGAAACCTTTTCTTTACCTCTGACAGGACAACTGTGTCAATGAATGAAGCAGGCAAAGTACTGAAGAGGTATCTGTTTTTACCCCCGAAGTACTAAGAGAGATCATCCTTTGTTGTTTTCTTTTCTGTAATTAGAATATATTTTTCAATTGTTCTGGATACATTCAAGTTATAAGTTGCTTAGGATGCACATAGCAAATTCTTGTATTACTGGTCTATATAGGAAGCTTTATGAGCCATTCGACATCCTGATTTGTTAAAGGGAAATAAAACGGCACAAACGTTAAGCTGAAAGGTACAAAAAGCATTGCTAATTTGTTTTTTTTGTTTATGAAGCACTGAATTCTCAGGTGCTGTAATGATAACTTGTATTAATTTTAACACTCTTCAAAATAACACTGACTGGTCTAACATTTAGCTACTTCTTCATTTCCAGTTTCTCATGAGCCTTCTCCTGGAGGCACGACATTTGTCATGTTAGTGTAAATAACTAATTACAAACAGTGGTGAAATGAAGCTCCACCACTGATAAAGCTGAAAAGCCTTTAAAAGCTTCATCCCACTCAGTTGAAAATAAAATAATTAATTTAAATGAAAATACATGGATTTTAAACATACTGGGTTTATTAACACAAAACCTATTTCTGGGTTGTTGGCTAAATAGCTCCAATTTTGTTAGAAAATATTGTTTCCTACAACTAGCAGTTTCTAGTTCTTGCTTTCTACTTACATGTGAACAGTGGAATTTGTCTTCAGAAGCTACCCAGGGGATTTGGAAATCTCACGGATTGATCTTTAATGGTTAAACTGTATAGCAGCTGAAACTCTGGTGCTCCTAAGATGTCTGTTGAAAGTGATCTTTAGATTTTTCTAAGCAGAACTTTATTTTGTGAAGGCACGGGGGATGTTATAAAGTAGATAGGGTGTGATGCCTGATGTCTTTATTAGAGAGCTGAAGAAGACAATCCTAAAGAGGGAACAGAGCACAGCAAGTGCCTCCTCTTCAGGTAAGCTTAGAAACTGAAAAACCACTGGTGGTTAACGTGGATCCTTAACGCACAGCTGCATCTACTGATGCTGCTTCAACATTTACTTATGTTTAAGCAGAGTATACTTTAAATATGGCCTGTAAACAGTACAGCTCTTAATGCTTGCTTTGGCCAATGTTCCGTGTTCCATTATCCTGTGCGAAATTGTGAGAAGACAACGGGTACAGGATCGCGTGAGAGTCAATGAAATTGTCCAATTAAATTCTAAATGGGACATGGATTATGTGCTGACCCCTTTCCAAGGATGAATTTTACCTTTTTCTGTCAGAATTTCAATGCTTCTTCCTTAGTAAGAGATCATCTATTTCTCTTCTATTTCTCTTGAGTGTCCTTGGGTTTTGGTTTTTTTTTTTTTAGAAATGGATACATATTTTATTCATTTATCAAAGATTGTGACAAGAATACTGACAAGAAAGTAATGTCTTTTCTTTCTTATACCTTAGTGAGATTGGTTAGGGAAAAAGAAAAATAAGGAAATATGAATAGACTGGCACTTCATAATGCGTATTTGTAAATAATATCCTGAAAATCATGTTNTTTTTTATAAAAAATTCCTTAAAATATTTTTTTTTTTTTTTTTTTTTTTTTTTTTTTTGATGTCCTGTTTCAAAATCAGCATATGCCCTAGAGGAATGTTACAAAAAATATAAATCTGTTATTATCATTTTTTCATTTCTGTGCTATGCAAAAGAGTAATCAATATTGCAGCACTGTAGTGATTTGATCTTCCTGACTTTATTACACATGAAGCGTGCACATTGCATCCACAGGTACTTGATACTATCCTTGCCTTCCTATGACTCTTGCTAAAAATGAGTATAATGTCCTGTCTCAAATCTGCAGAGGTTAATGTATTCTGCAGTAATGATTTTCTAAATATCAAGTTTTGGAATTTACTTTTAAAATCTGTTTAGCACTGAGCTATCAATAGTTGTGTCTTACACTTGAATTCATTTGCTGTTTTCTCAAATAACATTGTCAGTCTTACAGATTTTTTTTCCACAAAGTTTGTAAGCAAATATTTATGCACGCAGTAATTCAATTTTCTGTCGACTTCATGAAGGTCACATTTTCAAGGACAGCGTAGACAATTTGAGGACAAAACTCCTACACATATAAGCACACAGGCATTCTTTATAACATAGTTTGTTTTGACAGAAACAGAAATCAAATATATTGGATGGAAGAGAAATTGTCAGGCTAAAAAAAATAGTTGTTGCCATTGTGTGAAGAGGAGAAGTAGTAACCATATGCAGTTTTCCAGGGATATTAAAATAGTCAAGTGTTAGAACTGTGTAAGCAAATGTATACTGTGAGGTGGGAATTGAAGGCATATGGCAAAGCTGTTGAATATCTTATTGCAGGAGTTCTAAACTGATTTCAATCTAGGTCAGTCACAGAAATTCCCCAGAAGTCAAACCATAGCCTCAGCAATCCCTCTTTAGAAATATTCTGCATATTGCCCAAATGCAGTGTTTTCTTTAAATTTTAAATAGAAGAATTGTCTTGCATTTTTTAAAGTACCTTTAAGAAGCAAAGAACAGAAAGTAAATCCTTTATATCAGACTAAAAAATTGAAACTAGAACAGCATTATTTTCTGGCTGCTTTTTTATCCTATGGCTTCAGAGTGTGATTAACTGTACGTTACACTGTTGTAAACATTCTTCAACTGAGGAGGTGTTCAATTGGCTGTTAACACTAAATTAATCAGTGTGTACCTCAGAGTCATCGAAAGCTCATTTTTGTCACTGTAAAGTGCCATCTTCATCTTCCTCTAGCACAACATATATACATGCCTTTCTCTGCAATATCTTTATAATAGCTCTGAAGTGATCTCCAGGGAGCATATTTGTCATGAGATAATTACTGTCCTGTACTATATGAAACTCTTGGCTGTTCTTCATGCTTTAGACTATCCCAAGAGAATAATCACTATACCACAATGTCTTTTCTATTGTGATATAATGTTTTCTTGCAGTGATTGACAAAGCAGTCTAGATGAAATTAATTTATCTTGTACCAGTAGTTTCCCAGCACGGTTTCAAGTGAGAAGACATTGGGTAATGCTGCTCAGAAGAGTACAACTGCCTTCCTTTCTGACATTAGACTTCAGCTACCTACATTTAAAAAGCTATGAAGCATGACATCTGGCAAGCTCATTGTTCTTAACCTCTTACTATAATCAGCCTTAAGATCTCACTGGATGTTCCCTACCTGAAAATATGCAAAGTAAAACTGCTGACAGTCTTCAGATCTTAACATACAGAGGAGGTATTTGAGCACAAATCTGGAGAAGGAGCTAGGCACGCGGGGGCAGTTCATGGAATGGATCTTGTTGGGATTAGGTCATGGCTGCCATGTGGAGTTGGCTTGTGCAGACCTAATGCAGATCCCCAGATGCAGGAGTGAGTAAACCAGGAGGAACTGTGTAGGCTGACTTCACTGACCAGAGAAGAAGGCACGTAATTGCTGAGGGGACCACTGAGAGGGGATTTGCGCTGCTGTTTCTCTTGGACTTTCTGAGGGATGGGATATGCATCATGGTCAGACAGAAATTTGGATATGCGGCTTCTGACTTTGTACCACCCTTGCTGAGCTTTGGAGAAACCTGGTCATGGTATTTTGAAAGAAAAAGGGGAGCCAGGTCAGAAGCAAATGCAAATGTGTGTTTTAACTGTCAACTGAAGGATGACTGCTTTGTACAGATAGGAGTTTGTCTTTATGAATGCTTTTGTGATTGTGCCTGCTTTTGAAATACATGCACCTGCTTTCACAAAAAGAAAAGCCTTAATTTTTTAGTACCTAGGTAAAGTAGCAAGGAAGCATAAGGAATGAAGGCTGGCAACCATTTAAATAAATGTATGATTTATTATGAAAGGCAAAGTAAAGTTTTATGTAAAAATTTCTGATTCTTCTTCCTCCAAATGAAAGACAGAGAAAAGGGACAATATAGCGATGATTCGTGATGCAGTTTATGATTTGCCCTTAAGATATTTATGAAACTATTATCTTTATTTCCCCTTTTTCTTCTCATATAATTTGATTTGTGGGAAAATTAATAAAAGAAATTACATACACAAAAGCTTAGCCCATAACTGCTGCATACTCAAATTGATAAATGTGAACCATACTCAGTGTGATATTTAACAGAAATGAAAATATGATGGTACTAAAGTTATATCTCTTTTTTCTCTTCATTGCCTCTGCTATTAAATGAAAAGAAATCTGAATATTATGCATCTTGACAATGGACTTTGACATAGCAAAACTGCATTTAGCATTATTAAAATGTGAGTTATTCTTGTAATTGTAATTTTTTCACCACTCAAACAGTGATTGATGTATATAATTTTTGGTTAATAAGTCACGGAGAATACGGTATCAATAAATTTCCTAAAGCAATTAAGTTTTCTTTTGTTAACATAGAAATTACAGCTAAAGAATATTTATTAGGTTAATACATGTATTTGTTGCATATATAATAGAGATTAAGGTAGAAACTAATCTAAACTGAATCAAAAAGTATTTTTTTACACATAATATGCTTCTAATAATATGCCTGTTTTCTTGGATAGGCAACCACAAGCTGGGTTGCCTTTATGCAGAAGTGGAAACATATTGCCAGTAAATTCAGCAAAGAAAGGAAGCTTTAGAAACAGCGAAAAGTCAGTCTGGTGCTTCTTTATTTTGTGCTGTATGGTGTGGTTGCTCTGTTTTCCATGTAGAAAATATGAATAAGAATTTTTTGCTACCCTGTTGCTAATGATATTCATATGTTGTAAGATCATAAAGAGTTCAGATGCTATAGTAACACTGGCTTAAGAGCCTAAGGAATCCCTAAAAACACTTCATCGTTTGAATAAAACAAACCCTTCCTTAACACCTAACTAAAAGTACAGTTTTTTATTCCAGGAATAGGTCATGTGTTACCAAACAGAGCTATTCTAACCATAGCCCGCAGATCTATGTGGACCAAAGTGCTTTACATACAGCAGTAGTGCGTGTACACCAAAACAGAAATGTGCATATCATCAGGTCCTTAAAATACACACAGAATTATCTCTGCTGATTGAAATCTACCCATCTGCAGAAGGGCAGGATGACTACTGCCCATAACATAAGCATTTTTCCCAGTATATGTAAGAGGCATTATTTTTGTCCAGCAGTGTTGTCAGCACCCGGGTTACAGAATAATTTTTATTTTTGGTTTAGGTCCAGAAGCCACATCCAGAGACATTAATTTATTTCTATCAAGTATTTTTCTCACTGTCAGCATTATGTCTGAAAAACACTACTGTGAAATTAGAAGAAAAGGAAGTCAGTCAACCATTTTTCATTGTGTCCTTGCTGTGAGTGAAGCTGTGTGTGCTGCAGAACAGCGCTGCTGCTACTGCACATTCTTCTAGGTTCCCATCAACGCCACAGGCTGCAGCTCTAGACAAAGCCTGCAGACCTTCCGAGGGCATGGAGACTGCCCAGCAGGAGCACATGCTTGCTTCTGAGAGGACCGCAATTACACTTTTTCTACCCTTGGTTCCGGACTTAGAGGAGTTTCAGGGCAGAAGAGTAAATGAAAATGAGATTAGTTATTTCCTTTTTCAGATTTTGTTTGTTTGTTTTTAATCTATTCACATAAAAGACAGACAACGGGGAGAAATAAAAGATGCGTTTGTTTGTAGAGTCTAGGGAAACCTAAAGAAAAGCTTGGAATGACAGTTTGCATAAAACAAAGACCATAAGTACAAGTAGGTTTCTTTAGGTAAAACAATGCCATGGTGACACGCAGTTGCTAAGATAGGGGTGACTTCACTTTAAAAACTGGAGCTTATAGAAGGCCTCACTGTGGGCAAACAACCATTTGACAATGAATGTTCTGTAACTGGTGCATGTTTTACGGAAAAAAAAAAAGATAATAAGATTTTCTTTATTATTATTGCTATCATTTTTATGATCATTAACAGATTCTTGTGTGTGAAGACTAAATACTCAGTATGGTAGACAAAATATATAACAAGCATATTTTAGAAATTGACAAAATTGTCTAAAACCCATCAGCTTTACTGTCTTAATCCAAAGTCTTAGCATCTCTTTACAGGTTATAAAATAGAGGCCTCTTGTACTTCTGGGATGTCAGGCTTCTTGGATTCCTATTATTGGAGACTCAGTGAAGCATCAAATTCCTAAATATTTCTCTAACACAAAGGTAAATGTTACTGGTTTGGAAATCAATCTTGCAGGGAAAATCCATGTGTGAAAGCAATAAAAGTGTAATATTTTCTTTTAAACACTGTAGTTGCTTGAAACTATTCAGATGTTATACAGTAGGTTTGTAAACTTTCTAAAGTGTTTCTAAGCAAATAAGTCCATTGTGTGTGTATGCATGAATGCTTATTCTAGATAAATATCATCACTGTAGTCCTGCCATGCTACTGTTGGATCTCCAAATAATCTGCCTAATGCACTGACCTTTGGCATAAAAAGCAATACATCTGGAGGGAAGGAAAGAATTTGCTTCTCTGGGACTCTTTGTCTCCGTGTTTTATTTCAGAAAGCTCCACATGAATTTCCCTGGATGAAGTGATACCAACAGGAGTTTTGCCAGTGGGATCAAAGCTTCGCACCAAACCACTGCCTGTAATTCAATTATATGGTGTCAGCAGCAGGAAAAAAAAACAACAGTCTTCACATATGACTTCTCTGCATCTTTGCTTTCTACTGATTTGTAAACTAAGTGAAATATGCACACCCAAGCATCCAGCTGTTGCTTTTGGCAAACCCCCAGTATCACAGGTTATAGCATCCCATAGTTGCAAATTAACACTGTCATATTAGGGATGTGTTTTTTCAATTTCAGGCTTCTGCAAGTGAAGTGCAGCATCACATTACATGTTTGTCCTCGTCTGGATGGCAGGACTGACCTTCAGCCAAATACTTAAGAAGTGCACAATCTGATGTGTTCCACACTGCATGATTCAAGGGGAAGGAAGCATACCTCAACAGGGAGTCGTCAGGAGACAAAGATAAAGCAGCACTGAAAGGAACTGCAGCAGGACATTGCTCAAAAAATTATCAAAGAAGGTAAACTGTTTTCTTACAGAGCAGCACTCTCCGTTGCAGAGTAATATATTTTGCATTGCAACACTTTTGGAATGTATGTGGTTTTCAAGGGACATCATAGCACTCAGGTAAAATGCTGCACACAAGAAGATTTCTTATAATCTATTGTATTTTTTTAGGACCTGTCTGAATGTCTGCCAGCCACAATGAAGAATCTAAGCAGTTTAAAAAGAAAAAGTTCTGCAGCATTCTCATCTAAGTATTTCTTGTCTCTTTAAAGAGATGGACAGATAAGTATGAGAAGTATTTGTTGTGACTTAAACTGGAGGTGTATAGAGTGGATGTGGTAACAGCACATTACAGAAAATTTCAGTCTCTTTTTCTTGAGAATGTATATCTGAAGGGAGCGTTTAGGCTCTTGTGTATAAAGGTCAGCAGCAATATTTTTAAAAAAAGTTACTATACCAATATTTTTCTGTACAACTTTGTGATTTATAATAGCATAGTAATGCATTTGCTAAATTCCAGCTGACCTTCCTGGACTCCCCAAGTCCTACTCGATCAACTGTATAAGCCGTTATGCATTTTTTTTTATCATAGGAAATAACATCTAGTATTTGTTCTTCTAATGCACTTGTACTTAACTGGAGACACATGTAGTCTCCCTATGCTGCATCAAAGTCTTCTGCTTTAATATTGCAGCAGTTACTTCAGATAAATATTGGCATTTTTAACAAGGATGTGAGTGATAGAACAGAGAAGTGTGGATTTGACGGGAGCAGCACACCCTTCCCCATGGCCGTTACCAGGCAGGTTCCCTCTGGCTCTGCACTGATAATAGAATCATAGCATTATTTGAGTTGGAAGAGAATTTTAAAGGTCATCTAGTCCAGGGACACATACAGCTAGATCAGGTTGCTCAGAGCCTGGTCCAACCTGACCTTGAATGCCTCCAGGGAAGGGTCATCCACCACCTCTGTGCTTCAGTACCCTTATCATAAAAAACTTTTTTCTTATGTTCAATCTCCCCTTGTTTAGTTTGAAACCATTTCCTCTTTTCCTGTCCCCACGGACCCTGCTAAGGAGTCTGTCCCGTTCTTTCCTATAGACCCCCTTTAGATATTGAAAGGCCGCTATCCAGTCTCCCCAGAGCCTTCTCTCCTCCAGGCTGAACAGGCCCAGCTCTCTCAGCCTGTCCTCATAGGGGAGGTGTTGCATCCCCTGGATCATTTTTGTGGCTCTC
>WBMW01001876.1:867239-893244 GCA_013396635.1 Penelope pileata | reverse complement strand
GGCCACAAAGATGATCAGAGGGCTGGAGCACCTCCCCTATGAGGACAGACTGAGGCAGCTGGGCTTGTTCAGCACGGAGAAGAGAAGGCTGCAGGGGGACCTCATTGCAGCCTTCCAGTATTTAAAAGGAGATTATAAGCAGGAGGGGAACCAACTTTTCACAAGGGTAGACAGCGATAGGACAAGGGGGGATGGTTTTAAGCTGGAAGAGGGAAGGTTTAGATTAGACATCAGGGGGAAGTTCATTACTGAGAGAGTGGTGAGGTGCTGGCACAGGCTGCCCGGAGAGGTTGTGGATGCCCCAACCCTGGACATGTTCAAGACCAGGTTGGATGGGGTCCTGGGCAACCTGATCTAGTACCAGATCTGGAGGTTGGTGGCCCTGCCTGTGGCAGGGGAGTTGGAACCTGATGATTCTTGAGGTCCCTTCCAACCTGGGCCATTCTGTGATTCTATGAAAGCAGCTACTGGGTGGGATGATTGCACCTATTTAATTTGATCTTTATGCAACTGTCAATTCTAGAATTCCACTCTAATAAGGGAATATGTTTCTTTTCTCTGTTGTTAATGACCCTACGTAGTTCTGTATTATATACATCTCTATTATATTTTCAAAAGACTTGCGAGGTATTAACATTATATTTTGTATTACTTATTTTTTGGTAAAGCTATATGTTGATCTCTCAGATATGCAAGTATACACAGAAATGTTTATAAACATAATATACATATTATACACATATAATATGTATATAACATACATATTATATACAATATATACATAAATGAAAGCAAATTTATAATAGATTTTTAAGGATAATGCTGCTAATGTTAAAGAATTCGTAAAACCTCTCATTTAAAAATACATTTTGATAAGCATACACATGCACATTGCCAAACAATGTTGCAGTGTGTTTTATATAAGGTTTGAATGCACTATGATTGTAGTACTCGAATATATGACATTAAGACTATCTGAAGGCAAAGGAATGTCAGAAGAAATACATGATGAGAATCAAGATTACATAAAACTAGCCTTCTAAGTAAGTAACAGTCAGACATGGCACTGGCAAATGTCAAAACAAATAATGATTATCATGTACAAATTCATATCTGAAGGATATTAGAGAGTAACTATACCATGAACCCTGTACGTTGGGTGAATGTTATATAACCTCTCCCTCAAACTTTGCCCAATTTGTTTGCACTACTCTAAACTTTAGCATTGAATATGATAAAGTAAACCTAATTTTAAAAATGTTAGCCATGACTAGATTTATTGAAAATGCTTGTCAATTTTTTTTTCAGATCCAGATAAACACTTCACAACCTCAACACTTAGTAAAAATATATGATATGAAAATTTAATCATCCTGGGTTATCTGATTGTTATTTGTTTATCTTATTGTCCTCTTCTGCCAAAGTGCTATGGTGTTAGAAATGTAGCAGTAGCAGTTATATTAGAATGAACCTCCTGATTTGAACAACAATCCATCACTGCTGTATCTCATTTCCAATGGTAGCTTGTCATTGGCAAAGCACATAAAAATTAAAGTGTAGAGTAGAGGCATGATCCTTTAATATTTACTCCACATATTTTAACAATCAGTGTTTTATGTTGAATACCGTTATTTTCTCCCCATCATATGCATTTACCTTTGATTGGATTTATTTCATCACTTACTTATTTCTTAACACATTGTGACTGATGCAAAATATCATGGCAAAGTTACATCATTTTGTTATCATTGTTTTCTTTTGCTTGTTTTAAATCTAGTTCAGGCATTTTGGTAGGAAAAAGTGAATATAAATTTCTTTCCACTTCATTCAGAGCTTTTGTAGCATATCCTGTCTTCCCTGTTTGAAGCTGAATAATATACAGCTACATACAGCTTCTTATGTATGAGGGATGCTCCAAAAGTAATGCCTCCTTTTTTATTATGTTTGCCCATGATCTCAGATGTGGATGTTGGGGGTATGGCAGTACAGGTTGAACTTTTCTGCCAATATCCCATACCATGTTTTTGCTGTGCGGCAGATGGCAGCAGAGGGGCACTCTGACACAATGGTGTCTGACATGGAAGTGCAGATGAAGCAAAGGTGTGGAATTGAATTTCTCCATGCGGGAAAAAATGGCACCCAGTGACATTCATTGATGCTTGCTGAACGTTGATGGAGACCCAATGGTGGATGCAGGCTCTTGTTTATCGCTGACTAATGATGTATGGCTAATGATGGTGACTGTGTTGAAATAGAGTGTTTTGTAGCTGAGAATTTTCTCTGTCAGTGTTGTGCGCTTTGTATCTGTTGTAGTTTCCATGGAAATAAATAGGAGGGATTGCTTTCAGAGTGATCCACGTAGGAGCCTTTCTGTGGTAACCCTCATTGTCCTGTCTATCTCCTCTAGGTTGTTTTTTGGGTTTCTTTTTAGAAAGTAAGATTTCAATTCTTTATTACAGAATTGATCAATTTTCTTTGCACGTTGTTGCAGAACAACCTGCATTTCTCTAGGAAGCTGAAATTCCACCGGTGATTTTCCTTTCTTCCAGCAATAAAGTTGACCTGAAGCATAACCATGTACTTAATGTATTGGCAGTCTGACATTGAAATATTGATCAAATATCACCTGAGCTGTGTGATTCATAAGTATTCAATTTATAGATTTATTTTTGAAGATGATCTATTAGACTGTCTAACTGAAACTGTTCTTCAGTCCTTTCTCCTACAGAGGAAAAAAAAAAAAAGGCTGTAGTATGAACTTTCCTTAGGATTCTCTACTATGAATATCAAGGCATTGAGATATTCAGTTTTTCTGCAACAGTTTTGTCTTCCCATAGCATCCTTTTTTGTACCTCGAGGACCCGCTGAGCCTGAGGCTGGGGATCTTCAGCATGAGATTGCAAGGTCATACAGCTGTTAGGGAGATACCATGCTTATGAATAGTCTGTAAAATTAATCACAGCTTTAGTAAAACAGTCGTCAAATCTTTGTCTTGCACAGTTATATACAAGACATAATAGTATTTGTGTTATGAAAAGTAACACTTTTCCTGGTCTGATTAAATCCTAGCTTCCATGTCTTCAATGTATTTTTGCTGTGAGAGACTCCTGTTTCATTATTTGTTATTCATTACTAATTATGGTACAGTTTATTTATACAATAACTTTTTTTTTGAAGAGAGGGACTTTTAGACATATTGTTGCTGTGAATTTTTATTCTTGTTAGCTAATGTGGTGTTTTTAGATGATTTCCATGCTTTCAACTGTTCCTTTTCATTTCTTTCCCCCAAGTCTTCTGTTTTTATACATATACCACAGCTAATTGAAGGCAAGGAACAGTATTATGTATAATTAATGTTGTATGTCTTTTCTTTGCCGTGGATATAGGTCACTGTTACAAAGCCACTGTTTGATTATCATGGAATCATAGAATGGCTTAGGTCGGAAGGGACCGCAAAGATCATCCAGTTCCAACCCCCCTGCCATGGGCAGAGTTGCCACTCACTTGATCAGGTTGCCCAGAGCCCCATCCAACCTGGCCTTGCACACCTCCAGGGATGAGGCATCCACATCTTCTCTGGGCAGCTGTGCCAGTGCCTCACCACTCTGAGTAAAGAATTTCTTTCAAATCTCTAACCTAAATCCTTCCCTCTTTTGGTTTAAAGCCATTCCCACTTACCCTTTCACTATCAGACACTGTGAAAAGTCAGTACCCCTCCTGCTTGCAAGCTCCCCTCAAGTACTGGAAGACCACAATGAGGTCACCCCGCAGCCTTCTCTTCTCTGAGATGAACAGGCCCTCAACCTTTCCTCATAGGAGAGGTGCTCCAGCCCTCTGGTCATCTTTGTGGCCTCCTCTGGACCTACTCCAAGAGGTCCACATATTTCTTGCACTGGGAGCCCCGAGCCTGGACACAGTACTCCAGCTGGAGCTTCACAAGGGCAGAGCAGAGAGGGACAATCACCTCCCTCTCCCTGCTGGCCACCCCTCTTCTGATGCAGCCCAGGATACTGTTGGCCTTCCAGGCTGCAAGTGCTCGCTGCTGGCTGGTGTCCAGCTTTTCATCCACCTGCCCAAGTCCTTCTCTGCAGGGCTGCTCTCATTGAGCAGCATACCCGTAGCATTTCATGCAAATTTCATTGTAAATGAAATGCTAAACTGAAGTACTAGCTATGAATTGCCTATCTGCATAATTTGTAAATTACTTTTAATAATCCATAAAAGGAAACAGACTGTGTTACATTAAAGGTCTTTGCTGAATCTCTCAGTGAGTTCAGCTCTGCAGAAGTCAACCTGAGTTCTACAGTTGTAGTCTTTCACTTGGGGCAAATCTCCTCATACTGGAGAAAGATCTTCAGCATCTGATTCTTGCAGACCAGTTCTCCAAGACTCTGTGGAAATAAGATTTTCTTGTAGCAGTTCAGACAATACAGCCTCCATTTCTGGCCTAGAATGGGTACTTGAAGTTTGGAAAATGGTGTGGCATATATGAACAAAGAAGAAATGGAATTGTGTCACGTCATTGTTTTACTGTGCAGTCTAGGTTCATGTTTGATACAAAAGAAAAAAATAATGACCTTTTCATGAGAACTCCACAGAAGTCCCAGGATTGCTTTGAGGGTTTTCTTTCATTTTGAAGTACTTCTATCTCAGAACTCTCAAGACACCAAACTGAAGTTAACTTTACTGCATAACATACGCATACCATGATCCCTTCTGAAGAATACAACAGGCCAGGTCCACCCATTGAAAGGGCCTCTTCTAAAGCTGGCGTTAGATCTTACAGCTCCTGTAGGTACCAGTCTGCCTTAGTCATGATTACTACTAAGTGTTTACAGTGAATTACAAAGAATTTATGGGGTCATTGTGAAAGAGAAAAAATGAGTTTTTTTGTTGGAAATGCTGACAGTCTCTTAATACACAAAGACCAGTACTGATGTTTTATGATCCATTTCAAAGAAAGGTTTTGGTGTTGCTGATATTTTAGTACAACTGCATAAAAAGAAACAGTCAAAAGAATAAAACTGCATGGCTGAGATTCAAATATGCTCATAAAGCAGTGTTTGGATGCTCGGTAAGCTTTGTAGCCCCAATAACTCACTTGTGTCACATCAGAACCCTTAGGCACTCTTCTTGTACGATGGCATCTTGTTAGCAAGCAGCAGACTCCGGCAGCAACAAAAGCTTAGGGCATCTCTGCCTAACAGGCCATGAACTCCAGTTTCCCTAGAATTCTGCCTAACAGGAGACTTGGTTACTAATTTAATTTGTAGAAGAGCAAAACCCTGGCAAATTTAAAGCAGCAAATGCTCCCAAAGTGTTTTGCTGCAAAGCAGAATAAATAACAACTTTAAATGAATCATATTCCACTAATTTCACGTAACAGCAAAAGAAGGATTTTTTTCTAGTTTAAGTGAAGTTGTATTGTTTGAAAGTGCCCAGTATTGGAAGCACTGATAGCAAAGATGGCTTATAAACAAGAACCTTATAAACTTTTGAATCAAAGGTTCAAACAGATTTTCATATGTCAGGGGACAATCCAAGTCATCATTGCCTTATTCAAAAAATACTTCACAAGAGAAAATCATTTAGAAAACAATATTAAGGTTTTCATTCTTAACATTGTTGCTACACAATTAAGAAAACTGAGAAATACTTCTCACGTGTATGCCTCATAATCTAGTGAAATAATTATTCAAAGACATTGTTTTAAGCTGGGCACACTTGAAGTATATTTTGCCATTGTGTTACCATCGCATGTTTTAAAAGGTGTTGTAACAAGTCGTAGCTGCAGTGGAAGAGATTAAACAGGTGGGAAACTGGAACAGTTAGGTCTTTTCTAAGTTTGACATACATAAGGATTTGAGAATCCAAAATGTCTTGACCTATTTTGCAGGATCAGAGCTAACGCAAAGATTCTTAACAATTCTCAAAATAGCAACACTCCGTATAAATATAAAAATATAGAAGAAATGAGGACTTCCAACTCTAATGCTAAAAAGAATTAAACTTTTCTTTTAGCATTGGCCTACTGTACTCTTATTCATTCTCCATACGTTTATTCTGTACCATTTTACAGTTTTTCTCTGTGATTTCTGTCATATATTTGTAAGCAAAATAAAAATGATGTGTCAGTTTTCACATAGAAGTCTCTGCTTTTGAAGCTCAGCATCATTCATTCTCCACCCCCCCCTTTTCTTTTCCCAAGAAGCTTTCTTTATGTTAAAGCTACACTAAAGCTTAAGTTGTAGGCCTTATTCATCTCTTGACTTTGCACACAGTTTCTTTGTTAATCTTTACCCACCTTGGCAGTGCCACTGTAGCCTACTACTTAATTTACGTTAATAATCCCAATGATTTCATCTAGTTCCTTTTGCAGGACTGAATGCCAAATATGCATCTTTAATCACATGCCTGATAAGCCCATTTGGCATTCAGTCCTTCAAAAGGAACTGGATCAAGTCAATGGGATTATTAATGTAAATTAAACATATAAGTATTTTCTGGCCTAACAGTCAGTTGTACATAACTGTTCCTCATAGTCAGCGGAGATAACCGAAGTTAATTGTGAATTTTATGTAATCTCTAATAACCATGGAAGCAAAACACAAGTTCTCTCCCTGGAATCTGTTTAAGATTTGTTTTTTATTATAAAGTACAAGAGGCTCCTGTACAACATACAGAGATGCATGCTATGAATAACACTTTAAAAGTATAACTTGTTGATACTTGCATGAAAATCTTGAAAAGTATGGTGATACTTTCTTGTTATCGAGGATGCCTAGCTGGCAGAAACACTGATGTGACTTCTGTGTTCTTAATTACAAAAATAACTAGAAATAAATAGTGGGTTTTCTGCAGAATAGGGTCAGCACTGGATTCTCACAAGACACTGTTTTAACCCATGCTACTTAATTTGTTCTTAAACAACCTGGAAAGGGAGGTGAATAAGTAAGAGGAAAAGGTTTGCTAATAAACCAAAATTGTGAGAATGCAGAAGAGGATCAACCATGAGTAATTATAAACGGACAGAAATACACTGCCTGGGTGATAAAATGGCTGACGAAATTAATGGTGTGTTACGGTATAGCAATAGGAAGAAAATATTTGAACTTTATGTATGCAATGATGTGTTCTGAGCTGACTATTATTATTCAGGGTTGAGATTATGGGACTGCTGCAGATAAAGCTACCCACATTATAACAAACGTTCTAAGAAGGCACCACTTCCATGTCAAAGAAAATAGAGAACCAAACAACAAAAGTCATTCTGATGCTCTCTGAAACTATGGCATCCCACTTGTTTGAAAAAGGTGCACAATGCTCTTCTCAGAAGAGATTGAGAGGGTATCGTGTTTGGCCCAAATGTCCAATCCACTTGCGGATCTGTGGGGCACAGTAGCCACACAATGACCCTCTTGTGTCTGCTGTCACTTGTGTCAGACAACCAGCATGAGCATGAGTCCTTCGATTTCCATCTCAGTTTTGTCTCAAGTCTCCTCCAGCTCCTCAATGATCATTCAGTTTGTTGGTGAACATTTTCTGAGGTCTCTACAATAGGCAATATAATTCAATAGACAGTCGTTGTGAATGATGTAGGTATCACAGATTATTCAGTGATACATTGTAACCTCTCAGCCATCTTTTTCCACTTATATTTTCTGCACTTTTAAGAGCTGTCCTAGATGACAGGGGAACTAGTCTGACACTTGCTCAGCAGCAGTTAACTACAAGCTTAAAAAAGCTTTTATAACACTGTTTGTGTCTAGCTGCAACAACATTCTGATTTTTCATGTAAGTTGGAACTCTTGTGTTTTTTCTTTCCTCTGGAACACATATTCAAATAATCAAGCAGAATAATATTTTCATTCTTGATTTGGAAATAATTTTGAGGTCTGGAAAGGTCAAACAGCTCATGATCTGTACTATTTTAACAGATTAATTGGCAGTAAAATAAACGATCAGGAAGCTTGGAAAATCACAACAGAGATGTCTGTGAAGAACCTGCCAGTGGGAAGCAGCTAAGTAAGTGACAGAGGAGAAATATATTTCCAGTCCTCCCATTTGTGCCTTTACTAAACAAGAAGGAGGGACAGAAGGTAGTTCTCGTAATTCAGAATCTTTGTGCAGTATAAACCAGTAGGGCAGAAAAAAAAAACCACAGTGAAGATCCTTAGAGTAAGAGGAGATAATCAAATGAACTGATGTGTTAAGGCCCAGCAAGGTATCGCTCAGCACCTGACAGTTTCCTCCTTCAGTTGTGAAATACACTGGTTTAATATACTGTGCTTTAGTTTTCAAAATCTTAATTTTGAACATTTCATCTGTTAGTCTGAAACTGATGGGAAAATTACATTTTTACTTGCAAGATGAAGTGCATTATAAAAATCATAAAGCATGGTGTGCTCTGGAGATGTGAGAGGTGGTTATGGGCATGGATTGGTTAATGCCTTTGACTGAGCCCTTGTGCCTATAAGATGGTAGGCTTCACCCTAGGTGCTGTAGGATGAGGAGCAATGGGATTTTCAAATACCTCTAATCCTATTTACTCTGGTCATTACAGTACAAGAACAGAGCACTAATATTAGATGGATTCTAATCCTTGGTATATTTGTCTTGATAATGATTATCCACCAGAGGGAGCTGCTCTAGAAATATTAAACATAATTTTTTTATTGGGAATTTTGTCTTTAGGATTTAATTCTTCCTCACCCTAAGCCTAAAGGAATAGGAATGGAAAGCCTGTGTTTTGGAAGCATGCATACTGACGTAAAATATGAATCTTAATGCATGCAGTATGCCCTTTTTATAGCTGTGTGTCATGCTTTTATCCTTTTTACAAACAACTTTCAATCCTGAGGGTCATGAAAAAAGCTAATGTGCAAGGCTCTGTGCCAGTCTGAGGGCATGGTTATTAAGACACGATATTAATGGAAATGACCTCTGTCAGTAAGATGGACTAAGCTCGCTTCTGAAGCCTATCTGGTCTTTGCCAGCTTTATATTTCAGATGCTCCCTTAGGCACATCAATGTACTGGCATATTAAGTTACAGAATTAAGGGAATGTAAATTCCACCTCTAAAGTTTCCCAATAAGTCACGGAAATAAGAAAAAGTGCAAACTTACTCAAAATTTGTTGAACAAGTGACGTCTGTCTACTAAATATTTTCTTTTCTAAACACTAGCTTGGACTGTGTAAAAGTAGATGGATCTTTCAGTATTGGATTAATTTGGTATCTTATTTTACTGGTGAGGTATATTTCTTTGTTTTTTCTTTGTTTCCTGGTGCTCTAACGGAATCCAGCCAGACCATAGATAAATTTTAATTATAATTAGTCATAATTAAAGCTTGTTCCTAGAAATAATCCTGTCACTCCTGAAAATTAGATACACATATCATCACACGTTATAGCTGTTCACATCTTCACCAGATATTCCCCAAATCAACACTTCTAACAGCAAATTACTTAGCAATTTAGGTCAAGTCTGTGGTTTCTAAATTCCAACTATTTGTCTCAGTCATCCTTTAGACTGTTTTTCAAAACAGTTTTGCTTCTTTTCCCATTGAAAGCAAATACAATCGTGTGAAAGGTAATTTAAGAGAACTTTTAACTTCATATTTGCAGTGGACTATAAGTAGGTCAAACTGGAATGAAAATAAAAATCTATATAAATTTAAAACTTTCTTGAATGTATGCCAAAAAGAGGGTAACTGGATGCATTTTACACTATCTAGTTTATCTGTTTCAAGCAACATCCTCACAAAAAAATACTATTACCTATCTTTATACCATTCTGAGAAAAGAGAGAAACAAAAACACCTGGAGAGAAATACTTTAACAGCCAGGGACTGCATTTCTTTGCAGGAATGCTGAAGCTCTAATGTTTTTATTTTCTAAAGTTGTCTAAGTTGGTAATATACTCTTAGTGTTTGGATGGTTTGTTATGTACAGAAAATCAATATATTTTTGCAAGCAGCTGCTCAGTCTGATCAATCCTTCTTCCATATTGTGTTCCAAAGGCTGTGGATGTATTTTTAACAAAGAATTTCTTTTCTTTCATGCAAACAACAGACAGATTAAATACAAGTTTCTGAGCTCAAGTTCCAGACAAATTTCTGAATCAACTTGCCAGTTGCATCTTTTTGAAAAGCTACAGGTAGCTGCAGCTTCCAATGAGCTTAAATCTCAATGATCAGCAGCATGCCTGATGTGGTGAAAAATTAGGACGGATTCACAGTAAAGGCAAGTTTGCTACATGGCACAGCTACTGGCAAGGGAGAGCATCCCTTCGCCACCTGCTGTATTTCAAGCTCCATTGAGCTGCTTCTGGGCAACTCATCTGATAGCCCTGAAGGAGAGTTGAAATCTGAGAGAAGTCCAAAGAAATATTAAACCAATGTTTTGTGCCTCAAAGCACTAGGGAAAAAGAAATGTTACGTATTGCATAAAGCAGTAGCTAATATACATTTGCGTATTTTTTATATCGTTTTATAGGCTAGTCTTTTGCTTATCTTTGGAAAGAGATCCCAGTAAGCCTGACACTGCTGCTTTTTTCACAGTAGAAAAAGGCACTTTGGATACAATGTGATGAGATCTGCCCTGCAAGTACCATTTCTAGATGTCCCAACTGGGTCTGGATGCCATTGTTAAGATAGGCATTTGGGAAAAATAAAGAAGAGTTGTTATTATTTGTACTGTTGAGGTTTCCACTTCAGTTCTTTTTCTACCTTAATTCATTGTGTATAAATAAATTCTTGGTACAACTTCCAAGCTTGGAAAGAGCATCAAAGCATGTGCTTTGAAGTTCAAAATATATTAAATTACTTTAATATAGGTGAGCTATTAGATCTGCCATCATCACACCCTTCTTAAATGGGGACTGATTGTCCCAGCTTCCCACCAGATTGAGTAAAAAGAAAATCATAGCCATCTTAGGCTTTGTAACAAAAATTATCCTTTAATTTCAGTACTGTCAGCTCATTAAACAGTACTTTTACAGACAGAAATTTCATGGCTTACTCACAAACTCTGACATTTTTATATTACTTAGTTTCCTGTATTTTTCTGTGTTCAATAGCATAGACAAAACTTCATAAAAACGGATATATATATTTTTAAATTTGCATGAACAAACTAGAAGGGTTGCCAAGGCACTTAGTACAGAAAAACATCTAAAGAAAGGAAAAGGATACTTCATTTTTCATTTAATTTGTTTTTCATAGAGGTTATACTTCTGGAGTGTGATTAGAGCTGAAGAAGAATTGCAAGGATCTAAAAATCTCTAGAAAGAATCTTCCCAGTTACTACAGAGGAAGGATTTTAAAAGTCTACAAATTTAGAGTTTCTTTCCAAAGAATCCGTCTGCCACTTCAGGCTTAAGAAAAGAAAGAGACACTGGGAACACTGAAATATTAAAAAAAAAAAAAAAAAGTAAAATTATTTCCTTTTCTTAGCACAGAGAAAAGCTATAGATGCTTAGGAGAGGTATAAAGGCTCGAAGGGAGAGGAACATTCATAGACTGAGGCTATCCAGTCAATGTAATCTCTAAGGGAAATTACAAAGTGATTAACAACATGGAGCAGACCCAGGGCGTACAGCCAGGGATTTATCTCCTCTAGTAGGCAAGACATGAGAAGAGGCTATTGCAATGGTATTATTCAAAGTTTCATTGGAGCATTTAGCTTGACCTCTATAGTTACAGATACTTATGTCTTGCCAAGAAGCTGTGTATGGAATCCACTAATACTCCTAGACAAACCTTGTCCTCCAGAAAAGCATCAGGTGAGTCCACCTATCCTGTTTATAATGTATTGCAGCAGTTAATCATATTCATCATTGAGAATTCACTCATTTTCTCATTTGAGTTAGTGTGATTTTAGACTTTCTTTGTCTTTCTTAATCCTTTCAGGTGACATGCAGTGTTTTCTCCCTGTGAAGATACTGGGATACTGCTTGAATTACTGCTCCTGGTGGTGGTAGCAGACGTTAAAAAACAAACAAACAACAACAAAAAGAAAACCACCACGTTCTAAGATCTGGCACTGCAAGAGTTGCTTTGCCCTGTCCTTCAGAAGATGCCCCTAATAGCCACCAACATGTTTGATCCCATAATTCTGAAATCTGCTGACTTTCTGTAAGCCTGTTCTGCCATGTGTTTTTCAGAATGATTTTAGCTTCCTTTATCAAATTTCTATATCTCATAGTTTTAAGTTAATATTAATTTATCTTCTATTTCCTTCTTTCTTGTTGTTTTGTTCTTGCTATTAGGTACTGTCCTCACACTGCCCTGAATCAGGATATACTTTCAGATGTAATCCTCATCTTGATAATGGAACTGTTACCTGATGATTCTTGTTCTATAACAGCTATTTTATTTTTGAATTTTCAAACATGTTTTGACATCTTTCTCTTTAAACATTGTTTTCTAACCTGTTTTGCTTATGATGGTTTTCATTTTGGGGAAGATCACTCTTGGGAATTTAAGTACTGTCACAGTTCTTAGTGGCTGGGACTGTACTCTTCACGGAGAAATGGCCGGGCAGCTGCATTATTGCTGTTGGTGGTAGGTTCCAAAACAATGCTCAGTTCCATTATTGATTAATCATTATTCAACATAATGATGTCCAAATTGAATTAGAATTACGTTTAAAAACAATGCATTTGAGCACAGAAGTTGCCTACTTCATTTAGTATTGCCGTTATTCTGCTATTTGGTATCTTGTATATACCAATTCAACTGTATTTCCCAAAATACAGGTTTTCTTTATGCATGCTAGAAAGATAATTAAGAATTGCCTTGTGC
The DNA here is from genome assembly GCA_013396635.1 of Penelope pileata. Lineage (NCBI taxonomy): Eukaryota > Metazoa > Chordata > Aves > Galliformes > Cracidae > Penelope > Penelope pileata. The sequence goes on along the minus strand of WBMW01001876.1, from coordinate 880,439 downwards.
TGCTAATACTTTCTAAAATATGTTTTCAGATCTTTGTATGAGCTTTCATAATTACCACAGTTTCTTAAATACATTTTTTGTTCGTTACATTTGTATACATTAAGGTTCTGCCTTACCAGGACTTGATTTAGTTACAGATATATCTAGCTAAGACTGACTTTTTCCCAACTTCTTTTTTATTTTATTTTTAACACTTATCTTCCTTGTGACTTTTTAGAACTGCAGTAACCTGACTTACTTGTTCTGCCATGTTTCAGGTAATGCCTTTGCTCTTCTCATGAGTCATAACAATTCTTTTCCTTAGCAAAGTAACTGGCAGTGGTTATATAAGCAGCACAGTAGAACTCCTCTGTATTCCTTGTCAGCTCCACTGAACCTGTTTGCAATCTGCTGAGTAGGAGTTTGCGTGACAGTTGTCATCTCAGCACCCTTGTCTCCCTGTTGCTAATGCAACAGCCTCCTTGATGTCCAGCTAGTCTCTGAGATCGTTAGCTCATTATCATCATCACTGGAGAAGCAGGCTGTTCTCCTTCTCAAGCCTCCTCCTTTATAGGAATGTTGTATGCTGTTTTGCAAAAACAAATCTTTCACTTTGCACCAGCAATGCCAATAGCAGTGTGGCTGCAGCACTCACAATAACAAATTGTGCTGCAAGAATAGCTCCACAACTTTGTTAGTATCCTGAAATCTTCTGTTATTGAAGTAGGTCTGTGACAGCAATGTGTGTCATTAGAGGCAGCTTATAATTTTATAATTCCGTGCAATTTCACTAGCACCTTTACTTCTGCTCCAGGCAGCTGATCCTCTCACTTTTTAGCTGTAGTATGCTTCCAGCTCTTTTTATCTAGTCCACGAATTACTGGGTAAGCGGATACAGCTCTTAACTGAAGAGCTTACAAATTAGAAAGGTATATTTTAGTTCAAACAGTACTTCTCAGGATTGATTCTTACTTCAGAGCTTACTTAACCTCTAACATGAAGATGAGTGGGAATTCACTACTAACTCTCAATATATATTTCAATAGCTAGTTTTCCCTCATGGTTAAATGAATAGTTCCAGTGAGTGGAGGTGAATTGAGTATTATCGGCCAACAGCTATGTATGAAAACTTACTTTGTTACTATTCTTTATCTACCTCTGAATAGGATGCACCCCTTCAAAAATGAGTACAGGACGTACATGCTAGTTGCAGATACAACCTGAAACTTTATAAATCCCCTAATTGCTAACATACTGAATGACTCTCATACCTACAAGTGAATGCATAATGCCTTTTTGTAGCTCATTGGCCTTTATAAGCATTTTTAAGGGCAAAGCCTTGAAAGCTGTATCTGCAGAAATTTGCAGAAGTGACATCCTTTTACTGATCCTCCATGAGGAAGAAATATTGTTTCTGGTGTGTTTGTTACCACAGAAGACACCTTGCAGCCTGGGAGGATGCTGATAATTCTGTACATCAGCGAGGCAAAGTTCAGGCAATGTGCAAGGAGGCTTCTAGGCACTGAGGCACTGGGCTCCTCACCTCAGAGTGCTCTTTGCTTGCTTTAGGACCAAAAACAACACACCTTATTTAGACATAAGCAAGTTCTTCTGATAACACAATTTTTAGAGAGTTTCAGACTTAAGATTCACAAACCATTAAAAGTGTAGACACACACGGCAACAAGAAATCTCTCCCAGACTTCTGTTGGTGTAGGAGATTGTCATCCTATGCCTGTATCAAACAGGACATGGGGAGCAGCATAGAGCTTCACTCACAACTTCAGTTCGATGCTTTATTTTATCTTCTAAATGAAAGAACAGCTTTCAGTTTTGGAAATGAGTGTAAGACTACACTGAAGACTGAAACATACAGTGCTTTGTATTACAAAATGTGTGAACAGAGAGAAATAGTGTTTGCTTTATTAAACTAATTTTGTAGTGATTCTTTATCAAAGAATTGGTTTATATATTTCACCTCAGTTGAGATGCTTCCTACTGAATGTTATTTTCTATTGCCATATAAAAATATTTATCTAAAATCAAAGATGCTCACTGTACCCAGGACATTTGACTGTAGCCTGAAATCTTTGTAGAATGGCTTGGTTTGTGTGCTTTCCTTTCTAAAGTGGGAATTTCCCCCTTGCTGTGGTGTGTTTTCAGCTGCAATGAAACTTAATGACTGACATTCTGTATAAACAACAAGCAGTTTCACTTAATGAAACAGACTTTTTGAAACACTTCTTCAATTGCAGATAGGTCTAAGAAATCACTGCTATGTCGAGTATGCTGGAGCAAAGGGTTCCTTTAGGAAGCTGAATGCTCTCACACTTGCATAGGTTTCTGGTTCTCTCTCAGCAGCAAGTGTAAAGCTCATGCCTTTGGCTCCACCATGGAGCTACCAATTGTAACTGCAACTGCACTGTTTACATCATGCAACTTGAATCCTATTTAAAACTTTCATTTCTTCACGTTGCTGTCCCTAACCTACTGATTTGTACTGTAACTTCTTTAACTTCCTCACCATTTTGCTATGCTTGTGAACTTTTGGTGGTCATAAAAATGTGCTTTCTACCTAAACTGTCTCAGTATATATCTCAAAACTGGTCTGCCTTTGTGAAGCTTTTGGATGTTGTTTCTATCTTGAAAACTTCTATAGCATATGTTTCATGTTTCATACCCTGCCATTTCCACATTAGGCTCAGCTTTTAAATTTGATTGCTGTTTTCCACAAAGGGAATAACTTCTTCCTTATGCACCCTTAAGAAAAAAATAAAAAATAAGCTTAGTGCAGTTTGAAACAGAAGGAAATGATCACACGTACTGTCATGTAACACAATACTCATCTCCTAGTATTCCATCAAATAAGGACATAACACAGTTCACATTATTAGATTCATTGTGTTTTGGACACAAGTAGTTGGAATGACAGTTATTAGTTATAGGACATGCTGTGTGTATGTTAGGAAGAGTCATCAGTACTTCTGTCTGATACAGACTGCTGTGTGTGGACTACTATCTGGGAAGGTGACTAACCAAGCCTGTCCAGTGTCATCATATTTTGTAATAAATTCTTGTGTTCCAAAATATTGACAACTCGTTCCCGAGACAATTTATGAATTTTCAGTTTTCAGAGTTTTGAACATTCTGTAACTGTGCTATATTAATCAATACAATAATTGTGTGCAGTGTTGGATTTTGCCGTACTTCAGACACCCTCTTAATAAAGTACATCTTTATTAAGGGTATAAAGGTCCTTACACCCTTCGATACATGATCTCCTGAAACTTGTTGGTACGTAAAATTCTGCTAAATTTCTTTGAAGGTTTGTCCATGGAGAATGTTCAGTATTCCAGCCAGAAAACAAACAAACAAACAAATAAACCCAGCATTTGAGACCTTATTAATTCAGGAGCTGTATGGGGTGGATTCTCTCCATATGTAGAACTTTCAGATTTCAATTTAACATGATGTATACTGAGGAGCTTTGATATTTCCCAGCCTGCCACCAGTGTTCTTATATAGTCATACTGACCATAACACTGAGGCATGCTGGAAATTTTCTTCTAGGGTTACACAGCTTGCTCCCTACCAAAATGTGCAAACAAACAAAAAAAATCTTAAGACCAATTTTGTCTTTGTGTTTTAGACCTTTGCTCTGAATCAGCTGAAAAAGAAAGTAGGTTTATGTGACTCAATGCATAGAAACAGCTGTACGGTTTCCCTTAAAAGGCACTCTGACCCAATTCCAGCTTGGTTTTGATAAGGTTTCGGTTGGGCAGAAACAATATTTCTGTTTCTGTACTTTGCCTGCTTCATCGTCTGTTCTTTTCCTTCAGCAGCTGACTTGTCAGAGAGACTAAGCCATCAGCAGTTTGAATTGTAAGCATTTTCAAAGGGAATTGTAAGCATAATCTTCTCGAAAGAACTAGACAATTGGAAAACTAGGTGAGAAAACGCACCTGGCCCTTGAGGAGGAAGGGAATACATAATTTAGAGAGTTTTTGATTTCTTCAAAATATTCATTAAGTGAGGAGGGAAGAGCAGCATTTGTCAAATGGATTGATCAAGTTGGCTGAGTCCCGCAGGCCAGAAGAGACCTCTGGATCCATCAAATGAGGTTTCTATTATTGCACAGAACCACAATGCATTTTTCTTATCATAAAGTTAGTAAGATCCTCTTCAAACAAATGAAGTAGATTTTTTATAATACTTGATGGAATTTTAATTTTTAACATTTTAATTTTCTTTATTGCCGATGACTCTCAAAATGTCCTTACCATGCACTTAGTTTTGTACCAGGATCACTGACATAATATTCAATGGATTTTTCAGAGACCAGTGCTTGACCAGCCTCTACAAGAGCTGAATTTTATACAGTGAAGATAAATTTATATATAAAAAAGGAACATATATCTAAATTATAATCTGAAATAGTGCATATCCCCTAAAGACATGAAGTATATTTCCCAGTCAACTTGATTGAGTACAGTCAGAAGTTCAATAATGCAGCTGAAGGAAAAACAAAATACGAAATAACTTATACCAATAATGAAAAGTGCTTCTAAATACGGTTCTGTGTGCAGATGTCATCTCTTTTCTTTGATAACAACATTTAATATAGGATATGGGTTAACTTTTTTTTCTCTTCACAGAACCTCGAGAGACCAGGACAAATTTTTCATGCTGAAATTTAAATTAACTTGTGCTAGGAACAGTGTTTTGAGTGACAGGAGGCTGACCAAAGGCTGATGTGGTACTGTGTTGTCAGTCACCAAACTTAGGTAAGTTTGGTTGTGGGTCTGTTTAAGATTTCTTTTTTCCTTGTCTTCTGCACTTAAAAAAAAATAAACAATACTAAATGGATAGGTACAGTCTTTCTGAAAATTATGTAGTATAGATGTGCATCTATAACTATACCTATGCAATTATGTTTGTTAAACCCACCATGAAGACTACTCACAGCAGTAGAATCACTTCTGCTCTGTGCTGCTTGCAAGAATCTCCTCCAAAACATGCTTCCCTGCTATAATTTTAGGGTAGAATTCAAAAAAGGTGTTCAAAAGAATATGTTTAAGCAGCTTTTTAAGTGCTAATGAATAAACATTGTCAATAATTGTATATTCAAATCTGTTGCAACCCAACTAAAGAAGGACTACTGTAAAATGAAAGAGCCTTTCTTGTAAGAGAAAGAGGTGTTGGTGACAGAACAGATTTGTGTTCAAAGTGAAGACAAGTCCTTAGAGTGGCCTCACTCAGCAATTACATGGTGACTGATATAAGCAGAGTGGCTGACTCGTGCAGAATGGCATCTCCGTCTTCACTCAAAACTAGACATAAGCACTGCTCAGAAAACTCTTCAAATGCTGTGGGATTTTTTTCCCCTCTTTTTATCGATAAAATTTGTGCCTCTTTGCAAGATATGAGTATGTGTCATTGTTATTCATGGAAACTGTCAGGCTTTTTAACTTCGTTGAGAAACATGAAGGGTGAATGACAGATGGGAACTGTTATCTTGGCAAGGAAGTTCTCTGCTAGCAGAATGCCACGGTATGAGACCTGAAAGAAAGAAGGAAGAGATGATAATTTCACTTGTTCTTGTACCTAAAGGCATCTGAAAAGATCTTGAGATACCATCATCTTTTGAATCCTGCACATTTGGGCTGATACTGTCTTCAGTCCTGTCTATATAAATGGTCTTGCAAAGCTTAAAACATATAAATTAGGCTTAATACCAATAATGCCAACTGCTCTGTTGTTTACCAAGAGCTGGAAAACATTTAGCACAGGTGTGATAGCTTGAGACATGAGCTTTAAAATTTTGAAAGACACTTAAATATCCCTACCTATTTGAGTTGTTTGTGAAAACCCATTTGGCTCTATTCTTAGCTAAAAGGAATGATCGTTTTGATTTTGTATTAAGTAACTAAAATTAGCTCCTCAAGGTGTGGAAAGCCTTCTATATCCTCATTATTAAAAATGTTTTCACTAAATGAGAGGAAAAAAAGTTAGAGCTGCTAAGATCAAGCATTACTGTGGAACAACAGTCTTGTTTAGAAATGTTAGCTTTTTTTAAAATAAGTTTGTCAAGCCACATGAACAAATACCCTTCCATTGCCTATAGCCTTATTCACCTCTCATTTGTACCAGATTGCCGTAGTTAAAGTGAAGCTGTTCTTATTCTCCCTTTGAGGAAAAACTTCAAGCCAGATACATGTGTTCAAGAGACCTAACTCTGAAAGGAAAGGACAGGACAGAATGCTTATTGATTCACATTAGGGAAACACGGGATGCTATTGGCTTTCCCCATGTACATTTCAGTGTTGTCTAAAGACTATCAGTTCTCCAGTTCAGCTACGGCAGTCCTAGCACCTGGTGCTGCTTCTAGCTATTTGGAGGAATAACAAGATTTAGAAATATACAGTAATCTGTGCGTCTCAAAACATTGGATTCATGGGTGTTTTCACACAAGAAATTGGCAGCTCTCATGAAGTTTCATAAAAGGGATAGGCATGTGCTCATGGAGATGCCTACACATTTGTTAAAATTGTCCCTGCCCTCAGTTTCTGTATAGCTATTATCTTGTCTCTTATACAGTGTTTGAGGAGGAAAAGAGCTACTTAGTTGCAACTTTTTTTTTCTTTTGATCTGATGTCTATTAATACTATTTTCTTACCTTTGTGCTAATGTAAAACTGATTGAAATTATTGGGTCAAAATTTTCAATAAGCTTTTAATGAAGCTCTTCAGTTAGTTTTCATTTTCTTTATAATATCCAGTGATATCTCTATTTCTTACGTTGGATCCTTTCATGTATTAATGTATTCTGGGTTCTAGTACTGTTGAATATCCTATGAGCCTGAATGAAGTCTGAGACTGAAATAATAACTTGTGATGTCTGAATTGTACAAGACAAAGAAGCTTTCCATTTCTCATGAGGGCTAGCTATGTTGAAATGTGGAGAATAATTTCCATGAAAAATTCTAAATCTCCAGCTAGTAAGACTGGACTGTCAATCAATCTGACAGGTAACTATGGGTCTTCTAGTCCTTTTTGTTTTACTTTTGGTTGGTCTATCTCTGGTCTTCAAAATTTGTACATAAGATGTTAAATGCATTAATCATGTAAAAGTAGAAAAATCTCTCACTAATAATCCTTAGAAAAGTACTTTCTAAAATAAACTATTTCTCTTGATCCTTGTTTCTTCCAGCATTTATTTCCTTATTTGGATATAGTGGAATCAATGTAGTAAATTGCATTCACATAGCTCATGAGCAATCACTGATTTTGAGGACTGTAATTTTAAATAAAATGACCTTTTCTCATTAATGATGGAGTAGTACATAGTCATTAAAGTGGTGCAATTGCTGGGTTTGCATCCAAAGTTTATAAAACCATCATCTTGCCTTCTATGGTATCTATGATGTTTCTACAGTACATGATGGAATTCAATGTATTGCTGTCTTCTAGCAATGTAGTGTAAATGTGCTTATGTGCTTCTTCTTACTCATTTCATACTTTTTATATATATTTATACTAGAAAGTTGCACTGATGGACCTGCATCTCTCAGCATTACGATCTTCATTTTAATTCTCTTTGACAGCTTCCTCATCTTCAAATTTGAAGAAAATACTTACATGGCATTTGTTTTCCCAGGTCTACTTCACAGAAATGAATAGTCAGTTGGCAGTGCATTGGAGAGATACCATGTTATTAGCATTGTATTGCTACTAGCAAACAAACATCTTAGTTTACTCACCTATACAAAATAATGTCTTGATCTCTGACACAGTGCAGAGATTAACGTCCTTGAAGTGATGCGAGATCTCTGTACAAGCCTCAGACTTTCTTGAAACTGCAAGGATGTGTAATGTACCCTAGGGAGTGACAGGAAGGCATGGTGGGGAGCTTGGGGCATGTAGTGATCTGCTGTTTTGGAGCATGACAGAGAAGCTACAACCTCGTGCCTTCTCTTTCATTCTGCCTTTCAGTAAGGTTAAGTGAAATGAATGCTTCCCAGTGCTTTTTCTTGGTGAGAACTGCCTGGAGCAGCCCAGAACAAAACTGGGAGCAAATGAGCAAGTGAGCATTGAGAGGAGCTTCCTCTCAGCCCCTTCCCTTCTGTTTATCACTGTAGACATCTCTGAAGTTTGCTGGTGATGTCTCTAGCAAGAAATCAGAACTGAAGGTGATGTCTGCTACCATTTGAAATACTCTGCACGTTTCATTCTTCTAGTCGTGTTAAGGAATCTTTTCAGAACATACTGCTTCATTTCCAGTGATAGAACGCTACGTTAGATCCAACCTGAATCAGGTTTTGTGATGAGAGTGCAAAGGCTGTGTGGGTTATCAGCCAAAGGAGAACCTTGGGTGTGAAAAGAGTAATGTCAGTGTGAGGTCTTGCAGATATTTGGAAAGTTTACAGCAAGTTCTGTGGAACTGGCCAGAGAGAATACCTAAAAGGAGGATCTTCAAAAAAGCTGAATGCTTTTCCTAACTAATACAGAGCTGAGTTTGCTGATTTTGTAAAAAGAATATGTTGCTTCTGTATGTTGAAAAGATGATCTAAAAAAAGATAACTTTTGTTCATCCAACTTCCTGCAAATGCCATGTTCCTGTGCCATATTTAGGTCCAAATTACTCTGGATTTTTGTGAAAGGAAGAAAGAAAACCATTTTTTCCTGATGTCAATGTTTTATGATTACTGAGCTATTTAGAAATATTTGACATTGTACTGATTTTCTGTCTCAAAATAAACTTTTCTGATTACCCTTACATTCCAGTGATTTCTTTTGTGCAGTAGTGAATCTGCAGCATGTGAGGTTAACTGGCAAAAAGTCTGATCTATCAGCATTTTTGTTTGCTTTCTTAAGTTTGTAGTGGCACAGCAACAGAGAAGCAGCAATCAAGATCTGCAAGTGGAAATAACTCTTGGCGTTAGCATTACTCGTTTAAGTTCCACATGATTTTTACTGGAGCAATAAATTTGCTTTTCGTAGGTAAACCGAACTTTTGCATTCTGAAATAAGAATGACACGATTTTCTAAATACCAAGGATTTTTTGGACACTCATCCAAAAAACTTTTCATATTGTTTAGTTTTTTAAACTACTATTAAACTTTCTGTTGAATGTGATGGTCTCTAAGCGCATTCTGACTAGAAAATCTCCACCAGCTAAAAAGATGTCTTCTGATTTATTCAAACTCAGATTTTAAGCAATGTTTGCACTGTACTTCTCAAGTTGTTTTAGTTGTTTTTTTTTGTTTGTTTGTTTAATTGGCTCCATGCAATATCGGCAAACCTACTAACTTAAAAAATACACGTCAGGATTCAAAAATCTTGGTAAAAGAAACTTAAGAAACTTCTCTTGTGTTTCTTCTGGGGACTGAACGTCTATATTTCCTATATGAGTAGGAGGGCTCCTAAGTTTCCCTTTCAGCAGAAGTTCCCTGTTAACTTTGAGAACAAGAGTTTAATTCCAAGAAAAATCCAACAAATTGAATTTACGAAAATATTTCTGCAGTTAACAGCAGTATAAATATGTGATGATGGTTTTGAAACTTGACAAAAAATGGAGACAGAGAAGGCCAAATGAAACAAGGTCAGCAAAAAACTTACCTGTGCTGTTATTTATAGCCTATATATATATATATCTATATAAATGATCATTTGGGGTTTTGAGGAAAATATATCGAAGTTTTCCTCTGCAGGAAACACTGAGAATGTATGTTCTCTGCAGGAGCGTGGAGGACCTTGGATTTTGGACTTTCATTGAAGTGTTCCTCCCTATCACAATGACTTTCAATTTCTATTTCTAGTGTGCTACCAGGGTCATGCATTTCCCTGGAGGTTTTAGTCAGGCTTGAGTGATACCAAGAGAGGGTCTGATGTGCTGTGAGGGACCCTTGGAGTTCTGAGGATGAAGAACAGCTGTGATAAAAGTGTGTCAGTGCCCTAAATATCAGAACGACTGACCACTTCAGATCTGAGTTATACTAGTGGAAGAACAGAACCTTTTGCCCCTCATCCTGCCTTTGAAAGTGTTTTGTAATGCTACAGTTTGTCTCTAGCTAAGCAGATTGCAATAAAACATAGGAACAAACATTTTACATCCTGAGTTACCTGGAGGTAAATGCTGTAATCAAAACAAACTCCTATTCCATTACCTTTATTCACTCTTTTATATGGCAATATTACAGACCATTAATCATCATTTTACTAGATTCACTCTTTGTTTAGAGTACATCAGCCTCTGCTGTCTGTAACAGGGAATGTGAAGATGGGTTCTTTATATTTCACGTGAGCATAGAGCTCAGCTCCTGCAGCTGTGCGCTGAGTAGTAGCTTTCCTGCATAAAGCATATAGATCAGCCCTGAGTCGGAGCGTCTTGTGAGTAACACCGTATGTAAAGCTGTGATCTTAAAAAATTTACTTCGCGTGCTGTCTGAGTTCAGCTTCTAGGTATAAGTGCATGGCCAAAAAGCTCTCATCCCGCTGGATAGCTCCCATCCCCACCAGGGTGCTTTGCAGTCTGCTCTGATTTTTGGTCCGAGGTTGTATCCAAGGTCTTGGTGGGAGTTTTGTCTTAAGAGGACCTTTAGGAGCAGATATGAAAACATGTCTGCTAAATTATGGAGCTGAGGTGTGCAGAGCTTTATAGTGTTCTTTTTAATATATGGTTGGAGATTTCAAGCAGCAAGTATTTCAAGTTCTGAAGCTATTCCCACTGAAGGAACTGTATATCCTGCAGCTCTACTACAGTTTCTTCCAGGGCGAGCATACATTATTGCCACTTGCCTTGATGTGTGGCTGAAGCTTCTAACAGAACAAGGAATTTGGGTTTTTTATTTTTTTATTATTATTATTTTTTTATTTTTTTATCTTTTAAGCTAGCTTAGCATCTGAAGATTTCAGCAATTCTTGTGGCCAGGTGGCTTACAGTTGTGTGAAAAAAAACATTTGCTGAAGAAAATGCCTTTGTTCTTCACAAAGCAGACCAGAATTTGTGAGTTATGGACTATAGCCACTGCTACAAAATGACTCTCAGGGTTCAGGAAATTAAATTGAATTTCATCTCCTGAGAGTGAACGTGAGAGAGCATTCACTTTTACCTCCAGGGAGGGACGTAACCAGCATGCTGTGGAATCCCAGTATGCAACATCTTTCCTGCCAGCTTCTTTTTATATTAAATTATTATATGATCTTATAGCAGTTGATGGTTCTAGCTATTATGCTTCTCACAATGAGTAGAAGAACATCAGGGCTGAATCCCTTCAGACCAAAAGGCAGCTGAATCAACATCTTCCATATGCTGGGTGAGTTCCCTGGCCCCGGATGACTAGCTGAAAAGTGGAATTCCTGACAAGAAGATCAATGCCCTTTGATTTTGTGAATACTTCTAATCTGTTGGTGGATTCAGCTCTGGAATACCAAAACAAAATTTTTAATTTTTAATTTGGGCTGAACTCAATACCGTGACATCCTTGTAGGCTGGCAGAGGTGGAAGGAAAATGCTGAAGTACCTCCTTTGTCACTAAGACCACAGAGTGAAGCCTTGCACATGCTGCTGGTCTAAGCAAGACTAATGCTGTAGGTCTTGCAACTGTCAAGGGTGAGTGCAAGAATGCCTGGAAACTACAGAGAGAATGAAGTATCAGTGGCACTGACCAACGTGGGAGGCTGCCTTTTTCAGATCTCTGCAAGGCTCTGTCCTGGATCCGAATCCACTAAAGCTCATGCTAACAGCCTGGATTAAAGAATAGAAAATATTTTTATTGAATTTGTGTATGACCGGCTTAAACACAAAGTGCTTTTGATGAAATGGAGAGAGATTTGGGGAGAAAAATGATAATACTCAATAGGAACAGTGCAGAAGGGGAATGTATTTGCCCATAGGGACAGAGAGAGGAACAATGGGAGAGGTGGGAGTTAGTTCCAGACAAAAGATAACCAACCGGAGCTCAAAGCGTGCCACCGAATGGTCATTAGGTAACAGCATAATGCTGCTGCAAACAAAGCGTACATCGCAGGCAGAAGCATGAAAACAGAGCACACACTGTGACCTGTGCACAATTGTCCCTGTAAATGCTTAAAAGGTCCCAAGTGGTGCATTATGCACAGCTTTGGATGTTGCGCTTGGAGAGAGACGGAGTTACAAATCAGCTGGGGCCCTTCCTGATGGAAGCAGTGAGACCTCTGCTGTTGCGATGTCCTGGGCTGTCTATGGAAGGGTATGTGAAGAAGTGGGCTTTCGCTAGGTAAAACGGAGGTGAAGACTCTGTTTTGTCTTTGGTGTAAGAGCCTGAACTCACAGTAGAGAAGGTTCAGGTTGAACGTGAAGGAGAAGTTTGTAGCTGCGAGTCAGAACAGATTGCTTGAGGAGGCCAGAGAGGAGCCGTAGCTGGGGACTGCAGGATGTTAGCCCAGTGCTGGTCAGGAATGACAGAGGCACAGCAGCTGATGGATGGAGCCTTGGGGCAGAGCTGCAGGGGAGCTGCCTTCGCCGGGTCCCTTCCCCGTCCCACTGCTCAGTACTGTGCTGCTCTCCCACCCCTCCTGCAGTCTTCTGTTCCTCCCCTGAGCTTCCCTTTATCTCCACCTACTCTCCTAAAAATAACCTCTAGCTGCCCATCCGATTGTGTTATGCACGTGTAGGAGATGCTGTCTGCACAAGGCAGTCCTGTGCACAGACGGGGTCGATCTTGCCCACGGGCAGGACGGCACTGCTCCCCTCATTCTTAGCGACATGCTTCGGACATAGGAAGAGTTCTCACTGTAGGATAGAGACCTCGACATCAGTAGAGATAGGGGCCATGGCTGATAGTTGTACGTAGGACAGGAAGAAAGAAGCCAGATGTATCTTTGTTTTACACCATGTGTTCCAAACGTGCTACAAGCAGCACGCTTCCCCACTGCTCCATGCGATGAAGCCGAGAGGGCACTCAATGGCTCCCACCGAGCTTAACCCGGGCGTCCTCCCGCACTGCTCAGAGCGCGGGCGGAGAGGGGAACCTCGGGGCGAGCCGCTGAACTCGGAGCGGAGCCCGAACCACACTACGCTCCGCGCAGGGCCGACACCTCCCGGACACCCCCGGCGCTCGGAGCTGCTCCCGGCGCGGTTCCCTGCAGCGCCGAGGAAGGGCGAACTGGAGCGGGAGCAGCACGCCACGGCCCCGCAGCCCCGGGATGGGGGCGCGGCGGGGCGGGGCCGGAGCCGCCCGC
>WBMW01001876.1:698790-866967 GCA_013396635.1 Penelope pileata | reverse complement strand
GGGCGGGCGCCCCGGGAGGGGAACGGCCCCCGCGGGGCGGCGGGAGAGGGGCGCGGGGTCCCGCGTGGCGCCGCGCTCAGCGCGGGCACTGCCGGAGTCCGCGGGCACCGCTGCGCTGAGCCGCGCTGCGCTGCGCTGCGCCGGGGGAAGGGAGTCCTGAGCGCAACTTGGGCATCCTGCTGCTGCGCGGCTGGGGGCTCGAGGCTCGCCCGCTGACCGCGTCCTTTCCGCCAGCAACTCAGAGAAGTGACCGTCTGTCTATCTTTTTTCTTTTTTTTAACTCTTTTTTTTTTTTTTTTCCTTTGGACGTTACCGGCGTGACCCGATGCAAGCACTCTGTGTGTGACTGCTTGTCACGTTGTTGCCACAGCAAACTTTTAAATATTTCCAGTTTACCATCTCCTCTATCACCATGATTGCTAGCAGCAGTTGACAGATTGTGCAGTTCTTGTGTTTATTTATTTTGCTGAAGTTATTCTCCAACCCACTGGGTCTGGGTGTAAATCACAGCAGGACCCACACGGAGTGAAGTTTACTTTCAGGGAGTTGTCAGGCAGCACTGTAACACCCCGCCTGCCACCCGCCAAGCCCTGCTCACCTGGCTGTGCTTCCACACCGACGCTGTGATTTAAATACAATCTACATACTGTGCAGGTCATTAAGGAGAAATTGGGAGATTGCACGGTCTGTCAGTTTGTTTTCCACCTGCACAACGTTGATGTTGGAGTGCATTAGGCAGCACCGTGTGTCATTTTGGTGTATCAGTAGTGTTCCCATCGGGGTCAGCACCCATGCAGGCGATGTGTATCCAGTGTATTGCCTGTACTGAAGTCACTCGCTTCAGCTGAACTATAACACACTTGATTTTTTTGTTAACAAAAGCTATCCTTTATAGAAGTTATTCCTCTGAAGTGTCTTTGGTTTAGTTAATGAAATATGCTGAGTGGGGGATACCCTAACTGCTGTAGGAGGACACTAAGGGTCACCTCTTAATGTGGAGCTTGCTCTGTCCTTCCAAGGGTTTTGAAATGCAGTGGGTGTCAGGTGCTAGACTTGAGCTGGAAATAATTTTTGCTGAGAGAAAATTATGCATGATGGTAAGCGTCTGTCATTAGTTTACAGGCTGCACGCTGTAGTCTTTGCAGTTCCTGATTTACTTTGTGATTTAGGAATGCTGAAGTGTGCAACAAAACTCGTGATTTCCATGTTAGTTGCATGGCTCTTAAAAAGATGTTATGCCTGGACATAAGACAGAACTTAGTGTGTTCCAGGCTGAACCCTAGGTAGAGCATGGCTGAATAGCACTGACAGTGAAATAATGTAAAAAAAAAAAAAATACTGCTGGATAAAATGATGGAAAAAACCTTGGAGATCAGCAGCTGAGCATATGTGAAGGGCTAGTGAGACTTACTAATGAGCAAATTTAAATCTGAAGTTTTCTGAAAGGATTTTCTTTTGCTAGTTATGGGTTTTTTCTTCCCCACCTGAATGCTAATTAAACAGTAATGGGTTTGGTTTAATGGGAAAACAATAAAATTGGCAATGAAACTTTGAACCTTGCAGCTGACTCCAGTGTGATTCCACTATCACTGTCAGAACTGAAGCCGTGTTGGGGATGTCACGCCCTGTGAGGACAGCAGGTTGATGGAGGGGGCATGATGTTATGATGGCACTGGTGCCTTCTGGTGTGCACATCATCACCCAAAGCGCATGCAAGGAATGAGGGTTGCAATGCATGTTTTGAGTTAAACTGTTTTAAACATAAAGTTGATTGCAAGAAGGTGGTCAATGAGACTACACTAGAAATAAGGTAACACCAGAAAAGATTGCATTAGAAGCATTATCATAACAGATAACTTTTCTCCCCTCTTAAGTTAGCAAGAGCTGAATGACTGTGCTGAGTGTTGAAGTTCTGGCACTGCCCTTGAGGCATTCCATCACTCGATATTTAGAGTGAATTCACACAAGTTTGAGGGTCAAGCCCACTGAAACTGTAAGAGGCTTTTGTTCCATATGCTGAAGCTGCATTAGGTTACCCAGATATGTAGGCAGAGGCAGAACATCAGGCAGTTGGGCTGTTGTGGCATGTTATGGCAGTGGAAGAGCTGCCATGACTTGGTACGTTAACCATAAGCTGAACATATCTGGTGCTGCTCTGGTGTTGGCAGTAATGCAGCCGTTAAAATGAGTGTCATCTGATTTTAGTAACAGCTAAACCAATGTTGCTCATTGTCAGGTGTTTCTGAGGAGGTGGTGTAGTGAAATTCTGGTACTCTGAGCAGCTGAAGATGAAGCTTCCCAATGCATCGCTAAAGCAGACTTCTTCAAACTGCCCTGAAATGGGGCTCTTTCAGCCCCTTCGCCCGCCTCGGCTGCTGGATGATGCTGGCTGGCTGGGACTTGGGAACCTTGGCAGCGAGAAGCAAAGAAACTGCTCAAAAGCAGTCTGTGTAGCAAAAACAGGCTGCTTGTGTCAGCGTGCAGAACAGTGTCCCCTGGGTGCTGTGTCACTCCCACTGCCTAGGAGAGGGCAGTTGTGCTCTTTAGCATCATCTTCAAATTCTAATACAGCAACATAAGTTGACATTTTTCTTAAAGTGGTGCTCCAAGAAGTTATGTAAAATACTTTTTGTCATTGTGCAAGTTCTGTCTGTTTCTGAGAGGAGAAACTCTTCTTTTCTTCTTTAGAATAGACTGTAAGAAGAGAAAATGGTATTGAAAACAGTGATTTCAGACAGTGTTAATGATTTTGATTACTGTACATTAATGCTATATGCATCATTAACTTCTGAATGTTTTGTACAAACTTATTTTTTTCCTAATATATTTTTCTAAGGTCTTCACTTGTAATCTTGTTAGGCTTGGTCTTTGCATTTTGAATACTGTTATTTGCTTTTAGTTTAGCACAGTACTTAAAGTGAGGCTTCAAAAGTAACGGTCCAGAGATTAAGGTCTGTGCTATATGGAGCAACAAGCTCTAAAATATTGTTTGACAATAAGGCAGTATGCACAAAATACTGTATGTGAAATCCCACCCTGGTAGTGAATTTCTGTTTGACTTCTTCCTAAGTCAATCTTCCTTCCTTAACTGTAGGAATAAGAGAAATGGAACAGGGTACTTTATGGTCTTTTTTAAAAAGCCTTATAAATTCTTTATCACGTCTTAGTGTCCTTGAGTTGGATGATAGTTTCTATAGTTTAACTTCTTTATCACAATGATATTACTTGTGACATAAGTATCCTGTCTCATCTTTTCTTTTGACACAATCCCAAGGTGTGTTGTTTGGGTGTTAAGATATGCAGGTAAACCTCTTAAATGCAGTTTAGTTTGCTGTGGAAACAGCCTAGTACAGCCAGCAGGATGTAATCCTGGTATAAACCTGGTGGCTCTGATGCTAACTGAAGTCAGTGCTACTTTATTTGGCTACAGTAAGATTGTAGCTTGCTCTGTTTATACAGTTGCAATAGATGAACTTCATGTAACAGAATCAAATTTCCTGCAGCAGCTTTCCAGTGACCCTGATATAGGTGGTTGATGGAAAGTACTGTGATGCCTTTCTGCCTGTATTTGTGGGATGCCATTGTGATTGGCTGAAGGAGAAGAGCAGTCTAGTGATGTAATCCTCAACACCTCTCTAAGAAGGTAGAATTCTTGTTTTGTTTTATGTATGCTCTGGCACAGCATTGTATGCAGCATCACCCTCCTGCTTCAGGCACTTCTGTGGGAAGCGCTGTGGCTGCAGCTCGTGCTCTCTTGAAATAGCATAGAATAGTTCAGTTGGAAGGGACCTTCAAAGATCGAGTCCAACTGCCTGACCACTTCAGGGCACTTTTTATTCTGGTATTTGACCCTTCCCCCTCTTCCTTCCCCCCCCAGCCCAGTGCATGCACGGTGCCCAGCAGGCATTAAAATGCAGGCATCCTGCCAGAGGAAAGTGTTCAGTGTCATGGAGCCATACTCTCCTTCCCTCGTCTTGTGAATCCCTTATTTCTGTCTTGTTAGCCCAATGATTAGGTCTTTCTCTTGGGATACGTGAGGTATGGATCTCAACAACTCCTGAGGGATAGGCAGAACGTGGTTCTGACAAGCCTTGAGCATGTGCTATGGCTGGCAAACAGGCAGAAGATATGGCTTCCCTGTCCAGGGTCAGTGCAAGTGTCAGCTTTGGCTTCTGAATCCAGGAAGCAGTTTTGGACTGAAATCTATCTTGCAAAGGGTCATTGGTTTCTGAAGTCAATGAAATAAGTGAAATTTCTTGCTTAGCTGAAGATGAACCAATGACTACAATTGTTGCAGGACAGTCAGCTCCATTTGCTCACTGCTGGGCACTGGGGTCAGTCGGTTTTGCTTCTGAAGCTGTGTGAAAGATGCATCTTAGAAGGGTAACGTTCCTTTTTTTTTTTTTTCGTTCCATTCCCCCTTCTCTATTACTGTATTTCCAGCAGTCTTCCAGTTAATTTCAGCAGCTCCATACTGTTGTTCTAAACATGGTTGGGTTAGGGGATGAACAGGTGCCTGTTTCCTATAACTGCTGTGTTAGAATATGGTCAGTTAACATATGTATTTTTTATATTGTCTTGGTTACTGATGATTACTTTCACCGCAAACGTGTGAGGTAGAAGAGTTTTCTTTCTTTGTTAGCAGAGGAGTAAATAGGGTGATAAATAGGCCCAAGTCTACAAAAGCAGCTGCTTGACTATCACTGACTATTCTTACTATTTTGGGAGGGTGTGTGTCTGACAGTAAAAATGATTGATAAAATGAACCTCAGTTCCTCTGCGTGTGCCATTTCAGGCAGGTCCTCATTTCTCTCCTGTGTTCCCAGGGTGTTCAGTCCCCAGTTGTTCTCCAGCTCCCTCCACTGCTGTGGCAGTGTGGAAGCTGCTCCCAGGTCCCTGTGCGTGGCATTGCACAGCAGACCTCAGCGTCTCAACACGCAGTACACTGGCAATCTGTGTTTGCCATGCTAGTATTTAACAGTCAGACAGTTAACATTTATGTAATTCACTTCTTTGTCTGAATTGCTCATGTATAATTTTATTCCCCTGTATATATTGGAGCCTACTGAGGAAAATATCATTTGAGATCTAAAACCTTTGTTAGTTTTAAGATACGATATTATTTTTGGCAATTAACAGTATGTTTCTGTCGTATTCAGTATACCAGAGGGAGCCCTCCTGTGGTTAATTTAATACCTATCAATTTTCAGGAATGTTACTAAACAGAGTATAACTTGCAGGATGAAATGGGCTGTTTTCTATATTTAGTTTTATTTCCATTTAACTTTGTGTTGGTAATGTGTTTTCACTATTATTATTGTGTGCAGCCGTATTTTTTAAAGCACAGTCATTTCAGATGAATAGAAATGAAAATGTCAGGTTGAGAAACCTCTGTGCAAGCCAACGTTTGGATGACTCACAAGGATGAGCGGGACTCTGTGCCCTTATCAGAGCAGTGGGATGCAGGAACCCTCGCTGCTCAGGGTTGCACGCCTAAGCTGTGCTTCACCCCTCACTGGACATGATACTACTCACATCTTTCCAAAACTTCCTCACCTCCCCGTGTGGAGATTGAAGCTTGGGTTTGGGTCCAGAGAACTACAGCACACGATAGACACATCCTAGTTGGGAGCCAGGCTGCACCGTGACACTGCACATGTGATTCAGTGAGATGCAGCCTGTGTGTGTGGGCAAGTGGCTGAAGAGAAGGAAGAACAATTCAGCTTTTCTTTTTCTTTTTTCTTCTTTTAATGCTCAGACAGGTAACTTATGGTCTTCATCTAGCAATGTGCTGATGCATGCATTTATAGCAATTGACTTCAGCAAAACCGAGTGTATGCTAACTATTTTGATGGACCTGGGCCAGGAGTAGGCATGTTTGGTTACTTTAAATAAGGCTCACAAGAACTAATTCGGAGGTTGTCAAGTTAAATGTGGTGCAGCTCAGGATTCCGCAGCTGAAAATCCTCCGTCTATTAGAAATGTGCCTCACAGTCATGGGACAAAACTACCTTGACCGAACAAAATAGCGGTCCTATTTCTTAATGTTTCTTTAAAATGTGAAAAGCCCTTATTAGGGGATGTCAACCTGCTGTACCAACTCCTCTCTGAGAATGTCATTGCAAACTGGTTTTTAAGGTCAAGCTCTATTGTGATTCATTGCTTTCAAACTCTTTCTGAAAATTGTCGTGTTTGGAGGAGTAGCATGGAACAAGGGGCTGGACTGTGTAATCTTCCTCAAAATACATCTTTGATAAAGAAATCCTTTCCATCTTTATGAAAAAGTCTTTGGAAGAGACCTGCTCGAGGACATGTGCTCAGGAGGAAAAGCTTGTGTCATGGGAGAAGTGGAAGAAGCTCTGAACTTAACAGGATGTCATGCTTCTCTTTCAAATTCTTTACCTTCATTTCCATAATTTTCACGTCTGTCTTCACAGAGAAGAAGACGTACCTCTAAGTCAATGCAAGCACCTGGTAATTTCATCCAGCTCTTTAACTGCCAGGCTAATAGCAATACGTTAACAGAACTGTAGGAATACAAATGGTGAGACGTATGTGCAGCTGCTGTAGGAAATGCCACTCTTGTCTGGATGTCTGCACCTAGTGGGGTCAGGGCTGCCATATTCCTGCTCCAGTAAGTGTTTCAGAGGGATGATGCTGTCTTGTGCTGCCATTTTAAGATCTCTTGGCAGATCTTACTAAGGAAATTCCCTATCCCCTTTCTCCTGGTCAGAGTCTGTTTTTTTAAAGGCCTCTGCCCTCAATTTAGGAAGCAGTTGCCAGCTGAAATACGGACTTAGTAGACAGCTGCAGCATCCCATTCCCCCCTCACCTCCTGTTGTTTACCATCCAGGGCATATATCCTTCAACCAAGTCTCCTGTGACAGGACGTAACGGCATCTGACAGAAGCTTCATTGGATTGTCATCTGTCAGACTCTTTCCTGACGTAGCTGAAGAATGTTTGCACGTCTTCAGAGCCCTGTGAGCAGCAAACTGCATGGAGTGGGAATGTCTGGAAGTGCAGGGGGCGTGCGGTGCCCCACAACTTCTGTTGGGCCCGCACCAGCTCGCAGGCACCGGACCCAGGGCAGCTTCCTACACTTTGACAGTTGCTGTTTTTAAAAAATGACAAACTTACAGTGCAAATTGGACATAGCAGACCAGAAAATCTGGCCCTTACAATTTAAACGTTTCATCGATCAGTGATAAGCCATTGATTCAATGGGGATTTAGCAGTTCGCTTCTGTGCTATAGAGCAGTTTATGACAGGATGCGATGCTGCTAAGAGATTTAGCTAGGCAGAGTAATTATCTGAACCAGAATTTGGTCAGGACACCCATGTTAATACAGGGTGCTCTGGAAATTGGATTGCTCACTGGAGTGTGTAAGTGTAGATTTATCAGACTAACTTAAGGTGCTCATTTGCTTAAAGAAGCATAATTTTTCATACTTGTACTTAAAAGTGGAGTAACAGATGAGTTTGTTTAGGAATTTTTAACCTGTTTATTTATTATTGCTCTCTGAAAATAGTGTCCTATAAATTAAGTGCTCGGTGCATGTAAACAAATGTTTAGGACAAGAAAGAACATTTAACTTTTAGAGTTAAAAGCCAGAATTTAAGCCAGACTGTACAAGTTCTGCTCGTAGGTGAGGATGGGGAAGCACGAGGGCTCCCTGCCTCTCTGTTCAGAGCTGATGCCTGGGAAATAGAGGCCCTCTACATGCAGCTCTGCAATGCTAGCAGCTTCTGTAGTGTGAGATAAGTGTTTCACCCCATATGTTTTTGCCTCACTGTGATTAAATCTCCTAGTTATGCATTAGATAACATAATTGTCTGTCACAGGCAGTTTGTCACTCTGCTCTGTCATCCAATCCCTGGTCTAAAAGTTGTGCGTGTACTGTAACGTTTGGCTGATGCTGCTGTAGCTCAGTGTGCTGGTATCAGAGAAGGCAAGGCCAGGTAAGTGCACGTGCACCTGGGAGGCTTGTGGTATTGCTTCCTGTAAGAGCTATCTCCAGCAGATACTGGCAACAGAAATCTCCATTCTGCATGGATTAACTATACCCTTGGCAAAATTTTTCTAGTCACCGACAAAGCCCATAGAGCTTTCTTAGTATTTGGTGGCCAGAGCAAACTTACTTTAGGAGAGATGGCAAATTTTTGCCTAAATTTGGGCTGACACAATATTCTTCCGTGGCTCACCAGCTCTGAATCATCTGTCCTACACAGAATAGAATTCATGGCTTAATGCAGTTGTTCACTTACTTAGTTTTTTTATATAAATGGCCAAATGCCTCCTGTGGACCTTTAATGGGGAAAGACTTCTTATTTTCAGCATTGCACTACACCTCTACTTGCCTTTTTCTCTCTGTTTGTTTGTTGCTGTTTGTTCATTTTTTGAGGGGGGGGGAAGGAGAGCAGGGAGAGAGAACACATTTCAGACTCTTTAATGTTTTTATATCTCATTTGATTGCTGGGTAAATTATTTTATTGGATTGCTTGAATCCTGAAAATTTTTAGATTGCTATTTCTACAGAATGGTAGCTTCACATTAGCATGGGAAATGCATGAAAAAGACACATTAATGCCATACTACAACAAAATATTGCAGTGTTTCAGGCTCTGATAAATGACTGCATTTTATGTTGCCTTTGATATGGATTCAAATTGAATGACAGGCTTGAACGGATGTTGTTTTTTCCAGAATGGCTTAATATAAACTGAAGTGACAGTCAAATTGCTGATCAAATTTGGCAATTATAACACCAATGTAAAAATGTAAATCCAGAACTTTTATGATACAAGTAATGAATTCTCCACTGAAATTACAAAATGATTAGAGTCACAGCATAAATGGGCATTAAAAAAAATACTTGGGATGGCTTTAAAATTATCAGAAAACTCAAAAATGACATGCCACAGCTTCACAGTAAAGTGTTCCTGCAGCACTGGGATACGTATCTGACTGGAAACAGGGTCCATGCCCATATATCGTGTTTCCCCCATCTTCTCTGTTTCCTCACTTCATGACGAGAGGAGGCACTGGGAGTTGTTAGGGATGCCAAGACATTAAGCCATCCATACGCAAAGTGTAGAAAGGAAGTGCTTTAAGAAGAGCTGCTATTAACGAGTCTTGTTCTTTATAGAATTGGAGTGGTATCTCCTCAGCTAATTACAGCTCAGGAATTCCAGGTGCTGCAGTGCATTCTCTGGCCCCACACAGAGTAAAAGTGCAGTCATAAAAGACAAAGGTGTACTTATTGAAGCAACTTCAGTTTGAACAAGTGTGACAGAAATTTTTCTTCAAATACTTAAGGCATACAACAGATGTCTCCTTCAGAAGCAATGAAGAAAAATTGTATTTTATAATGGGTGAAGGGAAATGGAAATGGCATCATGCTAAGCAACAACCTGCTTCTGCATCTGGAATGGATGCGCATGACAAATGAACATAGGGGATCAAGCCCAGGACACATCCACTCACTGCCTGTGCACACTGTAACCCCTCTGGATAGGAAAGATCTTGAAAGACTTTCCTTTTTCCTTGAGTTTTAGTAACGTTTATTTTGTCATTTGGCAGTTTTTTCATTTATGAGAGTAAAATCCTACTGAATCAAGTTTAAAACCTAACTAAAATGCAGTGCGTTGAGATTCTTCTTGAGAGCATTTTAAAGGAATCGTTAGTAGAATAAATTCTTCAGAAATGGTTTTTAGTGTAGGCTTTGAGGTGCCTTTTTTCTTTTATATAAGTATGTATGTGTGAATACGCTGGGCTCTGAGCAACCTGATCTAACTGTAGATGTTCATTGCAGGGGAGTTGGACAAGATGACCTTTAAAGGTCCCTTCCAACTCAAATGGTTCTATGATTCTACCTACGTTTGTTTACAGTCAGGAGGAGGTGAGGAGACCATCTTTGCTTCCTGCGTTGGAAGGGAGTTTATTTTTCTTGATGTAGCATGGCTTAACCGTCTTAGAGCTGTGCAAATACGTGGGAAAATGTATGTTTATAGATATAAATTCAGCACAGCTTGAAGTGTCTTTGACATTTTTCATTTTTTTTTAATAAATTTGGATGTTGGGTTTGTATTCTTTGTCTCCTGTCCCTCTTTATGCACAGATTGTATGTGGGCTGGCTTTAAGTATAGTTTCTGTGCAGTAACTACTTTAGATAATCTACTAACTTTTTTCCTAAGTCTTGTAATGTGTGGGCAATAGAGATGTTGGCTCATATCATTTATGCTCCTGATTCTTTCCAATCTGCCTGTTAGTCCTTTCTGCCCTTTATATGTTGGACTCTTGTGTGATGCATTTGTGTAGGAGACAGTAAATGAGTTTGTTCCAAAAAAAAAAAAAAAACTTGCCCAAAGCTGCTGTCTTTATAACATGCTTGCTAACCTGCTTTTCTCCTGATGTGTGTGATTTAAAAAAAAAAAAAATAAAAAAATAAAATAATCAAGTGATTGACTTTCTCTTCCACTGAGTAACCTTCTTCATATTACAGATTAACCTCCAATTTACTGATCTGGCTGCTAAAAAGACCGACTACTCTCTTTTAATGATAATGGAGAACGAAAAGCTGCCAGAGTGTTAGGATGGAATTGATAGGAAGGAAACTTAAAAGAAAGGAAACTGTACAGCCAGAAGAATAGTATATAGTTCCATTCTGTATCCCACCAAATATATTTCTGGCACTTCTAAGTCATGTTGCTATCATGTTTCCTATTCCTCTTCTTTCATGTGTCTCTAATCTGAATCTCTGTCATGTATTGTTATTGTGTTATGTTTTTTTTTTAAATGCACGCTAACTGCAACCTTGCTTCTCTATTCTAATTTATTATAGCATATTAGCAAAGCTGCTTTGGAATACCCTGGATTAATGATGCGTTTAAACTGTTTTAAAATGACCCCAGGCTAGGTCAATTATTGAAGTAGTGCCAGTGAGAAATATTTTACATTGATTGCAGTAAGCTCTTAGTTTTATGTTAACCGCATCATACAAACATGACCTATGGGCTTTTAATGTTGTAGTGAACTGAGAATAAAGCATGCTTCATATTTTTATATAGTAAACTGAAGCTGCTTCCTAAGAGGAGACTATGATCTTGTTTTCTCCTGTTGTACGTGTAGTCACCTTTTTGTACTAGTGCTCTGAGAAAGCAGGCTTGTATTTTTGATACAAAGGGAAAACCTAGTGAGGTGCAGGTGCTGCTGATGGTGTGCCAGGTGTCAATGCATTCCCCCCTTCCATATCCCCCCAGCTCAACAGACCTGTACTGCTCCAGCTGTACTCAGGCCAACTGCATCTGTCATCCTGTGGGTTGGAAAGACTGAATAGCTCGGCATGTTTTGGTGTGGAAACTGTAACTTGGTGATGCTCTTTGAGCTACTCCCTGGAACCAAGTGGAGAGTTTTAGTGGGGCTGCCTGGCCTGGCTTCCTGGTGCTTTGTGGTGATTTTAGTGTCAGTGGCTGTAGGTAGACTTTGGTTGCCAGAGAAGCAGCAGTAAATATGGGGAAGGTTCTTGCTTCCTCATGGACATGAACGGTGCTGATGCAGGTAACTCACTGATGCAGAGCTTGGGGTGACTTCTCTCAGATGTGTTTGCTTTTGACTTGACTTGCTTTTCTGAGCAAGACAGTACTGTAGTTTCACCACCATGTCTAACACTATGGGCATCTTACACTGAAAAAACCCCAACTGACAAGAAAAGCCCACAGCAGCAATAAACCCCCCAAATTTAGTAATTCAGTCCCATCTTAGTAAAACTGGCATTACTCACCCTTCAGAGACAATGGACTTTGAATGTTTGACAGTGCTTTAGATGCCTGAATAACGTGATAGGTTTCACCAGTAACTTTAGGCTGTAACTGTATATATATATATTTTTTTTAATGTGCCTTTAGAAGGGGAGCTGAAAACTGACTGCAGTCAGGGTCCAAAAGTATACCTATACTGAACTTGTGCAAATTTCCTTAATATAAACAGAACATGCACCTCCCTAGAACAATTTCTTCCATCATTTTAGAGGTCTCTTATCTATGACAGAGGGATAAAAACAGTGATTGAAAATAAGAATCCCAACAAGTGTAGGAGAACAGTAACTTGGCAGTGACTGAGATGCTCAAGAGACCAGCAGACATCTTGAACATCAAGTTGCTTAAGAGGAGAGAATATAAAAAACAAATCCTCAAAGATTCATTCCAATTGCTTCAAAAGAATCACTGGGAATGAAAATAACTCTTATGTTTGGGGTTTGCTGTGCTTGGAAACTGAGATGATCTATGCCTAGGAAACAAATGACCTATGGGATCAATGGTTGGTGTTTGGAAGATTCATTGCAATGGACAGACAAGGCGAAAAAAAAAAGAGGGGGGGGAAGGAAGGGGAAACCTAGGATAGGGTACAAGGAGAATTTTACTGCTATAACCTAATCTTCTGTCTTACTTCATCTAGCCCTCTGGAGTAAAATGTGGATATATATGAAATAAGGTGTATGGGGAAGTAAATAATCCTAGTTCTACATACACAGCAATAACTTCTGAGATAGTAATTGCTACTCAGGAAGGAGCTCTTGATGCTTATATTAGTTTTATGAAAATGTTAGCTTTCATTTCAATGAGGATAACATGTTATTACTACTGTGTAAATTCATTTTGCAGCCTGAGATACCGTATGCAATTCTGGTGCAATCATAATCATCACAGATGGGTTAGAAAAGATGCTTATCAAGGGTGACTAAATTATGTAAAGACTTCATTGTTGAGTGACTGATGAAAAGAGAGTACTGAGAAGAAACATGATAGAGGTGTCTTAGAAAAGAGTAACATAGAAAAGATATGCAGGGATCACTTAATTCACTCTCTCCTTCAATAGAAATAATACCATCAAATTAAATAGTGCACCAGGTTCAAAACAATGACAGGCACAGATCTTCAAAGATTAGGTTATTAAGAAGCAGAGCTTTTTGAACTAGGGACTGTAAGTATTTAAAGTTTACATGGCTGCAAGAAACAATTGGATAACTTCATGGAAGAAAAATGCATTAGTGCTAAAGATACAATCTCTGGCTTGTCAAGTCCTTGAACCAGTTGCTGGAGGCTGGAGGAGTATTGCAGGGAAGTGAAGTTGTTTGTTTGCCGTGTATTTATATCTTTCTTTACCATGTGCTGTTGATCACTGTCAGAAACAAATAGTTGTCTAGATGGACCTTTTTGTATTACTTAGGTTGCTCCAAAGCAATGCTTTCTATTTATTTCCATGGAAACTACAACAGCTACAAAGAGCACAATAACACAATTTGATAGAGCAAATTCTCAGCTACAAAACACTTTTTCAACGTAGTCACCACCATTAGCTCTGCGTTTTTGCCAGCAATGAACAAGAACCTGCATGCCATGCTCATAAAAATCTGCACCAGTGGAAGTGACCCACTGTTTCACAACTGCTTTGGTGACATCATTGCTGAAATGCATCTTCTCACTGTGCTGACATCCATTGTTTGGTCTCCAGAAAGATTCAGCAAATATTGATGAATGCCATTTTTTCACGTTGACAAATTCAATTCTGCAAAATTCAAATCCTTTGCTTCATCTGTGCTTCATGTCAGATGCCATTGTGTCAGAGTGCCCCTCTGCTGCCATCTATCACATGGCAACAACATGGAACGGGATATTGGTGGGAAGGTTCTACTACCATACCACCAACATCTGCCCCGATGTCGTGGGCTGTGATAATAAAGTAGGAGGCATTACTTTTGGAGCAGCCCTCTTATGAAAGTCATACTAATAATGAGTGAGCTAATGCCATCTATGGTAGCTGCTGATGGGAAATCAAGTTGTGGAACGTAAGATTTTGAATGAGTTACTGGATGTTGGAGAATTTTCTGGTAAGCCAGAGAGAAAAATAAATGTCAGACACAGATTCAGTGTTGCAGCTTTGCGATGAACTTGAGGTGTGGCACACCAAGCAAGAGAATACCCAAGACTAGGTATAGTTGTAACAGTATGCATTTTCTATTATCAGTATGTGTCTTGGTGCATTAGTTAATATTTGAGGGAGACCAAAAGCATAATTTCAAGATTCAAAGCATTAATTAGTACTTAAATGGTCATTGATCCCCTCTCTCCGTCTTCTGTTTGGTGCTAGCAATAGGTTCCCAGAGTCTTCTGTATGCTTACTTTACTTTTTATTTTTATAGAACCTTTTTTTTTTTCTTTTTCTATCTCCTTAATAGTGTTTAGTTTTTCCTGCCCAGAATAAAACAGGGACATGTTGAATATTGTATAATGTAATAAAGAACATGCTAAACTTGAGATTATGGTATTGTGTCGGTGGATCTGGAACAGCTGGGGCTTTCTGCATTTTTGTTATGGTGGGTTTTTTATTTTTTTGCTTTTGTTTGTTTTCTAGTACCGAATAGAAATATTTGCTTACATTGCCTATATTTCATATAAAGGCGAGATTATGGTCTGAAAATATTGAAATTGCTCTATGGGGTATCTGCAGAATTGTGCATTCATTCTTCCGTAACTTGAACTCTTTATGACCTTTAGATAGGAATACGAAATTTTGTTCTTTCCATGTGATTCACATTTTCCTGATATTGAGCTATGTTTGATATCAGGACTGTAGTTTGGATTTCAATATGAATAGAACCTACTGCAAGAATGTGTAGCTTAACTGGGTAAGAATAAAGAAAAAAGTATTTTCTTTTCCCCTCCTCAGTAGAGGTTACTTACAGGAAACCTTATTCATTAGGATTCTGTAGGCTGTGCTGATCGGGGATTTGCCAGGTGCTTACCAGAATACCACTTAACAGTTTGCTGACAGTAACTGGTGAAGATAAAAGCTCTTCTCTTTTCTATTTTTTTTTTCCAAGTGAATAGCATAATGTGAATTTGCCAATGCAGTACAGTACATGTAAGATGGGAAACGTATTTTCAAAGAACTCTCTTGGAATCTAGTTTTGAATGCTTATTTGCTAAGAACCTCCTCCTACACTGCACTACTATAGATGGAAATTTGTTTTATTTCTCTCTTTTCTAAACACGTGTGCTAATAGCCTGAGCTTGTATATACAAGTTTATAGTTATGACGCTGTCAACTGTACTGTTGAATTATACAATTACACAGGTGCTTGCAGAGTCTTTCATAGGAAATCAGGTAAAAGTGGATTTTCAAAAAGAAAAAAAAAGTCTTCATTGACATCCATCCTCATTACTAGAATAAAGCTCCCATCCTTTCTGGGATACCATCTGCCACGCAGTTTCTTTTGACTTGTTTCCAGCATCAACCTTTGTATCTTCTTTCATGTCCTCTTTTGTGCTCCAAGCAACCTCTCCAATCTCCATTCTCCCCGCTGTTTTCAAAACACGTTTTGAAAACTGGTGTACACAATGAAGTACCCCAGCAATTACCAAGCCTTGGCCAATATTAGTCGTCTGTAGAAAAAGGAAAAAAAAAAAGAAAAATGTTAGGAGGCCAAGAGTTGGAAGGCATCAACCCTAAACCCTTTTCTCATGCCTAAAAATGATATTTTGAAGCAGTTGTTGGGGAAGAAGTTTGAACCACCAATGACTTTGTGTCTTTTCTGTGGATTAAAGAAATCAGTATAGCAGTTAACCTAATAATAGCTTACAAAAATACTAGCTCGTGTAGATTTAGAAATAAGATCAAGTTGCATTAACCTAACAGAGTATAATTGTTTTTAAAAACCTTTTACTCAGTAGAGCCATATTTATGAAGACTTGAGGGAGGGGAAAATAAAAGGAAAAAATAAGCAATTTTTGGCTAGTTATTGCTAACAGTCCTGCATAGAGTGTTTTCACTCTGACACAGTTAATGCTGAATGTCAACAATTTACATAGCACTTTATAAGCCAATATAGTAAATGTGAACCCCAGGGCTTCCAGCTTCAAAGAGAAGGAAGACACAATAATATATTAGATATCGTACATAGCTTTGAAAAAAAAAATCATTTGTTACAGTAAATCCAAGGTAGGTTTTAGAATGGAGGTATCTTAGTGAAATAAGATTTGATAGTTAGTTTAAAGTTTACTTTGTGAGTTGTAGACATAGTCCGGACACGGTAGTCACTGTCACTTGCACTTGGAGGGAATTTGTGTATATTTGAGTTGGAGACTTTTTCTTCTAAGTGATTTCAGTGATTTTTTTTTTTTCCCCAAACAATATGTCAATGAACTCTTGTTGATTTATGAGCTTGATTTGAACTATAAACAAAGAGTTTCAAAGAGATGGGAGGAAAAAAATGTAATTCTTATAGCAATAGGCTTTTTTGGTGTGTGTACATATGTATATAAAACCACCTCCCTTGTATTGTGACTAGATAGCCTACAGGTAGAAAGAAACCAATTATTGTGTTTGTTCTCAAAGGAAAATATAATCTAGTATGAAAAGCCCAGCTTATTTCAAAGGTTAGAAAATGTGTCAACCGGCAATTGTGTGAGCGAAGATAGAGATTCTTACAGGATCAAGGCTTTCTAATGCCTTAGTGTGCCATGTTTACTCATAGTTACTTTGCGTAAAAACTCATAGTAGAAAACTATGCTGGAATATCATTGAAGAATGATTAAAAACCAACAAGTGATATCTGTAAATCCTTTAGTTTGTTTGAGTGTACTGACATGAGAATAAACAATATTCTTTCTGAGAAGCTAAGTCAGCATAAGAAACATCCTTTTTTCCAACAAATCTAAATTCTAATGAATCTCTTTGACTTTCTTGCTGGGCATGGTGTGAATGTCCAAGTACTGGCTTGTACCTAAGGAACTGAGGCTCTGTGATTTTTCAGTTCCTCTGCTGTGTCTAGTTTATTTTGTTTCTCTGTGATTAACTTCCATTATTTGTAAGATGTGGCTAGGAAAACTTCCCATGTAAAGCAATTTTCAATTGTAGATGTGAAGATTGATATGTAAGAACCAGAAGAATAGTAATTATTCTGACTGCTGTTACTGTTCAGCTTTATCTTAAAGAGGTTTCTTGAAGGTTCTTTGCTGTCTGGTAGGTGCTGTGGGGAGGCACTTGTGCCTTTTTCCTAGGATAAGATAGTTGTGATTATTTTACACTTCCAACTGCATGGCGTCATTTTTTAACTGTTCCTCTTTTGAGAGGAGAATGAAGAGGTTTGTTTCCCAAAAAAGTTAGAGCTTTTACACTCAGCTTAGTGACATGCTGAAGTATTTTCTCAGTCATATATTAAATCTTCTGGTGTTCCCTACCAAACCATCTCCCTCTTCCTTCTAAGCAGCCAAATAAGTATGAAAATAAAGCATTGTTTGAACTTTGCAACCATATTTCATGTGGTGTCTGCAGAGCAGTTACGGGTAGGAGCAAGAAAGAGGAATCTGGCTGAAATGTGTCGGTTTTCAGCACTGTGACAGTCCACCAGAGTCAAATTTTTCAAGGCAAAGCTCTGGCAGCCCCTAAGATGGCTTTTCTTTCTGTTTATATTGGAATTTTTCTGATTCATTTCACACATTTTTAGCTGAAGAGGAGGAACAACCGCTCTTCCTGTTGCCACCCACCTGCCTTCCTCTACCCGGTCAAATTCCATAGGACAGTGCCATTCCTCCCTCTAGTGACTATGGAGCTTGTCTTGTGATAATCGACACACAAAGATCTGTCAACAGATTTGTTTTTTGGTTTTATTTTTCATTTTACCCCCAACATAGTGAGTTGTATACAGTTAAGATGCTGCTTGAAACCATAATAGAACAATGCCTACCGACTTAGTTGGGTGTCTCTGCCTTGAGTGATCTCTTCAAGTGTATTTGTCAGTATTAGGGAGTTTATATATTTAGGAGCACAATTCTATTAATGTTCTTATGTTTTGGTTTTTGTCTTTTTTTTTTGTTTGTTTTTGGTGTTGTTTTTAGACCCCTGGCCCTGAACTCTCAGAAGCAGCAAATCAGTCATGTCTGTGCAAAAACATTTAATTTCAAACACATTTTAGGATATGGTAATCAATTATAGGTGCAGTCACTGGGGAATTTCTGTAAAAAGACAACAATAATGAGAGATAGTATCTAAAATAAAATTATTCTGAAATTAGAAAAGATGCTCTAGTGGGTCTGTTGCACTTCTGATCTAAGGTCTCTGATGGCACCCGATCTGACCGAGCTTCTTCAGGTAGCTTAGTAATGAGCTAATCTTAAAATTCCTCTGAAGCCATGTTTTCCCTTTTTGTTTTTAAACATTGGCTAGTTTTCAAAATGATAACTGCTTGCCTTCTTTAGTTTATTTAGAACATTTACAAGGAATAATCAGGGTGTATTAGCAACGTACATCCTCTAGAGAGGAACTAAGAGGAACTACAGAGACATTTTTTAGTTCGTGTGATGGGTGGTTATGGAATAACATGCCCACAGGGAAAATTATTTCTTCCTAATCTTTGTCAGTTAGTGTCTGACTTCTGTCCTGTGATCTGAAGACTTACATCCCACAGACTTTACAATTTTACAGCCAAGTTGATACAGTACTTCATTTTAGCTGACTTCAAATTTTGTTCATTACTGACATCCACCTTTGGGAATATCATTATTCCTTATTGTTCTGCACTTCGACAAAATCAGTCAAGAGGCCATCATTCTAACAGAAAGCTGTGACCGATTGCTTTAAAAATAAATGATGCTTCCACTGACACAACAGAGAAAAAAGGTTCATTAAAACTCATGTTGGAGAACTCTCATCACTCTTTTTCCATTGCGTTTGACATTGCCTGAAAGACTGTTATATATTATGTTTATTTTTAGAGACTATTGTTCTTTTTAAACCTGATCTGCAACTTGAGGAAAGCAATAATGCTTTCAAACAAAACTTAAATTTACAGAAGCAAGATGTTGTATCTTTTTGTTACAATAAGGGACCATCTCATGAAAAATCTCTTAAAAGTAAGTTTGACTTTGGCAAGGAAGACAAAAACATCACAAGCTGATTTAGGGCACACAGATTGGAAAAACTATCCACCTCATATTAATAATGTTATAACCCTTATAAGAGAGACATTCAGGAATTCATGTTCATTTTAGTAATTTCTTTTGAAGCACTGAAGAAACAAGCTTCAGTTTACCAACCTACTCTCCTACTCAGTGTCCTAATCATGTGTTCTGTAATTGTATGCATGGAAAGGTAAAAATGTTCTTTTAAAGCTGAGTGGTTACAGTAAGTGAATTAGTGAGTATGTTTTGATTCCTTTTTTTTTTTGTGATAGTAATGGAGACCAATAAGAATGTCACAAATTACTCTCTTTAACATAGATCAAAACTAAAATATGACTGTTTTCAAGCAAAACATACTTAAATACATAAGTAGAAAAAATAGACAGTTTAACCAGACAAATTATTAAAGAAAACAAATTCCTATATTTGGAAATTGGTAAGCAGGCTCAGGGAAAGCCACTTTCCCTTTTCTCCTTGCTTTGTTTGTGCTCCTCTGTTTCAGTTGCTAGTTACTTTGAAGGTTAGAATACAAATTTTTAAAAAGTGCACTAGTTATTGCAGGGGCTTTCTTCCTCTTGTATTCTTGTGGGATTATCTCATACAGTTAATGTTAAATGGTCTACAGGATCAAATGTGGTTTAATTCTATTGCAGATTGTGCCTGTCTTTGGAATCTTTTCCACACTGGGGATTTTGCTTGGACAATGTGAATGGCATTTGATTCTGCTCATTGCATGTCTGTAACCATGTGTTGCCACTGGTTAGATTGCAAGCATTTGCTGGGAAATTTATCTTGGGTATAGCTGGTAAAGAAAGAAAAGCCAGTCCATATGTAGGTATGAATTAAGACAAGTAGAGAAAAGGTGAGGCATAAGAAGTTGTAAGAGCACTGTCTGTACCTTGCAGTGGCATAGTTTGGAAATAGATGAGTAAATCAGAATCCTAAATTCTGGACTAAGCATCAGCACTCGTGAATTTGAACTTATCCCACACCATCCCACATCTCCCTATCTCGATCAGATGTTCAGGTAGTGTAGGTAGAGAAAGTGATCAAGTAATTAATATCTACCTAATCACTTCCTGAGTTCATAGAGTCTGTGAGCAAGTGTTCATAAGGTAGAATATTCCAAAAAACACTCTAGGTGCCACTGAACGTCCAGAGTAACCAGACATGATAATGATTTCTGGGGCTGTGACTTCAAACCTTTGCAAACTCTTCACTTCAGCCCTCAGGACTGACTTCTGATCAGGTGACGCAGTCTACATCAATCTATCTACTTGTACAACTACCGTGCTGCTCTGCTTTCCCACTTATTCCAGAGTATTGTGACTGGCTTTCACTTGAACTGAGTATTTGCAGAGAGAAATACGTTCATGACTAAATAAAAATTCAGAAGGTAAAGCTGTCATTATGTATTCTACATTGCTGAAGCAGCTAACACGTTATAACAGCTGCCAAATTACCTGTAATCAGCATCTACACAATAGAAGGCACTCTGCATACTAATGAAGGTGTGATTAACACCTATTAACAACATGAAATTTATCAATGGAAAAAAAAAGGTGAGTTAGTGCACTATTCAGAAAGATCCACTGTCTGTGAAGTTTCCTGACTTTGGACATAGTAATTTAGAGTGTTGTCAGAAATTTGCTAGCAGTTTAAAACCATGCTTTGAAAAAATGTATTTATAGCTCCTAAGAAAAGAAAATAAATTGCAAAATGATACTTCAATGAAAAACGTAGTTGTCTTTCCTCCTGGCTTCCCTTTCCCCATTTTGACTCTATTAAACTTTTTTTTTTTTTTTTTTGCAAGTCATATTTCTTATTTCCTTGGAACTATCTTGACTTTTTTTCACCGTTTCTTATTATATTTTGTATCTAAGCTCCGTAAAACTTACTGTAGTAGCCCATGATGGGATACGCTAATTACTGTAATACCACCTCTGCTAATCCCCCTGGAATAGCATAGACAGCTAATGGGCTTACTAAAAGAAGGATGTCGCAAAAATGTATTTTGCTTATGCCCTTGTTTTAATGCCCTGCCCCTCAGTGCAACAGGTAAGTAGGGACACAATAACTGTATGAAGCATTCAGATCGTTTCTCAGGTTGAATTTCTAGTGTAGGACTTGTCTTGTACTTCTTGATACAAAAGTCAGTTTAGAGACCTGCTCATCAGATTTAACTAGTTTAAACCCCTGGAGCAGTGTTTTGGCTCTGATGCAGTCGTGTAAATCCACTTTTACAATCTGTGAATTTGTGCTTTCTATTGATTGACTTAAGACTAGATCTGAAAAGAGGCCTGGATGTTAGAAGTGCTGAGTTTTCAACCCTTAACACTTAAGACAACTGCAAAATGACCCAGAACTCTGACTCTGAGGACTCAGCATCTTGATGGTGTGTGTCCTTCTGACCTGCTCCAGGACAGGGGCAATGAGCCTGCCTGCTAGCAGCCAGAAAAAGATGCTGACGCAAATGTGAATCCTTCATTGCATCCTTCTGAAGAAGCCACAGTGAGGGGAGATGTAGACAGCTCTCACAGACAATGACCCTGGAGCTATATTTTAACATTCTTTCTATAAAAGAGTTGCAGTGGTATTTTTTCCTCAGCATTTTTCTCACAGACATTTCCATAGTGATGGGAGAATGTGTAGACTCAAGTTCAGTTCCTTTATTTGCCTGGAGGGACTTAAGGGTCAGTTCTCATCTCTGAAGAAAGGAACTACTGGTTTTCAGGCTTTTCTAAGACAGGAATGCTCTCCATGTTTCCTGTTGAAGCTACACCTGAAAAGAATTCAACACTTGCTGGTTACTGTATGAGGAAGTAATGTTATTTCAGAGTCCGTTTCCCACTTATATTTTGGATGTGCTCAGTATTCACAGCTCCTAGCTGAAGGAGTCAGGGACACTCAGCAACTTTCACGGTCTGCTTAGAGGTTTAATGCAACTGGCTGAGCTGCCGAGCAGCCAAGAGGTAGGTGGATTTTGAAACTGAGTAAGCCTGTGGATGAGGCCAGCCTGTTCAGCACAATATCTTGAAAATATTATCAAATAGTACTGAAAGTAATAAATCTTTAGCTTGGTTTGGCAACAGCAGAAAAAACTAGCTGCCTTACAGGCCATTATGAAAGAGCACATGCCAATGAAGTCTTAAAGTTTTCTGTAAATCCTTTCCTGCCTTCCTCTGGAAAACCTCGTATCAGACTTTCTGTCTCTTCTTGCAGTGTGTTTTGCCTTTTTGTTTGAGATTTTTTTTTTTGCTTTTTTGTTTTTTAGACTAATCCATTAACAAAAGCAGCTTGTCAAATCTCCTCATCATTGTTTAGAAAAGGAATAAATTTTGTAATTGTTCAGTTATTTGAAGATCAGTCAGTTATTGCGATACTCTGCCAGCAGAGTAGCATCATTAGCCAAAATTAGGGTTGTTGTTTACAGTGGTGTAATCCCCCCAGCTGCTAACAGAGGCACACAACTGTAGCTAAGGAGAACAACTTGAGCCAGAGCATGTGAAAAGAGAAGTCATATGCAGAGACCTCCAATGGCAAGGCATTTTTTTAATCATTAAAGAGCATGTGAAGAGTTGTGGGGGTTTTTGGTTGATTAGAGGATGAGGCAATTGAGATGGTAAATCTGCAATGCTGTGCATTTTTTGCTGGTGACATGGCTGCTGGTAGAACTCATGCTGCTCTGAAAAGTCTTATTACAATATGCACTAAAACGAATAAGCACCCAAGTTAAAGGAAAACAAACTGAACTGTGTGTCTACATTCTATGAAAATTAAAGCTGATATTGTTGCGACTAGAAACACTCTTTAAACCTTAGGAGTTTGTGTTTTATGTACACGAACTCTTGAAAAGGTAAAGAGCGTGATGGTGTAGGGCACTTGTGAGCATCTAGCATTATTACTTAGCTCTTTTCAATGCTTTTTCATGATAAAATGCTGTCTAAACTATGCAGAATCTACTGCTGCTTGTTTGTGGGGATTTGTTGCCCTTGGAGCTGGTGTCAGGTCCTGTCACTGGACCTTGATGACCACTAAGGCCTGAGTAACTTAGCTCTGCAGGTCTCCGCAGGGTTCATCAGTGAGGACATATGTGTGCTGAGGAGAAAGTGGATGAGCATGCCACCTCCTCTGGGGTATGACTGGTCCTGAATGTGCTGCATGCATGGAGTGCCATGTGAGGAGTGCCAGCACTCTGCACTAGCTAGAGGGAATCAAGGCAAACTCAGGCCTACAATAGAGGAAGTGATACATAAAAGCCTGAAATTGTAGCTGTGCATTTGCACAGCAGTTCAAAGAATCATCAGTGAAGTATCACGTGAGTGAAGTATCAAGAATCACCAGTAACCAGAACAGTACTCTTAGACATCTCCAGAATTGCTGGGGAAAAACTGAGTAATTTTATCTTCTTGCTAGCATACCTAGCATGAGATTTGGTTGGTTGGTTTGTTTTTTATTTATGTATTTTGAGGAAAAATGGAGAAAATACTGAGTGGTTTCTTGCCAAGAGAACAGACTTTTATAGCCAAGTCTATGTGGCCATGCATTAGTTTTTTTTGCATAATGAAAAAGGAAGTTGAGGCAAAGGAGTGATAAGCACGCAGAATAACAAAATCAACAACATTCTGAAGAAAATATAGCAATCGGGTACCTAAAAATAAGAGATTCAGATTAAAAAAAAAAAAAAAAAAAGAGCTAATTTCCTTTCAAGCTAGTGTTTTTGTTTTTTTTTTTTCCATCCGTCAAACTGCTGCACTTAAAATCTATTAAAAATAGAAGTCTCTACAGGACAAAACATCTATGGAAAATCATGGCTGTGGATGTTAATACTACAACTGCTCTTGGCAGAAATATGGGTGATCTCCAGATTTCTGTGTGTGTGTAGTATTGCAAATATATACTCTAGAGTACCCATCAGCCCTGGTCATCTGCTGGGCGTTATTCCTGTGATTCATCAAGCAAACAAGAATGATGAAGTTGTGTTCACTTATTCCTTACTTCCTTTCTCCCTGTTCGCTAGTACGGAGTGGTCCTACTATTCTTCTTTACATGCACAGGGCTGGTTTTGGAAGATGAATTTTCCATTGAACACAGGTATAAAAATTTGCCATGATTCCTCAGAAGCAATAAAGAAATAAAAGAAAGGATAAAATCCTGAATTAATAGCAAACATCCAGTATGAATGAAGTCTGTGAAGAAGACAACTGAAAAACGTAGTTAGATGATTAGATTTTCATGACAAAGTCAAAAAGCTAGCTCAAATATATCACAGGCACTGAAATCTGTGTCCAAAGTATTTTAAAGGCTTCTGTTTCTCCTGCTGCCTTTCAAAGGAGGTTTAATTTTTTTTTTTTTGTAAAGACAGAAAAAGCAAACCCTAAATTTGTAAAACAGTTTTTAATTTGCGGTGCACAGTTCTAGCCAAGTACAACTGATTTTAAAACACAAGGGATTTTTTTCCCAAGAAGGAAGTTTTGTGTTTGTCTTTACATGAGGAGTGGACAAGATTGTTTCATGGCAATGGTGACTACTTGCAGAGTTGCCATTGATCCCGACTGTAGCTAGGGCTGTCTACTGCCTCAGAGGCAAATTTAATCTTGAGGAAGTATGCTGTGCTTCAATTGCTGTTCTTAAATCGTAAACTTACAATGCAAACATTTTAGGCAATACAGTAGTGTTATTTGTATCTTCTACACAATTACTTTAGTAGTTACATTACCTGAAGGAACAAGCTTAAAGTGTCATAATTTCTACAAATATGTACATTGAAATGTAATAAAGTTTCAGATCTGGTGTGAAAAACTGATGCTTCATCAAGGTTGATCTTTAAATTTACTATTTTCTGGTCAGCATCTGAATAACATGCAATAAAGCAATGCAGTTATTTGGAAAATAATGTAAAACAATGAAATATAACATTCATCCAGCAAATGGAAGTAAGTGTATTGGAGTGGGAGTGATTGATTAGGGTGTTTTTTTTTTTTTTNTTATTTTTTTGGGTTTTTTTTTTTTTTTTTTTTTTTTTTTTTTTTTTTTTTTTAACTGCTTCCAAGTTCTGTTTTCAAGGTGATTTTTACATTGTTGAATGTTTACTTATTTCTGAAGGACTAAAGGACTAACTGTTGTGGATTTTTGAATTTTTTCTTTTGTTTCATTTTTGTTTTAATCTACCTTTTAAATGAAAGGGACCACTTTTCCCTCATGTGCTATTTGGTTTTTATTTTAGTATGGTTTTTAAACCTTGTGTTGTCACCTGTGTGCTTTTAAAGTGGGAATGAAATGCTATCAAAACAGAACAGCAGTGCTTCACATCTGCTTTGCACCTGTTTCAAAAGGTATAAATCTTAACATGCAGTACAAGTCATACTCTTCTCCATTCTTCACCAGATTTTATTTATTTATTTTTAATGGGAAGAGCAACTTAAAATATTTTTCAGTTTGTTTTGCAGTTTGGCGCTTTCAGGATATATCGTTACTTCTTTATAGCTACAATGGTAAACCTTTTAAGGCAGGCCTTTACTTTTGCTCACATGGAAGTTCATAAACTTTTAAATAAAATGCAGTTTGATTTGAGCATAGTTTGTCTCATGTTTGCTTTTGTAGTAAAAATAAAACTGACATGGAAGCACACACGATCTTAACTTGCTCCATCTTTATGCCATAAGCTGTACTATATGGACAGATTGTCTGGTTACAGTGTGCTAACAAAACCAGTGCTGTTGAAGGTAAATATTTCTTTTACAGCGATTATAACTAATATAGAGACTGAGCACCCAGTGATTTTATCAAAGTTAGCAACTCTAGTTTGCGTTTAGATTGCAGTTGTGTTTATTTTTTATTCTTTCATAAAGGTAATGGGAGGATTGAAATCATACTTCCTTTTTGTAGCATCTTACTGCGCAGATAGTCTGACCCTAAAATGTTACTCACAGCGTTACAACAGCTGGTACTTTCTTCTCTCCTACAGACTATGACAGTCTCTGCCAGATTGGGATATTGTGCCTCTCGCTTTCAGACCGATCTGGCTAGTTCATGAATTTTCAGCTCTGGTGTCTGTCACCTCTGTGGCTGTAATCCCCATACACCCATCTGTGCAGAAGTAAGAGGTTATACAGGTATTGAAGCAGAAAGGAAACAAAATACCAAGTTGGATTAAGTGGAATCCACATATGTAAATGAAAAACACTGATAAATAAATCTCTCTGGTGGAGAAGAGCAAAAACGAAATAAAGTTGTTGAAAGAGCACAGAAGGGCAGGGAGGTGACTGGTATGAGGAGGCATGATTCAAAGGATAGATTTTAACTTTCATCCTAAACAAACAAAAAGAAAGGGGGGAAAAAAGCTGTCTGTGAGTCTATACCCAGATGTCTTGTATAGGATTTAAAAAAATAATAATAAAACATTAGTCTTCATATAGAGCTAGACTGCAATATAATAATTCAAAGACGTGCTACAGTGGAAGAAATAGTGGTCAGCATCAGTGCTACTGGAGTTCTACTCTTCTGAAGTTTCTCTCAGAAATATGTACATTAATTCCCATTGACAATGGGAATTCAATTAGCTCCATACAAACACTTAATCATACACGTAGGTTTCCTTACAATCAGTGTGAAGGTCTTTTTATGCTGAATTTGTGACTTGGATGAAAGATTGGTCAAAAAGAATGTAAGTCTCCAGAAGTACCAAGGACGTGTTGGAAATGACTTTCAGAATGACAACTGTTCAGGGCCATTTTGTTTTGTATTTCCTGAGTTCAGAATAATAAGAGAAAAGTGATTTTCAAAAAGGTTTCTCCTTCCATTCAGTCTAGCCTGAATTTTTTGAACTCAAGGTCTGTTTGTTCTGCTTGGCAAACTGTCAGTAAAGCTCCATGGAACTTGAAAAACATTTGGGAAAGGTCTCAACAGGGCTATTTTCAATTAATTTAGGACAAGTACAATTTGTTTATCCTGTGTTGTAGATTTGGAGGATTTTACTGAAATTTTATTTTGGAGGATTTTACTTTGTGAACTTAAAGACTACTTGTTGCATTTATAGTTAATATATACCTTGGAGAAAATCTGGAGTTCAAATAATGCTGATATAACATGATAGTTAACTGATTAAAATCACTTATTTATATCATCAATTCAAATTTTTCATTGCTTTTGTATTCAATATTCTTCTTCTCCTGCTCATGTTTTAATGTTCTGCTTGCATCAAAATAAAAAGTCGTTTCATGTTGCGTACCTACAGCAGGAAGAAAAAATAAAAATGCACTTTCAAAAATTTTTCAGAAGACTTCACAGCCACCTCTAGGAAAAAAAAAAATCTCCTAAATCAGTTTGTTTTCACTGATGATGATCTGTTGAGATCATGAGACAAGGATAAGATTCACAGGATCTCCAGAGATGGATCCCCGTGTCATTCCAATAATCCTTTCTGTTCTTTTAGTATCTGTGTTGTAACAAAGTGAATCACCAGTGCTGAATCCTAAATTTTGTAGTCTGTTCTTCTAGGATTTAGGTTGGAATGAATTAATCTAGTTGGTGTCTGACAGCTCTTGTAATCACTGAGGTTTTTGAGAATTAGTCCTCTTTAAAAAACAGATAAACAAACAAAAAAACCCCTTTGTACTCCAAAGGAGAAACAGTTTGAGGCATTAGATGGTTAAGACAATTTTGGCTTAGTTTACAAGTGAATTCAGTGATGTTCATAACCTAGGGGCTGTTTCCAGGACAGCGCTATGGCTGATGGAGCTGAGCTGATCATGCGGACTGCAGCCTTCCGCTAAAAACACAGACATGCCAGGGGAAGCTTTCTTTGGGCAGACGAAAGTTCTTTTGAATAACAGGAACCAGATCTATCTCAGCATTGTTTTTTTTCAGGCTACACCAGAGGGTTTGATAGCACTTTCATGCTTGTTCTGAAGGTGTGGGAAAGGAGATGGGATGGTATGTTTGGATGGAGTATTTCCTATACTGTCAGAGTGAGAATAGTCATGCAAACAATGTTTCAAGCCTAAGTCAGCCCTGTAGCTGTGGGCTGTACAGAATGTGGAGTATTTTACAAACAAGGAAGCCAGTGGGCAGGAAGACTGTTATGGAGAGAAATTCCTGACTGAATATTTAATTAATGGATATTGGCCAGCTCCTCAGGAAATATGGAGTGAGAACAGGTCTTGGACACTTCCTGTGATGTCACAGTGGCTGTTTGGGACTGACGTGTTAAGGGATGTGAATCCACAATGTGCTGCTAGCCATGTGAAACAGTTAGAAGGCAGGATCTGTGCCTGATGCTGTCCTTGAAGCTGCTTGGACCGTGTGTGATGGTGGACCAGGGAAAGGAAACATCTGAGGTTATACACACATGCAGACCAACTAATGTCATTTAAATCAATTGTGAAATACAGAAAACAACTGGAATAATCAGCAAGTTGTGGATTGCCTTGCTGCAAGTGCTTGGCAATAATAAAGCCCATTCCAAATAAATCAAACTCTTCAATGCAAAAACTTGAGTCAATCCATAAGTGCACTTCTGTTGAAAGGCAGTAATTATTTGTATAGAAGTATTTCATTAAATGAACAGTGTATTGAGTTAAATTTGCTGTGGTTCTTGACACTTTTTACAGGTTTTTCCTATTTTGACAGCAGTGAACACATTTTGTATAGCTATCGACATGCTGTCACTGCACGTTTACATTTTAAAGAGAACATTTTTTCCCTGAAACTACTCGGATTATGGAATAATTCTTTAACTCTGCTGTACTACTTGGAATCATCCTGGTGCTACAAAGTAATTTTTAAATCATCCTAACTGGACCCTTGAGACTTTCTCTGCTCTGATCCTACATCACTGTTTAAGAGCTCATCACTGATGTGGCCCTCACCTGCGATAGAAAGGGAATTTGATCACTGACAGTAGAATAATGTACTTTAGTTTGAAGATGCAAATACAGTTAGGGTGGAATAATGAGTCAGTTCCTCTATCATGTAGAAAGCAGTGGCACCGTTGACTTCAATGAACCTGTGCTTTTATACCTCAAATGAGAATTTGACTCTAAGCCTGACTAATGAACTCATCTAACTCCTGTGACTCAGAAATATGGCTTTTCCTTACCATAGCGTAAAGGGTGAGGTGTATTTAACCAAATTTCATTAACCTCCTTAAATATGATCATCTGACTAATAGATGTTCCCATTCATTTAGGAATGAAGCAGAATCATCGTGTTGTCTAATTAAGAACTGAACTTCAGGCTGTGTGCCTGTTTGGAATACATTGTGTTTGGGCTGGAAGAACTGATGTGGATAGGAAAAGAAATCCAGCTGAAGTCTTACTGGAAGATGATGTTTCCGGGAATGAAACATAGGCATTGCTGGTGTACTCCAAGATACCAATAAATAGGCTACAGCCAATGCTTTTATTTCATGTATTTTTAAGTGGTCATATGCACAGGGTTTGCATACCTGGTGTTTGACTTCTTTTTACAATTTACTTCTCATTCACTTTTGTTCTTTCTCGTGGTTCTCCCTGTGAGAATTGAAGCTGTGAGAAGGCTGAGTTTAGGGTTATTTCTTTTGAGAGATCTCTGATTCATTCCACCTCTGCCTCCAGCTTAAATAAAGCATTTACAATGTAGTACTGATTTTTTTTTTTTTTTTCTTTCCTCTCCTATTCTCTCCAGTCATATGTGCCTGTCAGCTCAGGGCCTCTCTGTCTCCTTTACTGAACTTACCACTAAGGGCTTCTGTGCCCTTGTTATGTACTTTACCAATTTCAATGCTACCATGGCTTTTCCCTGAATCACTAGGAGGTTCTTTCTTACCTGCTCCCCTTGGGCAGCTTTGTTTTCTCTTTGACTCCATCTGAATTACTATTGTCTTTCTATTCCCTCCTCCCCATCCCAAAACCATCATTTCCTTCTCTGAGCTGAAGTGACATTGTAAATGCTGTCTCTGCCTCACTGCTGGTTATTCTTGGGTATTTTCATTTCTTCTGGTTCTCCCTGTGTACTCTGACCTTTTTCCAGCTACTCTTCTTCGTACCGTGTGTCTTCTCTCCAGGATGCTTTCCAGGAGTGGTATTTAGGGCAGCACAAAGCAGGCACACAAACAAATCTTGATGATGCTGTTCCCTTATCAGGTGACCATAATCATCCTCATCAGAAAAATATGCTGTCTCTGTCATTATTTCTTGCCTTTTTGTTGCAAGATCCTAAATTATGCTTTTTAGAGCTGCTTTCACTATGGATCCTTCTTTATTATGTAACAATATTCTTTTCTCTTTGTTCCTGTGATGTTTATTTTACTGAGATTTATTAATTGGCAGAA
Source organism: Penelope pileata (assembly GCA_013396635.1). Lineage (NCBI taxonomy): Eukaryota > Metazoa > Chordata > Aves > Galliformes > Cracidae > Penelope > Penelope pileata. The sequence goes on along the minus strand of WBMW01001876.1, from coordinate 836,697 downwards.
GTATTTATTGCATTGAAGGTTTTTCAGTTAGCTAGTAACTAAAAAATTAGGAGTTTAATTCTAAAAAATATAGTGAGTCGTCATTCACTCTTTTACTTTTTGTTTTCGTCTCTGTCATTAATGATTTTTAGAGGTTTTCAGGCATCTATTCCTCAGCTGTCATCTTCCCAAGCTGAAGAATCCCAACATGTTTAATCTTGTCTTGTATGAAGGCAGGTGCTGTACTTACAGTCATTCATTTCCCGTGCTTCTGAAGCTCCTTACGTTAGGAAGGACCAAAATTTAATGCATCCCTCAAAATGTAGGCACACCTTGACTTACACAGAGGCACGGTTGTGTTCTTTTATTTCCTTTCTAATAATTTTTGGCATTCTGACTGCTTTCCTGCTGACTGCTGAGCTCCATCTCTAGTACATAAATTATTTTTCCCTAGCAGACATTACTTGTAATTCCGGCCACTCACTGTAGAGAACACGTCAGTGCGCTGACAATTTCAGGTAGGCAAAAATGCAAACCAAGAAATTTTGAATAAATTACTGCTATTAATAGACTAATATAACTGAATTTGAGCAGATATATCGGTTAGGGAATTAGAGATCTCTGTGATGGGAGTTTAGAAGGCTTATCTATGAGACAATCATCTAAGCAATACAATCATTAACACATTTCCTGATTATTAATCCCTGTCATTGTTTATTCAAAACAGCCCTTAAAAAGTGCATTCTACATAAGTCAGTATACAATACCACCAATCTGATGCAATAGATGATGACAAATGCTGGTAAGACAAATGCCAGTAATATGAGCCAAGACAGCTTGAGGTTTTCCCACTTTTCCATTCTCCTCATCATATTTTCACAGCAGGTCTGGAGGAATTTTTCTTTTCTAGCTCTGAATCATAACCAGGTTCTTGTCAGAGAAAAATGCTAGGAAGAGCTGGAAGGCTCAGAGGAACACTCAGGAATTCAGATACAGTTGATCCTCAGAACCTTACCCCACTCTTGACAGCATGGCTAGAAAGAATCCCCTCTGTCAGGCAGGTCCTGACAGAGCTTGTCCATCCTTAGGTTACCGAATCAAGCTCAACTTGGACATGTGACAGACTTTGCTCTATTATTGTTAGATCATAGGAATCCATGCACCCCTCAAAAAAGAGGAGGTCTCTGTTGAAAATAGCAAATCTCAGCTCACACAGCATTCCTTCAAGGTCAGCTGCAGAGATGTAGCTTGTACAATTCAAGGAGACTAATATTATGTTCTCTGTGATAACAGCTATCAACTCTAGAAAACTAAATTTTTACTAAATTTCAAATTTTTGAAATTTAACATCATAATTATAATTTAAAAAAATGAACCACTACTATGTCCCTAATATTAGAAGAATTTTGGTTTTGGTTAAGAAACAAAAAGCACAGAATGTGTACAGTGACTGATCTTCCATAAAGCTCTGTAACTTGTGCCTTGCAACTTCAAACTAGTGGAGCCATGTAAATTTACACTGGTAGAGAAATCCTTTGGTTTTTAAAAGTACATTTCAGCAGCCAGCAATAAGAACAGTGTAAGGAGGTAATCTCTGCTAGTAACAGTTCAAAAAAATGAGAATTTTTGGTGGGGATTCTGGATTTGAGGAGCACTCACTGTGCTCACACTCACTCTTTGGTTGCTGTCAACATCCAACAAGCATTGATGAATGAAGATTCATGTGTTAATTGTAGCTCTACATCACAAATATTTGCAAAATTACTCATTTATATACTAATAGTACCTACAGAAGTTTTCTATACATGATACTGGGAAGCCGCTGGATCTGTATCATCTGTATAAAAATTTCACTGCAAAGTTCGGATGGTTAGTCAGTATAAAGAATGGAATTTTCTCAAGGGTCTAGGAATGAGATGATATACAAAATATATGGAAGGTGTTATATGTAGAGCTTAAGAATTCTTCTTTAAAAAAGGAGCTCATCAGCTGGAAGTGACAGATGAATAAAACACCTTATCTTACCAGATCATTAAATAATTGCAATCTAGTAATGTGACTCAGTAAGAAGACAAGTGTGACTGCAATTTTATGAGGGAAGAGGAAGGTGAATGATAGCAAAACCCTATAAATTGCTTGCAGTACTATGTCCTGGTCTTCCCTGTTTCTGACTGATGAGTAAAAACAAATGTACAAGGAGAGCTCTTGGGTAACTGGAGGATGGGAGGTTGAGCATGCAGGAGAAGTTCCTCTTGTGTTTTGCTGATCAGGAAAAAAAAAAATAAAACTTTAACCATCCAGGACAACTTCAGGAAACGACCCCGAAAATTACAAACTGGTCAGGAATATATTATGTTGCAAATGTGAAGGAGGTCCTTAGATATGAAAAATTGTGTAGGAGCACTAGTAAAGGGGTAAAAACTCTTTGAAGACTATATTTGACCAGTTTGTGTAGTAGATTACATAAGTTTTGTAGTACTAGTGAGCTAGAACCAGTGTCTTGGGGGTTCCCCTGCAAGTCTCTGCCCTATAGCACTCTAACCTGTACTGAAAGCCTGCTTAAAATATACTCCAAAAAGTACTTATGTCAGAGAAATCATCAAGAACTAATCTATTTAATACACAAGATTTTACCTGGACAGCATAATTAAAAATGCAAATTAGAGTTCTGTTTTTAAAATCAAACCAATTCCAATCAATATTTTGGATCTTGGTATGAAAATTCATTGCTTGCTTTAAGTAACTCTCTGTCAGTAATTGTGGAGCTTGGTGTTCAGTATCCTGAAGGCCTGTAGCTCCACAGTTTGATGAAAGTTCAGGGTGTCAGCCTCTCATGCAGTTGTACTTTCTTTCATTTTTATTTGGTCTTATTTAATTATGTTAGGCTTATTTGAAACTGCCAAGTTACTGTGTGATAATGCAGGTCTCTTATGCATAGGGGGTGGCAGACTTTGCATAAATATTCACAAAGGGAATCTTAATAAGCAGATTTACTATGCATGCCAGGCACAATAATTTGCAACCTAATACCGACCAACTGTGTTTCAGGACACAATTAGTGAATTAGGTGTCAACGCTTACATACTTCCGTGATGGTTATCTACTTCTTAAGAAGTTTTCTAAGCACGCCTCATTCTTATAGGAAATCTGCCTTCTGATTTTTAAATGTATTCGGTATCTTCAGAAAAATAAATATCAGAAGAGAGGAAGGCAGATTGCTAGCAGTATAAACCACAGAAATTAATTCATAGAGAATAGTCTAATTGTTTTTTATAATAAAAGATTCAGCTTGAGAACTGTGTGTATTTTGTGAAGCTTATGATGTAATTCAGTCAGAAATATCTCATTAAAATAGTTCCTCTCTATCATATGAAAGGATACATCCTATAAATTTTAGCTTTCGTGTAGTGCCTGAAAGTCTCTGAAGCAGAATGTTTCTGTTATGTGTTGGTAGAAGAGCCGATTACAGCTGTTTATAAGACAGCTTTGGCAGAAGCACCTAAAACTGTGTTTGAAGGGTCTACCAGCTTATTGTCATGTGGATGACGGTCAGGCTCCTTTAGGAACAACAGATGAAAGCAATTGCAGTGTGCTTAGCTCCATTTCAGATAGGTAGGTTAGGGCCACCTTTTGTCTCTCCACTCAAGCAGAGGCTGGCAGCACTCATAAAACTGGAAGCAGGCTTTAGTCACCTTGCTCTCATCTCAAACGTAAGTATACCTATATATTATAGCTGTATAAGCATTTTTGTACCTATGGCCTAGTAAAAATGACATTGTCATTGGTGAAAGCCAGCTGTACCTTGTGTGAGCAAGCCTTCTGCTAACTGTGCTGGGCCCAGTCCTGGCCTACTACTGGGCTTGTCATCAACTTATTATGAGGACTCACTGTGCAAACTGTCGTGTTGTGGTGCCAGGAGCTGCAGTTATGCTGCATGGTGTATGCAGAGGAATAACAGGACAGGCCTGGAAGGCCTGGGCGCAGGGTGCAGTTGCAGGCCCTGCAATCACAACAGCTCACTGATGGGCAATGAAAGGGCAAAACAGAGCTCTGGGAAAATGTTGGTTTTGCTTTTGTAGAATCAGGGAATAGTTTGAGTTGGAAGGGACTACTGAGCTACTTCATTTTCCCTGTCAGGTGGGGACATATTTCACTATATCTGGTTGCTCAAAGCCCTATCCAACCTGACCTTGATAACTTTCAGGGATGGGGCATCCTCAGCTTCTCTGGACAGCCTGTCCACCACTCCCATCAAGAAGAATCTCTTCCTCATAGAAAATCAGCCAAGCAGCTGGCAGCTGCTGTTGCATGGGACAGCAACACTTGCACCTTGTAGCAGGGAGTATGGACGGGAAGCCAAGGGTTGGGAGCTGTCTGCAAACACAAGCGTCTGACAAAAGGACGAGATCTCAAATGCAGGAGAGGGCAGTTTCCCCCTTTTTGTTTCTGGCTTCGCTCCTGGAAGTAGTTTTGAGTCTGGCCACCTTATCCTTGATTCCTGAGACCATCAGAGTTGTAGTGTCCATTAGCTAAGTGGAATCAGAGGATATGAAACAAAAGAAAAGGTATTTTTTTTCTGTTGTGATGTTAAAATAAATGTATAGTTTGATATTTGCTCATTGATAGCTGTAAAGTATTTTGTTTGTTATCTAATACTGGTAATTGCAATGTGAAGGCTTTCACCTGTAGGATTATGAGGTCAAATCATGTACTGGTCATTGCCTGCTGGCAACTAGCTATAGGAGGTGCCAGATCCAGTTCAGCTTCCAACAGATTAAACCTTGTTGTGGAGCGAAAATTGCAATCCCAAAGGTGGAGATGTTCAATATCACTAAAAATTACAGAGCTTTTTTTTTTTTTTTTAAACATAGTTTGTTCTATCTTCAATCATTTTCCCATCCTAGGTTATGGAAGAGAGAGAGGCTTATTTTTCAACTTGACTGAGAACCAGTTCATATTACTTTAGGGATTCTGAGTAATAATTCGTAAGCAAGAAGCTGGAGTGATCCGAAAGGTTCAAGAAAAGAGAGTTCTTTCTCTTTATGAGTTACTGAATATAAAAGACTGATTATGTCTTTTGTTTTTGTGGGGGACAGAACTCATCATTGCAACACTACCAGCACCATCAATCTGGACAAAGCAATAATTTAAAAATATTCTGTCATAGCTTGTGGCAGTGGTTGTTCAGCTCCTTTCTCTAGGGTAAAATAATCTAATGTAGTATTGAAACTGCCACTAAGAATTGTTAATGTATAATTTATCCTAGCAATTAAAAAGCATTTTTAACCAAGTGTCACAACACAGTGACAAGTAAATTAGGCTGTGATTTACATTACAGTGCTTTGCAACTTGATTTAGTGTCACTCTGGAGGAAGTGACAAACAGCCCCAGTGGAGTAAGACAGTGCTTTCAGTAAAGAATGAATTCATTTCCCATGTGTTGGCAGGATTGAAAGATAGTTGGTATGTGGTACTGAAACAATGATTCATATTTTTTGTTTGTTTCCTAAAATGTAAAGCAATAGAATAGCGAAACTTTCTAGACATAGAAAGAATACTCACGTCAGACAGAGTGATTGATAGCTTAGTGTTGTTATAACATAAAACTTATTATAATGCCTTAGAGATTTTTTTGTTGTTGGGTTAAGAAAGGAAGATTAGTGTGGCTATCTTACATTTTCCTTAGTCTAAACTGGGAGTTTGGGAATGTCAGAATATGATAAACATGATGAAGCCAGGTTAAATGTTGTTAAATGAAATTCACCAAAGATAAGTTAGGTGAAACGCTGTTACCATCAAATTCAGAAAAAAAAAAAAAAAAATACGGTTCCTTAAATGACATCTGTAATACCAAACATTCAGTACATTGATATTTTGGGATATCATTCACTCTTGTTTTTGGGATGCTTCCATTTTTCTTTGTCTTCTTTCCAATAAATACAGCATCATTATAGAAAGTAAGTGTGATCTATAATGCCGGTGAGATTTTGTTTGAGGAGAAAAGGAGGAAAATATCCTCATGCAGTGATCTAAATGAGTCATTCGTTCTCCTCATTAACTGTAGTTAGCTGTTTCTGTGGGAATTGTGCTAACAGTGATGGGGTGAGATTTAGCTGTTTGTTCTATCCATATTTGCTCTGCTCTGATAGCTGGAGGTATTTGAAAGAACTCCTCAGTGTCCTGGCAGTGTGAGCAGTGTTCTTTTGGTCTATAGGTTGACTTGGTAGTTGCAGTTACTAGAGATGATTAAGCAAAGACTGTTTCTGGAGGGGAAGGAACTTCCATTGTTGGGAGATGTTCACGACATTCGATCCTTTAATCTGCAATTCTTCCTTCTCCTTGTATAGGTCATTTGCTAAAAAAAAGCTGTTAAGGGGGTAAATTAAGTTGTTGGTTACTATTTAAATTTCATGGACGTGTTGTTCATCAGTTGTATAGGTGCTGGAGATACAAGATCTTCATGACAGCATCTGTGCAAGCAGACGGTGTTCAGTAGTTCACTGGCTTAGCAGCTGAGCTTTTTGCTTCAGTCCAGCTTCTTGTAGCTGAAGGAAAAATACCTTTAAAAAGTTAGAATCCAGCTACGACTACTTTGTTAAAGGTCCTTAAAATCAACAAAACATTTTATTTTACAAATACTTCTTTTTGAAAACATAAAAAGAAAATGTATTATGATTTACTTGGGTTTGATTTTTCTGTTTTCTTTTTTAATCTTATACTGAAAGAAAATTACCAGTTGGAAAGAGCTGGTATAGGGAGTAAGTATTGCATATGTGTGTATGTTAGATGTGTGTTGGGAGCAGTAATATACTAGACAAGGGAGTATGTCTTGCTATAGAAAATAATAACATTATTATGAATACATGCCTAAAGAATTCTTAAAGAATATGTTATGGCCCCTGTGTACTTTAGAGGTCTGCCAGCTAATAGAAAAGTTACAGTTCATGGGGGTGCATATGGTGTTGGTGAATTGGCAATTTACTTTTCAGCGTAAGTAAAATGTTGCAAATTGAAATTTGGGAAGGTATGTCCTGATTAGTACTACTGTATGAGGTACTGGAAAGCCTGGCGGTAACAACTCCATGAAGATGGGATAACATGAGGTTTGTGCCTTTGTATTGTCTTAGCTTATGACTGTGATGTGAATTGTATTCTTCTATATTCAGCTGAGTTTCCTGAAAACAAAGCAGATATGTATTTTCAGTTGCTCACTTGCTTTTCTGTGAGCAGTTAATCTCGATTTTACCTCATGAAGGGTGGGAAAATACATGCAATCTCAGAAGGTTTTGTGGCAGGGACTTTTCTCCCTAGCTCCCTTGGGGAACTCTTCAAGAAAGGCAATGACAAACTGACAACAGATCAATCTATTACAGTCAGTTGCAAACAAGTTAAATGAGGTGATGCTATTTGCTCATTCTAAACATATGAACTCACTTTCACAGTGGTGTATCACAGTGAATATTTATATACAATGTCAGCTTTAAACCAGTAAGTCTGAGCTCCGCAGGATGCGCTGTGACCTGTTTGCTCTAAGGTCACAACCTCTCAAGAGCCTGCAAGGAAAAAGCATGATTTTCACAGCTTACAAAAGCTGGTTTCTCCACTGTTTTTCAGGTCAGAGTCTAAACAAATGAAGTCAATTTTGGCAATGAATGTAATCCCTTATGACATGAAGTGATTTGGCTCTACCATGATTTTAGCTTAAGTGCCAGCTATTATTATACAAATTATAGATAATACAGCCAAGTCTAGTGCCTAATGGTATTTCTAAGAACTTTTTCTTCATGAGGAGTTACTCTTGTTTTCATTCATGCACTGTAACCATGCACTGTACCTTAATAAAGTGCTCTCAAAGATCCTGATAAAATTGATTAAAATTGAAGAAAACTAACTTTTTTTTTTGTCTCAGGGAATATTAATTCAGCCCTAAATACAAATTATTAGCCGGAAATTACTATACAAAATCAGGTTAGACAAATATCTTTACACGTCAGAAGTATAGCAACAAGGAGGCAAGACGATGTTTTGATAAAGCTCAAGTGTAGCTGCTTGGTTTCCTGATTTCTGAAGCTGTTGGCTTGGGTACTTTGCATGCATAAGACAAGGTGTGCCTTGCTGTTGTCTGCTCTAAAACACTGTAAGTCAGAAATGAAAATACTGTCAAGTTAATTTTCCTTCCTGTGTATATCCTAGTCCTGCTCTCAGTGAAGTCAGGAACAGGGCTGCCTTCAGACCTTAAGTTCAGGCATCTTTGGTCGTGCTTGTGCAAAAGTCAGGCAGCAGAACAGCAGTAAAATGGGAGCCAGAAGTGTTTATTGTATACCGATATGTCTTTGTTCAGAGAGCTGCACACTCAGACGCAGTGAAGCAGGAAAACACTTCTGTGACCCAACCCACAACAGTAAGGACATTAATCTTCTGCACATTTTGTAACTCTTGGAAGTTACCCATTTTGGGAAGGTATTTTTCTCCTCTGAACTCTCATAGGGTCCTTAGCAGTACTTCCTCTACCTTTAAGTATGATACCTGCATCCATTTATTCTTTGGATGTTGATGATCTAGTGTTGGAAAGATATTTAATATGGGAGGAACGGTGACCCTCCAGTACCCTTTTCTGACTGACCTAATTAAACTAATAGAGGGATAAATCCAGATGTGGTCACTTTCTTTATAAAGAGAGAACTTCGTACTGAAAAGCTGGGTGGATCAGTGCCTGTTCTTTCCTAATTTCAACATTAAAAAGCAGTATTTTATATAAAGAAAAAAGTAGGAAAGTCCTTCTTTTCAAAAGCTTTGAAATACTATTGGGAGAGCACAGGAGCCAAGTTTGATATTGCTGATTTTTATAGATGTGACTTGAAAGGCAGCCAGACTTCTGGATTTTCTGAGTTTAAACTAATGAGATAGGGTTATTTGTGCAGTGTTTTCCTTCTTGGTAACTTGCAGTCATTTTGACTTGTGCCATCCTTTATTTCTCTCCATGACATAGGTCAGCATTACAGAGAACCTCTCTTATAACTGTCTAAAGTGATTGTATTATGCTGTTGATTTATGCATGAAATATGTTTATATTTTTGTCCAATGTAAGCTAGATTATATAAGGGACATTACCTGAATTTATATATTTTTCTCAAGCTACCAGATGATATCTTTGCAGTGCTAATAACAGAACATGAAAAATCAGAATATGGATAGCAATAAATAGGGAGAAAAAAAAAGGAAATCTTGTAACATATTACATATTGCATTAAGGAACTCCTGGCAAACCATACTGAACAGAGGGACTGATTTGTTTCTGGCTTTTTTTGTGTGTGTGACAGAGAGACAGAGGTATTGGTGGACCTTAGTTTTAAAACTATACCTACAAAAACAAGATCTAAGAAACATTATAAGAAAATCTAGTTTAGCTGGCTGGAGGGAGAAACGGGTGTCTCTTTGCCTTTATTGCTGCCTTTCTCTGAAAATCTGAGAAAATTGTATGGTGTTTAGCAAGAATTAACTGCTTGGAGCTGGGCTTCAAATTTTCCATGAGATTGTCTGTGGTTTAGAGGTTTATATAAAAAAATAAACTCTTTACCTACTGTGACTTATTTTGTGAGCTTAAAATCATTTTCTGGAGTAGTTAGGGTGGATTTGAAACAGAAAAGTGGCACTGGGAAAGGAGGAAAAGTAAAAGTGGTGGGCCAGGAGACTTCAGGAGAAAGGTGATGCAGAAATAGCAGAAAATAATACTTCCTAAGAAAACATGTTTATTACCAGTGTAAAGTCCAAGGTGCCTGGAGCTGATAGAGTATAAAAGAAAGAAAATTGCAATGCCTTTGAGTTTTCTGCTACAAAAGAGGTTATAGGACCTTCATCACAGGATGTGGACAAAAGGAGAAAGTGAAAAGAAAGGTGAAGCAGTTTTCTCTCAGGATTACGTGACTTGCTTTTATTTAGTGCTTTAAAATACATGTTAAATACAGTAATTATACTGTTACAAGTGACATCTCATATTGTTAAGAAGAACAAAAATCAAGAGATGTATCTATGTTATATTTCTTCCATACCAAGCATTTGGCAAAGAAACATGCATTTAAGAATTAAGTATATATTTTTTTACAAAGTATATTAAGGCACATATAATTTCCAAGCCAGTTTAATTTTACCTAACCTCAGCTGAAGTGAACATTCACATTCTTATCTGAAATTGTTAGGTTAGTATGAAATTATAGGAATGTTGGCAAATAAACTGTTTGCATCGTTTGTGTATGACAGGAGCTTTATATATGGAAGACAACTTTGCATACCTTGTTATTTATGTAATTACGTATCTTTACATCTGTTCCATGTCTGGTTAGTGATAGGGAATTTGGCAGCATTTAGGTTTATACAATGCAAAGACAGACAAAAGAATAGACAAAAAAGACAGGCAGAAAAACTGCTTCACACTATTGACATTTGTGTTTTAGTAGGTTTTGAAAGCAGCATAAGAGCACTGACATGGGAGGAATAGAAACTTGATAAATGTTGGGATAATTCATTTAACTAACAAATTCAGTGAGATGAATCCTGTCAGTGCTTCTGTATTCTTTACTGTGTTGACCCACTGGTTTGTTTCTATGTCCTGGTCTTTTAGACTTACGCGGTTAAGTACCATTTTCCCTAAAATTTCTCCATGTACATTTATGGCATACAGTAGAAGCCCTTGGCATTGTGTTATAAATACACTGACAAGTTGCACCATAGTTTCACAATAAATCTGGCACATTGAGTTGAAAAAGAAATTGATGTCTGAGGCTACAGAAGGCTCCCAGCTGGGGCTGAGTTCCAGGGATCGGAGGCCCTTGTGCATGTAGTGTGCATGAGCCCCTCTGGCCTGAGAAGCCTCTTATTTTGAGTACCAGAGATTGTTGCTGGTTGTGGAACTGTGTGCCAGCAGAGATAGACCTCAGAAAATGTGTGATGTAAGCTATTTGATTGTATGCTGACAGAGGAGGACTGTTCTCACAGCCAACAGCTGATACGCAGCACGGAGGTGGAAGCAAACAGCAGAGCGCAGACTGGGTGAAGTGTCTGCTATCTCTTAGGTGGTAGCAGTGCCTCTCCGGATGAGCGTATTTCATCTGTTTGCTTCCAGCTCCAGAAAGCGCTGCAGACACATAATTTAAAGCAATCCGAGGTTTTGTAGGGCCAAGGAGAATCACACATGCAGCCAGGTGCCGGTCCCTGCTGGGACGCCTCATGCTGAGGCTGCCACCCAGCTCAGTAGTGCATCCCCAGCACCCTGAGGCTCACCCCTGTGCTCCTCATGGGATGTATCCTACCTGGATGTAGGAAATGTTAGTCTATTTTATAGTAAAATACAAATGTATACAAATTTGCATCCAGTGAGACATCATACTGAGAAAGTAACTATGAGTAATAACATATGGATAAATGTTTGCGTTTGTGAAAGAGCAGTAGTGTGTTTTCAAGACAAGCTTATAATTACATTTATTATGCAGTCAAAGTCATGCTTTGTTTTCTATATATACTGACATTCTTTATAATCATAGAAAATTTGTAGTTTTCTTAGATTCTAATAGTGTACCTGAAATCTCAGAAGAGTATTTTGAGTGTTTGACAGTTTATGCTGACAGAAGTAGCTGCAGTCTTTCATTCCATTTTTCATCTCCTTTTCTCAATTTCCCTTTTCTCTATTTGTCTTTCCAGGGGAAATCATGACAGAACTTCTTTGTAGTGTCAGTGTTGTTCAGCACTCAGCATAACATCCCAACCCAAAGAGTCCATAATATTTAATGCCAGACATGGAGGAATGAGTCAGGGTGGTTTTAGCTGTTGTGGAACTGAATCCCAAAAGAGAGGAAAAACATTAAATATATAGGACATCTGTGATAGATGCTAATGTTTGGTATCTCTGAGTCAAGAAAATATTTTGTTTGTAACTGCATTTTATGTAAGCTGAAAGAGAGAATAGAAAATGTCATAGAACTATCTGATCTTGATTTTTTTTTTTTTTTAAATTTACTCTAGTAATCTGCTAGATGCAATTTGGTTGCAGAATGGCAAGTTCCAGCTATTTAAGAAATTATGACAGCCTTACAATTTAATGCTATTCACTTTCAATTAAAAAAATAAATCCAAATGCACACAGAACTTCTGGTAAACACTTAAAACACCTGTACCAGATGTTAAGTGGTATAAAGTGCTGTAATTTTACTAACTTTAGAATTAATTCTGTGTTGAGAGACTGTCTCCTCACTTTGAAGCTTCAACAAAATAATTCATCACAGGAGCTGAGCTCAGAGAAAATCACTGTTAGATTCACCAGACCTGAAAGAAAGTGCAAAACTCTAGAAAAATATAACATTTCAAATGCGTATTTTTAATAATCCATGTTTGACATCCAGTTCATGAACAAAAACGTCCATTGGTCCAGCTTATATATAATGGAAAAAAAGCCTTCTATTTTAAAACTTTAAACACCCTTAAAAAGGGTGGGGGAAACTGCTGGAGGCAGCAAGGAGTAGTTCATGGTGAATCATCTTCTTAGAAGCAGCAGCAGCACTAAATTCTTCCATGTATGGCCTTTCAGTAGCAGTTTCCTTAATGTTTTATCTGCTGTTAGAATATAATATTCTTGATGCAACCCTACTTTTTTAAAAAAGGTGTTAAATCCTATCTCTGAAGCAAACACCTAGCAGAAGTAACAGAAACTGGAAATCTCAATACCTTGTTTTTCCCTTGCTGTAGGGACTTTGCTAACAAAACACCTAGCAGAGGTAATTATACAAACAGCTTTCATAGATTATTTTAATAAAACCTCTTGATTTTTCCGTTATTTTTTTCTTCCTTCCTAATGCCCAAATAAGGGATGATGAGAGACAGAGAATAATAATTTTTATAAAAGAAACTAACTATAAATCCAAGTAGTGACAATATGAGACCTTAGCAGTGTATGTTCTGTAACGGTACTTGCACATTCATGTGATGTGTGGTTTCACTGAGCAGAATTTATGTATTTTTTTTTCAAGGTTGGTGAGTCTCAGGGGTTGACTTTCCAATGTCAGTGTGTTTTTTTTTTTTTTTTTTTTTTTTTTTTTTTTCTTTGGAAAAGCTGAGAGACTGGAAGTCGTAAATTCTTACTTTTGCTTGAAAATAAGTGAGCATCAATGTATATGTATGTCTGTGATCATTTGAGGGCATAAACCATGTGTATGACTGTTTCAAAATACTGTGAAAAAGAATAGATGAGTAAGGAAAGGTGGTTACAAGTCTTGCAGTTGATTTTGCAGCTTAATGTATTGGAAAATATTTATTTCCTTGAAAACAGAGCATGAATGAGATTGGAAGTGGTTACATTTATGAGAAAGTAAGAAATTGATAGCCTATAAATTGGGGACGAAATCTGTTAGACTTTACTTCCTTAGGTTTCATACACGTATCACACTGTGTGTATATATATCACAGAGTTTAGAAATGAGTACAAAATAATCACATAATTAAAAAAAAAGTTTAATTAGAGGGGAAGGAAAAAAGCGGTCAAGTGGGATAAGAGAGACAAGGATGAGGAACTGTAGCTTATTCTGCTATCTACTAATTGCATCATAGCACTGAAACTGCCTGGCAATTGTGTTAATCCTTCTACACTGAAAGCAGACCCCATGAGGAGGTATTTTTTCATATTCACCATAATGCTGTGGGGTACAACATGCTATGTGTAGACCAAGTAAAGGCATAAAAAAAGAGCAGAGCAGTGAAATGTGCAGAACTTTCATGCTGGGAAGAGGACTGTTTTGATTTGAATAAATAGATTTACTTTCATTGGAAAAGAAAAAACAATACATTTACAGGTGAAAACACTCAAATAGAAGGAAGAATTCAGGTCCAGCGTAGACACACAAACCTTTGTGTGTTTACATGAACAGCTGTTCATGCAATTTTGTCTTCTTTGGTGTCAGTGACTAAACATGTCCTACAGAGCATTAGGTCTAATGGTCAACAGAGGAAAGAGAGAAACAGGCGTTTGCACTGAGTAATCTGGATTATGTAGATATTCTAGAGAGGAAATAAGTATGTCCCTCATAGACCCTTAAAACTGGGTACTGTAGATTCACCTTTAACAGTAAAATCTTGGATGCTGTATGAGTGTGTCAAAAATTGTCCGAAAAACCCATACTTTGCAGGTAAGGTGGTTATTTCAGATGCTGCGATAATAAAAGATGATCTGCAGGAGAGGAGTAGCGGCAGTGCATTAATGAGAGTTCTGAAGGGGAGAGAATGGCAAAAAAAAGTGTTAACTGACAATTACCACCAAGGTGGGTCTTTTAATTGGGGCTATAATTTACTGCTCCTGAGGACGATGGGTAAGGGTTTCATTCTGAGCTTTATTAAGGCATCAGCTGGGATGCCTCAACGGTTTTATTTTGAATATAATCCCTGTGGTTTTATGCAATTCATGACATTCTGTCTTTTTTCTACCGATCTTTCATAGTCAGACCACTTCTTTGAGAGAGTAGGGGATAACTGAGGGACTAAGGCACCTGGTGTAATGAAACTATCATTAGCAATGATATCTTAAATGGTTATAAGATGTCACATATGTAGTATTTAGGAGGTTTTGCCATCAGATCTTGCCTCCCCTGCCCCAGACTTGAGTGGAGATATTCAGTTGTTTTTTTTTCTTAATACATGTTTCAGTTTGAAATGGGGTTGTACTTTCTATGCCTTTTTTGAATGTTCATTCACACACAAGTGTTTGTGAGGTTTTTTGACTGCCCTGTTTTTTTTTTTTTTAAGTGCCAAGATTGCCTAACAATAGCCTATGTATTTATAGTATAGGTGTGGAGTTCTAAAACTAATGCATAAATTTAATCTGCTCATGGTCAAAAAGTGGCTTGAAATTTCTAATTTGACTGGATGGGCCAGTGAGATATCTGAACTGGAATCCCAATAAGATTGGGGATTCTTGTTTTTGGTGGCAAATATTTTTAAGTTGTTTTAGAGAAAAATAGCAAAAAGAGTTACAGAGTGCTTTCAAAAAAAAAATTTAAGATATAACCTTCATGTTTGGAGAGGGGAAAAATATAAAATCTCTGCATACTGTAATCTGTATCCCAGAGGAGTGTATGAGCTTTGCATGCTGTGAATACATTAACTGTGCGTGCTAATGCAACTTATCAGTACAGTGATCTCCAGCAGCATTGAAGTGCATTCCACATATTGGTCTTATCTAAATTTTTAATTAAATACTGAATTTTATGTTTGAAAAAAGAAGTGTATTTTCTGATCATTAAGGGCTAACAAGTGAGATGAATTGCTGATGAATAGAAGATATGAACTGCATCATAAACCAAATTGCAATGGAAACCTCTGCTCTTTCCTGAATACTTCAAATGGAGAGGGGAGGCTGGAAAAATAGAAGCTGTAGCTACAGCAATCATTAAGAGCAGTAAGGAACACCTAAAGAAGTTTTGTCAAATGCAGTATTCTAAAGCAGTTTGTCATAATTATGAATACTACATCTTTATCCTTTCTTCAATAGCCGCTGGGACTTGGACTAGTAACAGTACCTTTTTTTTTTTTTCATAATAGACTTCTATTGATGGACTTAACACATTTTTTCTCTTGAACAAAATTCTAATGACATCTGTTAATATGAAAGTGGTCCCCGTGTGTGCCATTTGGAAGCAGGAGCTCTTTGAGAATCATACCTGACAAAGCATTTAAAAGCCTACTTACCTTTAAATGTAGGGTTTTGGCCAGGTGATTTTGAAGTGAGGTGATGTGTTAGGATGTGGAGAAAATTAGCCCTAAGAAATTTTAAATATATGCAAAAAAAAAAAAAAAAAAAACCAAGTGGGAGAAAACAGCCCCCAAACCCACTACTTCCTACTATTAAGGTTCTGAATGAGGTCCTTTCAGAATGTTGATGTAGGGAACAAACAGTCCATCCTTGCTGCTGCTGGAAAGGATTCATTGCAATGAAAACAAAAACTGTGTGTGTGTGTATGTATATTTTTTTTTCAACTTGAACAAGTTCAAGACAGTCTCCTACTTGGTTAAGGTAAGAATTCTTTACCTCAGTGATTGAACTAAAATGTAACAGATACTTCAGTTGATACAAGCTGAGGAATTAAACATTATTGACATAGGCAATTAGTAATTAGAGATTGGTAATGATAAGCTTATCAGCAACTGCTTACAACTTCATCTGCTCTATTTCTTCATCGTGTCAATTGAAGTCACCAGTTCCTGAAGCTCTAGCTCTCATATTTTGGGGCAGTGCTGTGTAAACCTTACCTGAATGCAAAGACTGAAGTATTTCCCAAACACATGAGCTGGATGATCTGACTTTAAGGAAAGAAAACACTGTTTCAGGCATAGTTCTGAGTAACTGCATAAGGCATCACAGCTGTAACCTCTCCTGTTGTAGCATTACCCATATACTGTGTAGGTCTTTCAAGTTATTTATAGCTAGAGGGAACATTGTTTCACAAAACCTATGATAGTGGAAGCTCTTTCTGTTTTCATAACTTCATCACTGGGCATCGTTGGATGTTGTCAATGAAAAGAGTTCCTTTCTTTGAGTGACAACGCTTAAATAGATACCTAGCTATCTAAAAGTAACCAAGACTGTGCTTTGTTCATTTAAGTTCACGGAGATGCACAAAATAATAAAAGTTATTCATGTATGGGAAGGTCAAATATTTAACAAAAGAATTGGGTTTGTTCTGAAAAATATTTATCCAAACATGATATCTACTGAAGAAGGTTGCCAGAGTCTATCAGAGAACGAACCAGACAGAAAATAAATGATCACTGGTGTATTTTTGGGAGACAGAGAGGAAGGAAAGCATAATATAAATTCATTCTGCACTCTGAGACAGTGTCTACACTTGGATTCTAACTATACTGAAGCATAGATGAATATCAAAATTTCCTTCAGATAGGTGTTCTTAGAAAGAAAGAAAAATGGTTATGCAAAGTTCAGTGAAGATGTTTTGTTGCAAAGTACCATCGCAAAGTCTGGTCTAATCAGACAGAATAACTTATGACATAACACATCTTGTCTAGATAAAGCACTCTTTAGTTTTAGTCTTTTCTTTCATATGAGCAAAGCCTTTTCTTCCAGGTGGTGCATGCCTGTTTTATGTATGAATGTAAATATATGAAAACATTTACATTAAGATTTTATAAATATACCAGACATTTTTATCTTCTCAATGTACTGGAAGATTTAATTGGTTTGATAGATTATAAATAATGAAAGTTTTGCAAAATGAAATCATGTTAATAACTCTTTGTCTAAAGTAATTTTTTTCTAGATCTTGTTCATAAGTGGTTAATAAAGGATGTTGAAAAAATCTCATTGTAGTCTACTAGTTGACATGTAATTTGAAGCATGAAAACTTAAATTATGAATTCCATCAGCTGATTACCAATTATTGCTGAAATGATTCTTTATTGCCTATTATTTCTTAAATTTCTAATTTTCTTAAATTGCTGGTTTCTTACAATGAATTTCATAGGAGCCTTAAATACCACTTGTAACAGCTGTTCTGCGAGAATACTGAATGCTCCTTCTTGTAACTTTATTTTATTTTATTCTTGCTTAAACTTGTGTATGGTCTAGTGCCATTATTTTAAAGGAATATTGCAAACAGAGAAACTTTTAAATTGAAAAGTTTCTAAATGTGTCTGTTTTCAGGAAAATAATGGAGAAATGAGATTATAATGTCTTTCTTTTTTTAATATGTATTGGATAAGTAGCAAATTAACTGTGATAAAGGTTTCATGTTGCTGCCAGCTTTTTTCACTAGGACAAGATTGGTGTGGTAGACAGCATATATGGAGATATACAAGATTTGTTATTTAAGAAGCGTAATTTCCAAGTGAGGACTAAAGTATATGGAGGGCACTACCTGTGCTGTCTTTCACTTCCAGTTGTAGAATGTTTTGTTCAATCTTAATTGACACTAATTTAAATTAGACCTGAGATTTAGTTGCATAACCAGCAAGATCTTCTGTAGACGTAAGCATAAAGAAGGGCATTGTGTCCTGGGTTCAGATGCTCAGTTCTCTTGTGCAGTTCTGTTGATTTGCAATGGTAATAATTATCAGATGAGAAAAAGGGGCCATTTTAGTTGTTTGTAATCTGGATATGTATAAATAATTACGTGTATGAAATGTATGCATGCTGTTTAGTGCTAAGATAACATATAATGCCCATATACTTTCCTATTTATATAGATATAAATTCTTTCTTTCTTCATCTGTCACCTCTCTCTACAACCCACAAACAGTATGGTTGCTACTTTATTTTCGTAAGCAGATAATTCAATAAAATAAAAATGATATTTTTAGAAAATATGGTATTCAAAATGATAGTTTATGAATTGCAGTAACTGTACATTTTATCTTACACACTTCACGTTTTACTTTTTATTATAATTCACATTTTGTGATTATTACACAGATTGTAGCTCTTGAAATAATTTAGATGTTGATTTGATACTGGTAGTAAATTACTCCTTACTTTTAGATATTAAAAAGAATAATTAGTTTTTACCTGTCCTATTATCTGGAGGAAAAAGAATAAATAAAAAAAAAAATGGGAACAAAAGAGTCTCAGGCCTAAATTAAATTTTGTGCGTTCAGACAGCAGTTTTAGCAAAGTCAAAGAGAATAACATTGCTCTCTGACAGCATAACAGCAACATGGATATAATTCAGTGGAAACTACACAGGTAATTAAATCCACAGATCTGATGCACTAGGTTACCTAGCAGGAAGCCTGGCAAAGGGTTACAAACCACCTGCTTGAAAAAGGCACCTGTGGCTGAAGCATTTGAATGGGGTTGAGTGCCGCTGTGTCTGATGAGTGCTTTCTGTTAACAGGACACTGGAGTATTGCATGCCATCAGTTTTCTAGCAAGTATACCACTATAATGGCTGGTGGTAAGTAAGGGAAATAACTCAGTATTTGTGTGGCTTTCATATCTTTATTGATGTTGCAATAGGACTCTCAGTTTGATAACCACTGAAGAATTTGAATGGTGAGGCTGATGCTTCTGGCTCAGCGGCACATAATCGCTAATTCAGGCTGTTCTGAGTTTGCAGGTTGAGCCTAACAAATCTAACAAGTTGGGGTTGTTCTGGATTTAATATGCAGGCATCTATTTTACTGTGCAGTAAAGATCTTGTGGGTACGTTGGACTTGCTAATCCATGCTTGTGGCTCCGTAAACTGCGGTGTTGTCATTTTGTCATTCTCATTTTGGGTAAAATGCTGAGGAAAAATAGGACTACTCTTAGTAGTTCTGACATCAGTCCCTTTGAGAATGCTTTTCTGTTGTGTGCAGAATGATCCTTTGTTGCAGAAATGAGAAAGTAATTTAGAATATCAAAAGAAATTTGAGGTGGCTTATTGCTAATTATTCCTTTCCAAGCATAACTCTGAACTTTTTCAGTGTGTACTCTTACATCAAGATACATTTGAATCTTTTGCTTTATGACTCCAAGGATTAGTTGGCCATCCATGACTCTAAATATTTCTGATAAGTAAAGATAATTAAAGTATTCCTACAAGAAGAAAATTTTTCTTTTGCTGTCTGTAAATTAGTGGATTACTTTATTTTCAGGTGAATCGAATAAGAAAAAAAAGTGCAACAAAATGGTCTTTCAAAAGACATACATAGTTGTGGGGTTTTTTGTTTGCTTGTTTTTGTGTCAAGCATTAATACATGACAAATTCATAGCCACAGATATCTGAATTTTGTAAAGCCAGCAATATATTTGAAAAGATCATTATATTGGCAGATTAATGTCACCATTATAACAGTGTCTGAGGAGAATATTACAAACCATAATTTACCTTTATTTGCCAAGAATGTGGGATGTTTAAAAAAATAAAAATAAAAAATAAACATAGGGGAGAAATAATCTAGATCTTCAGGTTCTTTGTGAATATCTAGCTAAAAAAGAAAAAGAGAAAAAGAAACGTGCAATAGATTGACTCTTTCTTTCTTTTCTTTTTTTTTTTTTTCCCTTTCTTTTCTCCAGTTATTGAGTTCAATGGAGGCTAATTGTAGAACTGATAAATCTGGTTAGGAATTTCTCATATTCATTAATAAATAGTTAATACTTTTTTTATACAAACTTACACTATCTACTTAATTTTATTTGAATTGTGCATTTGACATTTCATTAGTCATCTGATAAGTCTAATCAGCATCACTCTACTGCACAAAAGATGTTTCCTTTTAACAACAAGAAAAAGAGATGTTCCAGGCAGAGCTGGCAGTCAGTGGAAGCTTTTTCTAGATTACAGTCTTTTAAATTCAAATGTTTAAATAGCTTTTCGTTGACTTAGTGTATCTGATTGTGCTGTGTGTCTTCAAATGGTATTCCCTGAAGCTGAACTCCTTTTCTGTAAAGAGCAGAAATTGTAGCCATTTCTGACTTCAGAAGTAGTTCTTCCTCATGCCTTCCTATGGCATGCTTTAAAACACACCTTTTTAATCTGCAGATAGAAAGTGTGAGCAAACATCAGGTTCAATGAGGTTACAGCATCAAGATCTCTTCCTTACTTGCTGGTATGTGCTAACAACTTGCTGAACAGAGATCTGTAACCTGATGAAATTACACTGTTACAAAATGTGATTTAAAAAAAAGAAAGAAATTCAGAAGTTTAGATATTTCAGGATTACTTCCAATAGTTTCTTGGGAAGGGGCCAAACTGGAATTAAAGATTTCCCTTCAAGCTCTTCAGGTGCTTGTGGGTATTCAGAGGAGCATCGTGCCGTCCCAGTTCTGTTAAGATGATTTGCAGCTTCAAAGGAGGTGGTTTAAATGGTGCACACTGTTTTCCTTCCATCCTTCTTTTTCTTTTCTCTCTCTCTTTTTTTTCCCCCCTAATATTGTTATCTTTCACAATGTGCTCTGGAAAAGCCATAACAGTTCCAGCTTCTCTTTGATCTCACTTCACATAACATGAAGGAGACACTGTAGTTGCAAAAGTAGCATCCTTCTTAGATCTTTTTGTTTCAAAACTGTTTATTGGCTTCAGAATTTTTCAGTAAATTTAGAGAGTGAACCAGCCAGAAGGAAGAAATGGTTGGGCTGAGTTGAAGGTAGACATATAATTTCTACTTTTTCCATCTCCATACCTTTGAAAAGCAAAATTCCAAGCAGTATCGTTTTGCTCCCTGTAAAGTCTCTATCCATCCCATAGTTGAGTAGCTTATCTTGAGTCCCTTTCCATAGACTCAGGTAGGTGAAATGAGAATATTGAATAATTGTTGAAACAGAAATTAGGGTGAGCTCTTACCTCACCAGATAGATAGAAAAAAAAAAAAAAAGAACAAGGGAAAAATTGAATGTCCTCTGCTCCTCCTCTTGCAGGCTTTAGGAAGAGCCAAGCAGAAACCACTCCTAAGTTAATATTTAATTCATAGTCTTTATGTTATAATGGATGGGGACAGACATTTCTTGGTTGAATATAGATGGTAGGGAAAAAGATTTTTTTATATATGCTTGCAATAAGTACTGCCTTAATCTGCTTTCAGACCACTGAAATTAAAGAAATCTCTTTTGCTGTCAAATCTCAAGTGTGACAAAGCATGGCAGAATCTGTTCCAGAGATTCTCATGAAAGAAAGGCTTTAAAGTCCAATTCTTCTAAAAAATATAGAGCTCTAAAAAGAGTAGTAATAAAATTAGAAAACCATTTAATTCCCCACTTCATCTTACAGACATAAGAATGTTTCTCTGCTAAAGTGAGAAAATAAAGTGCCTATAAAAAATTAGTTACTGTGTTTTTTGCATGCAAAAATGTGTAGTTCTAGATATATGTGTGGTGAATGTTAGAAGGAGACTACGCATAGATTTATAGAGGACTAACGGGGAAGCATGCCTTACCCTCACAAGGGCATAGGAGCCTTTTCCTGAAAGTCCACAATGAAGATCTTTTTCCTCCAAATAGAAATAAAAGAGTATATTCTGTGCTGTGTGTGTGTAAACTTTGCTATAAAGTTAGAGAAGGACAAGAGTACAGGAATTATAGCATAGATAATAACCAAAGAGAAATGTAGTGAATTGACATCAAGCAAGCAAAAATGCATAATATGAATAAATTGAATAAATTTGAATTGTTATAGAATATGTACCTGAAGCACAGTATTACTGATAAATTGCTTGAGCTCTCTTTTTGGACCTAGGGCCTTCCAAGTTAGAATGTTGTTTTCCTTGTACTTCAATTTTAACCATAAAGCAAGGTGGAAAATTTAAGCTTTGTTTACACAGTTGGATGATTAATTCTAAATGAAAAGTGAATTGTGATAACAGTACTTTATTAATTTCCACTTATCTTTTCTACTGTTACAATGCATTGTCTTTGCTTTGTAGCATGCCTAACAATAAAGGAATGTCAATACATTCTCCATGAATAGAGCTGAAAAATCAGTCACATGCTTTTATATTGTTATTGAATATTTGTTTCCAAATTAATCTGCTGCAGAAAGGCAGTGCCAGTGAACCAGCGACTGCTCTTATCACTAAATAGAGATTGTTAGTTGCTCTGAAGATGGAATTTTCTCATCTTTGTAAGATTTACATTGGTGTTTTTCTGAGCAGAATGAGCAGTTATGATCTCAGCATTTAGTGTATTCATTTGGATCTTCTAGTTGCTTTATTTTTCCTAGACCTATCATAATGTAAGTAAAATACATACATGTAGCCAAGTAAGAACAAATCTATTAAACGGAATATATACAAGATCTGATCTCCTTATCATCAAAATCACTAAGGAATCAAATATGGAATTTGAAATCCATGGGGTTTTTTTTCTTTCTTTTTTGTGAATTCACCTCACAAAAAAGATGCATGCTTTGTGCTCTCAGCTGCTGACAACATTCATAAAGAAGCTCCAGGTAAGAATCATATAATTGGAGCTTTTACAAGAGGGTTTGCATTTCTCGCAATGTGGCAACCCCACAGTAGCTAGTAGCCAGGAGTGAGAGCACCGGGAAGGTTCATGATCAATGGCGAGCAGCTGAACAAGGCAGCCCAAAGCCAGCAGGCTTGCTAATGTCTTTCAAAGGCAAAATCTGTCCTGGATGGGAAACAGCTGGTCTTGTTTGTGTGAAGGTCTCCTGTTGTATAGCTCTTCAAAGAAAGGAAAACACTTCGGAGGCAGAATGATTGTGGAGATTTTTTTTTTGGCATGATTTGTGAATTAATACTCATGAAAGTACAGAGAATGAAATGAATGTGAAAAAATAGATTTAAGCAATATTTTAGTAATATGAGAAAGCTAAAGCTAATATGTGAAATATGATTTAATTTTTAATTATTTAACATATCTTGCCAAAAAAATCTAAATTGTACTACAATGTAGGCATTTTGAAACAAGGAAATATCATGTTTATTACAGTAATACTAAGGTATTAGTGGAGTATATGGTTCCATAGCTCGATAGTCTCCGCCCTGCCATAACTGCATAGTATGTACAGGGCAAGATAAGGTGTATAGGACGTACAACGTGCAATGGTTCGATGGTTCCATGTTTGAGAATTGATGGCTCTCCAAGGAAACCAGAAGAGCTCATTATATAATATCATAGAGATTTTTAGGATAAGAGGCTGTGATCCATGCTGTTGATGAGGGAGTATATCAAAGCTCTCTTATGACAGATGTCAGCAATATGGATGATTACTATGTCATTTCAGAAGGGAAACTGAATGCTAAATAAATGTATGGCAGAACTGAATATAATCCGTATAATCAAATATTTTGAATAAAAATATTTGATATTTTCAGTATTAGTCTTCATTTTATCTTGTCCCATCTAGGTTAGCAGTCATGGTATTATTTCTGTTCCTTGAAAGAGCATGTAATGTTGACAAACAGTTCAGGAAAGAATCGTGAGACTTTAGCTTACTCTTTGCAGAATTTGGACAGCTGCATTTTGATAGTTTGTTCCCTGAGAATTTAAGTTATTTCATGAATCTGGGAATGAGTACATATACATATTTATTTTTCTGATATCTTTACAGAACCAAGCCTGTAGTTACAGTAAACTCTAAAATTATAAAATAGGACATAGTTCTTTGTTGTTTTTTTATGCAAATGTAGAAGCACTGCGGAAAAATATCATCCTGCAGATCATATCAGTCTGTAGGTCATCTATCTTAATTCATTCTTTCTACCACTTCAGGCTCTGTTACCATTAGAATTAAACCTGGAGGTAATTACTAGTTGATTGAAATTTGCTTATCTTTTTTTCAAATTTTTTTTTTCCTTTTTTCCTTTTTTTCTTTTTATTTTCAAATCGCTCCAAATTTCAGTGTTGCTTAGGTAAGTCAGAATTTCATAGTTCTGTTTGTAAGCTCACAGAAGTATCCGAAGCAAACTTCTGTCACAAAAGCAATAAAATAAAAGAAAAATAATCCAAACCAAACCACCATATAAAATAGATTATATAATTTACAACTTGTATCTTCTTTTTAACATTTCAATATGCATGTGTGTGCATAATTACAAAGATGATACAAATAAACACTGGAAAAGTACAATATTGGTACAGTGACTGAAAACATTTTGAACAGGGTAGGAAACAGGTATCTTGCTCCCAAACTTTGAATAAGCAAAAATTTTATGAAACAGTTGTGACAAGATAAAAATGAATGCTTTTGTCGTCTCTTGAATTTTTACCAACTTAGGTCAAAAATTTGAGTCATGCGGTGATTTCTCCATACAGTAAACTTCCTTTGTATTAGGTGAGAATATGGAGCAAGAACAGCTGTAGGATTTTGAGTCATGGAAACAGAATGGCTCAGAAAGTGGCTCACAGTGATTTAGAAGTTTTGGTGTGGTGGTTTTGGTTTATTGTTTTGTGAGGTTTTTTTCATTTGTTTCTTTGTTTTTTGTCTCATGTAGCTCTACCAAACAGACTGTTTAATGTATATTGAAATTGCCATGTTTAGTAGAAATACAACAGATGGATATACAACCATTATGAAAATAGACTGCATCAGAATAGAAGCTGTTCAGAACATCTGAATGTTAGGCTATGTACTTTTTTTGTTCTTTTTTTTTATAACTACATATACAAGTATATATCCTCTCAATATGTTTTTCTTCCTGCAGCTGGCTTTTTTTCTTTTTCTTTTTCTTTTTTCTTTTTTTTTTTTACTGTATCTGCAAATCATTAATGAAGCAAATATCAAAATTCTAAGAGGAAATTAGTACTGTGTATTATAGACATGTATACTGATACATTTATGTACATATATTCACTGGAGGAAATCTTTATTTGAAGGAATATTTGAATCTTTATTTGAATTCTTTATTTTGTGAAGGAATTGCTTTTAAGCAATTTATTTGACTAAAACAATAAATCAATAAATGTGTTGCATTGATAAAAAAGATTCTGAAGTATTCTCCTGAATGTAAGAAGTCCCGTTGGTATGAAAAGCCATTATGTTCTGAAACTGTAGCACACATGGAGCTTCTTACTTGACAGTCTTAATATAGTTGGAGATGTTCACTATAGCTACTTAAAATGTTCTTGATACTGAGCCAGGATTTGAATTTAATAATTTTGTCCATGGGATTTCTAATAGACGATTGAGATTGCATTTATAACTGTACAAAGTTTTTGAAAGCAAATTTATTATTTGTGTAACTTTGGCTGAGTTTTGTGCGTGTGTAAGTTATATGCCTTAAATATGTAGTTGTACTTTGTATGTTTTGAATGGTTAGTGCTCTTCTTTCTCTCCACCTGCACATGGGTGTCTATTCTGTTAACCTGTAATTACAAATCAGATGCAAGACTATTGTATTATAATCATTTAAAGAGGGAAACCTATTTCAGTAGTAAGAACTGCTGTAATTCAGAACTACCCAGCTATAAAATCATCTTTTTTTTTTTTTTATTTTCATTTAAGAAAGCGAAAACAAGCATTTCAATGTAACAAAACCAAAACATTTGTCTCTCAACACTATGAATTAAGACACAACCAATTCCCAGTTAGCTGAGGGAGGTAAGAGTGGCAGAGGAAGCTGCTGTATTGGAGGGGTTTTCTGTGCATGCACACAGTTGCATGTGTGTATCTGATTCTGTGGGCAAATTCCGCTTTACTCTGGTGAAACAGGTTGTCTATCCAACATTGTTGGACTATTGTACCTTACTGATTTTCAGACTGCTTCCATGACTGCAATTGAAATATATATGTGATGGCTTAGCATCCAGCAATGTGCAACTGGATTGCTATTCTCTTAGAATTAGTCTTGAGTTTGGCTATCAGTCCTACATATTGTCCTAGTTTTATTGACTATCTGCAGCTGTCAGTATTTTCGTGTGATATGTTAGAATATTTTAATGTGAAGTTCATTATCAGAAAATGGTTGTAATGGTATAAATCTATTACAAACAAAAATGCTTAATTTCCATTCAAACAATACCTTTTTCTTTTCACACACATATATACTAGGCTGAAATGTCTTTCTTTACTCAAGAGTTTCCCTATGTTGTTATTGTGGAACTAATTTGTTGGAAAAAGAAAATCAAACCTCATTTTTTTTCTTATTCTTAGCAAAATGTGTATTGTTGGTAAGGCATTTTAGATTTTTGGTAAGACATCTTAGGTGGGGGTTGGACTTGATCTCTAGAGGTCCTTTCCAACCCCCACAATTCTGTGATTCTGTGATTGCTGGGAGGCATTTAAATTCATTGTCTCTGTGATTTTTTTTTTTTAAGCTTTTCTGTCATTCTGACTAAAACCTCAACAATTTAGCATTGCACAAACTCTAGACTGACCTGAATCACATAGCAAGGTATCTTACTTGACGTTTTTATACAACCAAATAAAATATTATGCCTTTGACAAGGAGCATAACATTAGAGAATCCAAATTATTATTCTTTTTTCTTTTCCTAAAACCCTGAGATGCTCTGGTTTCCAAATCAAAGGCAACAGTATCTTTTTATCACTTGGGATAGTTCTTTATTGCAAAGCTGGCTTCATGAAGTGAAGCAGAGTCATTACAGCAATTTAAGTCCCTCCACAGTAACTAAATCTGCTTTCATCTTGGGTATAATCTGATCTGGCATATGAGACAGAGAAAGGAATAAGATTCTTGTGTGATACTGAGCTGTGCTAACAAATCCCAGCTTGGAGTTAGTGTAATTGCGAGTATTCATGAATGTCTTATGTATAGTTTAGAAAGTGATTTAGGAGCAAGTAACTTCCAAAATGCAGTGCCATCTGCACACTTCCACAAACATTAAAGTGAAGAATCTTGCAAACATAGCATAAGCCACATTACGTGCAGATTTCAACCTGTATTTAAGCTACACTTACAGGTTTGTGAAGTTAAAAGAAAAACTTTGCACAACTGTTGAAAAAGTAGTGAGCTGGGTACTAGTCCCTTGATTTCCTATGGCGAACTTCAAGGATGCAAGATTTTGTTTTAAATGATTTTCCTGCATGCAATCTTGCAGTGCTCTGCAAGAGCAGTTTACCAGGATCACATAAATATAAGCAGGTAGGTGTATTGTGCTTTAATCACTCCATAAAGAGTTTTGCTCTAAAGCATTGTGCATAACACTGGGTAAAATGTCAGGGAACTGGTTATGAAAATACCCATAAAAGAAAAATGCTGGTCTAATAATTCTCTATTGATTACCTGAGCAACAGTGAGTGCTTCACACAGTGCCTCATGAAATCACTAGATATGAAGTGTGAATACTCTTTAAAAATTTTATTGACTTCCATCTGTCAGTTTTATTCTCGAACATCAGTAAATCGTCTGAAGGGTACTGCCTTTTTCGTGTGACGTGTCCAAAGCTCCAGTTATAATTAACAGAGCAAAGGCTACACTGCAGGTATAATCTAATGAATAGATAAGAAAAATATTATCTCCAAGTGCTCAAAACAGAAGCCTGCAAACCTTGCTGCTGAATGACTGAAAATTCATTCTCATAAGTAATTTTTCAGTATTCCAATGCATATGAAATGTTGAACTATAATGCCTGTGAAGCCATGGTAGGAATTAGTGAACCATTCTAGGTAATATTTTTGGGGTTCTTTTAAGCTGATTTGGCACTGAAAGGCCTCATACAATTTTAAGGACACAGTTGCTGTTTCTTGTTTATAAGGGCAGATGAAATCCAGTTCTCATATTCCCTCCACCCTCATACCAAGACCATGCGGCGCATGGCTTCCAAATCACAAATAAGAGTGGTTTTTGTTGTTAGTGTCTGTTTGCAGCTGCAAAACAGGTTTTGTCACTTGATTTCTTTTGGTTTCCATTCTTGACCTTTGCTTCTGTGGCTGCCAGCAGACTGTCTATCTGAGCTCTGATTTTCTGTGCTGAACCAATTGTCATCCTTCCTTTCATGGTAAATACTTAGCTCTTTTAAACGTGTTTCAGTTCTAGCAGCTTTCTTACTGCTTATGCCATGGAGAGGTTTCCAGAAATAACAAAACTACTACTCCTGTTTTTCCTCCTTCCAAGGGTATTATTCTCTCCTAGCTGAGGGCGATGTGCCACCTACACTGTTGCTCTTGGAGAAGATGGAGCTTATATCACACAGCTTCCCACTACTTCCTGAAAGGTTTGTATTTCAGTCTCAAGATAAAATTCCATTCTTTTGAGTGGCAGAGAAATGTCCAGTGAAGTTTGTCTTTTATTCTGTTGGGTTTTCTTTGTTTGTTTGTTTCTTTATTGACAATGGCAGTTACTACAACACAGCTCAACAGGTTTATAGTGTGGTTCCTTTTATGCTAAATCAATAACACTGTTGCAGACATCCTTGATGTTTGTAGACGTTTTGATCTAAACATGGCCAGTATAATGCAGGAACTAGTGAATTGACACAATTAAAACTCAACATCTCTGAAATCTGTGAAACTATGTAGCCAGACTTGAACCTTGCCATTTGTACACATTTTTCTTTTTTTATGTTAGAAGTGGTGTGTTTGTTGCATTTTGCATTTATTTGTTGGGTCTGGGTTTTTGGAGAAGCTGAAAAGAAAAATGTATTTCCTTTCTCTTGTCCTATTTGTGAAAGCATTACAAGGAAAGGAAGATCAAAAATAAAAAATAATTTCCTGTGAAAGTGACAGTAAATGGGAAAGATATTTTGTTTATTTCTTTTGAACCAATAGGAGACATTAACAAAAAAGTAAAATGTTGCTTTGAGTTAGTCTGTGGTGCTTGTCTTATGAAATAAACTTTTGCATAGTCTTTTTCTTTGCTCTGACATTACAGAACCCTCCAATTCGAAACTACAATAATTAGTGTATATAATAGTAATAATAGTACTAGTAATAATAATAGTAATAATTAGTAATTCGTGTATGCCAATGTATTCTGTATTGAAGTATTGAAAATTTATGACTGAGATCAGAAAATGTCTGGTGTATTTAGCAATGGCTAAACTTTTTGATAAGTTCTGAAATATACGCCCTTTTAAGAAAATTGTTGTAAATTATGCTCACTCATTTAAATTTACTAAGAATATTCATTCAGAATATACAAGTTGTGTTTTAAAACATGCTCAGTTTCTCAACGTGATTCTCTCAATGTAGTAATGGCAATGATATCAAGCACTCAGAGGAGGATGTGTGTGCGGGCACACGTTCCTTGCAGCTAGGGAGCAGTTATCTAATTTGTGAGCATAACTAATTTCAAAATGTGTCTCTGGAGCAGCAACGTTCTTCTTTTCCACACTTGTAGAACAAATTGCTTTTGCTTCTCTGTAAACTGCTTTTCACTTAGAAGGGTTTGCTTGTTGTTTTGTTTTGTTTTGTTTTGGTGCTGATGCTAGTGCCAGAACTCCTGTGCAAAGAAATGATCCTTCCCCAGGTGCCTGAGTCCATGTGGGTGCTCAATTTGCAGGTGATATCTGCCACCTTGGGGCACTTAATAATATCCCTGGTTCTGTGGACTGTCTAGGCACATTCTTATTTTCAAATACGAACTTAGGGATAATTCTGTGCTTAAGTAAAATTGAGGGTTTTCTTATACCCATTGCTAGATTGGTCACTGTGCCTGGTGATAAAGGGAGATAAGAACCAAGGCCTGTTGTGTAAGGTTAGTCCTTAGATCTTAGAGGTGCTTAGTGCCCCTGCAAGTCAATTGAGATTTGTGCATGATGAATCCTTGCAGTTCTCTGTTCACTCCAGCTGTGAGGGGATGAAGTTTCATGAAGTTAAGATTTGCTCAGGAGATTTATTTTGTGATTTTTACTTCTTGCTGTAATATTCCACTGGATACTTCAGTCATATCTGATTCTTACAGAAGTGTGTTTTTTTCCAAGATAAGCACACTCCGATTTAATATGATTGGCATGTTATAGGCAGAAGTCATATAAGTAATGGTAATATAAAATGCATATATATATATATATATATAGTGGCCTTCTATGATGGAGTCACAGCAACAGTGGATAAAGGGAGAGCAACCGACGTCATCTACCTGGACTTGTGCAAGGCGTTTGACACTGTCCTGCACAGCATCCTGGTTGATAAACTGGATAAATATGGGTTTGATGGACGAACCACTCGCTGGATAAGGAACTGGCTGGATGGCCGCGCTCAGAGAATGGCGGTCAATGGCTCAATGTCTGAATGGAGACCAGTGACGAGTGATGTTCCTCAGGGATCGGTACTGGGACCAGTGCTGTTTAACAGCTTTGTCGGTGACATGGACAGTGGGATCGAGTGCACCCTCAGCAAGTTTGCAGATGATGCCAAGCTGTGTGGTGCAGTCGACACGCCAGAGGGAAGGGATGCCATCCAGAGGGACCTGGACAGGCTTGAGAGGTGGGCCCATGCCAACCTCATGAAGTTCAACAAAGCCAAGTGCAAGGTCCTGCACCTGGGTCGGAGCAATCCCAAGTACACATACAGGCTGGGCGGAGAATGGCTTGAGAGTAGCCCTGAGGAGAGGGACTTGGGGGTGTGTGTTGACGAGAAACTCAACATGAGCCGGCAGTGTGCGCTTGCAGCCCAGAAGGCCAACCGCATCCTGGGCTGCATCAAGAGAAGCGTGGCCAGCAGGTCGAGGGAGGTGATTCTGCCCCTCTACTCTGCTCTCGTGAGACCTCACCTGGAGTATTGTGTCCAGTTCTGGGGCCCCCAACACAAGAAGGATGTGGAGCTGTTGGAGCGGGTCCAGAGGAGGGCCACGAGGATGATCAGAGGGCTGAAGCACCTCCCCTACGAGGACAGGCTGAGAGAATTAGGACTCTTCAGCCTGGAGAAGAGAAGGCTGCGGGGGGGCCTGATAGCAGCCTTCCAGTACCTGAAGGGGGCCTACAGGAAAGCTGGGGAGGGGCTTTTTACAAGGATAGATCATGACAGGACAAGGGGTAATGGTTATAAACTGGAAGAGGGTTTATTTAGACTAGATATAAGGAAGAAATTCTTCACGGTGAGGGTGGTGAGACACTGGAACAGGTTGCCCAGAGAAGTTGTTGATGCCCCCTCCCTGGAAGTATTCAAAGCCAGGCTGGATGGGGCTTTGAGCAACCTGGTCTAGTGGGAGGTGTCCTTGCCCATGGTAGGGGGGTTGGAACAAGATGATCTCTAAGGTCCCTTCCAACCTGAACCATTCTATGATTCTATGATTCTATATATATTGTATGGAAAGCTTTTTAAGATCTAAGAAGTCATAATTTCTATAAAATATATAATAAAAAGAACATAGATAAAGCAAATTTTTTGGTAACAGTCCTTTCAAAAATAGATGTGATTGCTATCTCTGAGTCATACCTTGAAAGTTTCATCATACTACCTTATGATGTGTTCTTCCTTAATGACACCTGTAAATCCTATAACTCTATGTCATATGTCCTATCCTATTCCATATAACTACTGTACACTCTTGCTGGTATTGCAAAATGAGGGATGCTCTGAGAATTCTGAGTTTCTTTTAATTCTAGTTGTTATCTGGCAGAATAGGTAGCATTCAGAATGGGCTCATTTCCTGGATACACGTGGATGTATTACAGAGAGCTAATCACTTCCTTTCTTTTTCTGGAAATAAGGCAACCCCAACCCCTTTGTGGCTGTTGTGTTCTGTTGGCAGAGGTATAGCAGAGCAGATGTCTCCATGTCAGTGTAACGTTCTGCTGCAGAGGCCATGCTTCACAATTTTGGTTTTTTTACTAGTGGATGTATGCAAATCTGTAGGTCAAAATTTTCTTCAGTGACAGCTTATTTAATGCATCATTGTTGTGGTTAAAATCAATATTTCAAAATAACATCAAATACTAGTGATTATTTGGTAGCTTCAATTAATCCTTCATCAAAACAGTGTTCACACTTGAGATAGAAATTTTCTTCTGTTTCATAATTTCTTTGTCATAGCCCAAGTACTTGCTTTGCAGTTTTATGAAGCTCTAGACTGCAGCATAGTAGTTATTCTGTTATTGCCTTTGCTGAAGTCTGTGATTCAATATGCCATTGATGATTTAGAATTGATGTATAATTTATAAAATGTCGTGATAATGGTGTTCCCCTACTATGCAAAAAGTGAAGAATTGCTAACAGGAAGGAATAAATTCACTTCCTTTATGGACATTTTGATATTTTGGGGGTAAAAAATTGACTTTTCTTTTTCCTATTTAAAGTTGTGTTTTCTCTGTATTTGCTTTTGCTCATTTCACTGCCTTTTGTGGATCTTCTTTTATCTTCTGAGTATTGGGATGCCTATAAAAAAAAAAAATAGTGTAAGTTTTTATTAGAAGTCCGAACATTATTATAAGATATTATTATGGAGATTTAATGAAATCATTTATTTTTCATTGGAAAAAAAAATCTGATAGAAGTGCTTGAATGTAAAAAATATGGTCAACTTCTTCGATTGCAGATGTTGCATCTTAAGGGAATGTACAGTCTTGGAGTTACCCTCTGAAACCTGTAAGCTTTCCTTTTCTCTTTAGAGTATGTTTGTAGAAGTTTCTGCAAAATGTAAGATTTCTACATTCTACTTCATTTTTTTTGCTATCCTGTCTTTAATAACCCCTCAATATATCTGAATTCTACAGCACTGGCTGGTGAGAGTCAAAAACTGGCATTGATGGCACATCTTGGAAGAGAGTTCTACTTGGAATCCTTCCTCTAAAACAAAGTTTTTAAGAACCGTCACCATCCTGGTCTTGGGCAAAAATGGAACAATATTCGCATTTACTGGGAAGTCTTGATTTACTGGGACTGTTATACTCCTTGATAAAAGTATGTTCTGTGGTCCTTCTTCCCAGACTTTGGGAAAGACTTTGAATCTACAAAATAATGTTTCACAGTTCAAATGCTGAGAAAGGTTTTTGTTTTGTTTTTACTTTAAATCTGGCATGCAGTAAATCATTTTGTATCCCCTACATCTTGCATTATGAGAAACAAGAAGTAAGATTTCCTGTTTGAGCTTCTGTGTACGCTTCTAGATTTCTACACCTCACTACACTGTAGAGTCTTGATGCTGTTCTTGGAAGCTATTCATGTATTTGATCACCTTCCATGCGTTTCTCTGTACAAGGTTTTTGTTTGGTTTTAGTTTAGTCATGCTTTTGGCAAAGGGTGAAAACTGTACAGTACTCAAGGTATTCAGCTACCATACGGTTAAATAGTAATTGGCTTAGTAATTTATTCTCTGTTCCTTTGTAATAATTCCAGGAGTTGTTATCCTTTGGACTTCTACTACACACATTTTGATTCATGGTTTTTTTTTTCTTAAGAGATAATAACAGATTTAGAACTTAACATAAAAAATTTCATAATTGAGTGAGTGTTATCAACACTGAATTTCATTTCTTGTTTTATCAACCTGAACCTCTTTCCCATTGAGCTGTACTTTTCATTATTCTGAATAGTTTCAAATCATCATTAAAATCTGATATAACATTAATTCCCTCTTCCATATCATTTGTTGAACATATCAAATAATACAGACCTTAACACAGACATTGTACAACTTCTAAATACATTTATTGTGAAAATGACCATAGGCTCTCCTCTTGGGTTTCACATCCTTAATACATAACCTTCCATAAGTGTGTTTTCCATTCCACTCTGTGACAAGTTACTTTCTTTGAAAATTTTTTATAATTTGTGAAAGATCTTAGAAAACCCAGGTAGGCAATAGGGCCAACCTATTCTTTCTGCACTAATTGACTTTTGAGAGAAATCCAAATAAACTTTTGAAATACAACCTCTACAAACTAATGCTTACTATACACCCTTACATGAAATACCATCTGAAGTGTTTTTCTGATGGATGAGATTTTCTCTAGATGAGTCATTTAAGTCAGTGATTTTGTTTTCATACAAGGTATATCGTCATTTGTTTTCTATTGCTGCATAAAATAAACATGAGTTAATAATTAAAAGATGGTTGCTACATGTCCTTTTTATAGAGTTAACTATCTGCTGGCCAAGAACCAAGATCAAGACTTGACAATTTTAGATGAATGCTGTAGTGGGGTCTCTTACTTCGTTAGTGTCTCCCATGAGTTACGCCAATATCAATATAATCATTGCTATCTACAATGGTTGAATGAGGACAAATAGGCTCTCAATGCTAATCTGCAAAAATGCATGGCATGTACATTCTCTGTGTCACTGTTCAAGTGTGTGTCATGGTCCTGATGATGTGTTGTTAAAATTGTAAAGTGAACTCCGTTGTGATTATGTGTTTATTATATTACTGGCTATTTAAGACCAGTAAATATGGTCAGAGATTGCCACAAAACCCTACAACCACAGGAAAGGAAATAAAAAAGNTTACTGCATATCTCTCTACTTCTCTCCCCCGTCCCATTTGGGGAGGGGGGAGGGTGAGTGAATAACTGTGTGGAACTCAGCTATCTGCTGAGTTAAACCATAACAAAATGTTAAAGAAATCTAAGAAAACTTTTAGTTGCTCTTTAGGAAAAAAACAAAACATAAATACTTTAACAGAACATAAATAAGCAAATGTCAGTTAGATTTTTTCAGTAGGAATAAACTCCTTTAGCTAAATCAAATATCTCCTTCTCATTGACGTTGAAGTAATGCTGTGAATAATAGAAAACTGCAGATTGTTGTCATCCTTTAACAAGAAGATATTTTCTGTGCATCTTCTTTCCAATACTATCATTTTTAAAAATCTTTTCATCCCTCTTTATCTGAGGTGCTCAGCATAGTTGTCTCCTGTCTTTGCTGTATTTTTACTTTGGGTAAATAGACACTGTAAACTGGAGTTACTCAGGCTGTAAATCCAAGCTTTCAATTTCTGCATCTCACTGCTATTTTTTAGCAGCAAACATGCATATAATGTAAAATAGGTATATTTCCAGTTCCTTTGCATCTCTGCTTTATCTGGTGTCCTACTACTAAGGACAGCTTCATAGAAAAAAAAAATTAATGGATATATTTGGAAATATATATTTAAAATTATTCTGAATACCATGGGTATGTAAATTAGAAAAAATCATTTTCCTGTATGATGCGTTTATGAGAGTGCATTTTATGAACAGATGGTTTGATATCTTAATCACTTAGGGCCAAATTCAGCCAAAAATATAGAAAGACTCTGTGCAGTAATCTAGAAGGGAAATTAAAAGAGGTATCCAAAGTCATTCAGGTGCTTTTAGCAAGAGAAAGTGAATCACTCATATGCACTTACATACAAAAGAACAAAACTGAGAATCTTTCTTTGTTTGCCAGAGCTTGTGAGACTCATCTTTGATCTTTTAATTCATAGCTGTAGTATTTATTCCGAAATATCTTTTTGGTGCCACAGTAGAGCCATTGTCTTTGGAGTTGTTAAAGTTTAGTGCGTCTAAATGTCATGCAGATACTGGATTTCTGAGCTTTTAGAGGCAGCCTTTTAGTATGATTAAAATTGTGAACTCTTCTTAGCACTTTTGTCACACACGTTCTAGTTCAGCATTTCTCACTGCTAAGAGTATTTGCTGTCTTCATAACTTTACTTTTTTTGGCTTACTACATAAAATATTTCATCACTCTCAATAAACTCTATATCAAATGTATAAATCATTACCAGCTAGAAATCCTTTAACTTAATTAACTTCTGTGCAGTGTACTCATGTCCTCAATCAGAGATTTCCACTTTTTGTTACTCAGTGTATAACAGAGCATATGTTGGGTTAAGTGGTACCAGATGATGTACAGAGAGGTATGGTGAAGTTGTAACTCAGAAAGGAATACCTTCTACCCCACGCTGTGCAGATATTGCTTCAGATTCCTAGTGCTACATGATGAGTCAGAAAATACCACTTTTGGTCATCCTGGAAATCTCTAGGTTCACATCACTGGGTATACAGAAGTTCAGGCACTGCAAAAGAAATTTTGAGATCATGGAGGATCACAGTGGAACTAGGAATTATGAGAAGATCCAAGATAGCTTTGGGGAAGCAAGAGAAGTTTATATTTCTGAGAGAGGTATTAGTAGAAACATTGTGTGACTGATTCCATGAGGCTAGCAGGCTTTGTCAAGGTCCCAGAACTGAGTCAAATGAATTTTTGAAGGTGTTAAACTAAACTTCTGGCAAGAGGGGAAACAAAAGTAGTAAACACTCTTTTTTCTTTCATTTTATAATATTTTTTAATTTCTTTTTAATTCTTATTTTTAAATTGATTTACTTGTATCTCAAGACCTGAAGTGGGTAGAAATTGTGATGATTGTTTAATATATTTTTATGTGCATATCTTGGGTAGCCCAGAAGTAGCTTTGTATATCAGGTTAACATGATAATATATGAGAAATTAAGTTCTGCACTGAGGATATCTTGACATTACAGAACATCTTGACATTTAAAATACATATGCTGTAAGTGCTGGTGCAGATGAAGTAGGTGTTTGTTTTGTTTGAATAGGGTGTTCTGGAGAAGCTGCAGTAGTACTCATAGTATTTCGTACTTGAGGAGGCTGGGGAGAAGGAAAATGAATACTTTTTCTACTAATATTTAGCAGCAAATAGAATAATATGACATGGAGGAAGTAGGACAAGAGGATTAGCACAAGATTGCAGTTTATGCCAGC
Source organism: Penelope pileata (assembly GCA_013396635.1). Lineage (NCBI taxonomy): Eukaryota > Metazoa > Chordata > Aves > Galliformes > Cracidae > Penelope > Penelope pileata. Next base: position 799,689 of record WBMW01001876.1, on the reverse strand, counting down.
TCACACAGTATGAGATGGAAATCTTGATGTTTGAATTGATAATGACTGTGATAATGAAAGAGAATAAAAAGATATAAATGCATATAAATCTCACCTTTATATGTGATGTAGGATGGCACTGTGTAATGGAGGCAAGAGGAACAGTTGCCTAAAGTAGTCCGTTACCTTACAGAAAATACAGTGATTGGTAGAATAATAACCTAGCGGAAAGGCAGTGAAATGAACCTTGAGGAAGCAGATGTTACAGTAATAATCTGCTGGGAGTCTGGAAACTTAGAGTGAGCAATAATCCGTTGGTAGTTGTGAGAAAAAACCGTCAATGTCATACAGCAGTTGACACTGAATTACACACAGGTTTCCAAGTTACTCTTGCAAGTGTTGGTAAAATCTGGCTGTGTGATCCTTTTTGTATAAAGTGTATTACAGTTGGATAATGAGCTGTTTGTTTATCTAAATCACTCAAGTACAGAATGCTGTGGCCAGTGCCAATGGATATACTGGTTTCAGGATTTGGCATGGCAGTGTAAGATACTCTAGATTACAACTGTAAATAAGAAAAAACATATAGATTGTATGTGTGTATAGGTATCTTCATTCTGAATTTTCCAAGGATCTTTTCCAGCATTTGGTTCTTACTAACCAGAAAAACTAACTTGAGGAAAGTTGTGTTGTCTCAAGTATTGCCTTTCTACAAGAAGGTCTTACTTTTTGAAAACCACTTCCCAAAGAGCAAATATTAAATAAGATGTTGTCCATCAGAATGGCATCATTTAACTTGTGATTTTAAATTTAGTTGGTTTTGTTTCCTTTTTCCTATGATTTTATGCCTTATTTCATTAGAAATTTTTGAGAAGCCATAGAAAAATTCTTATTACACTATTCAATTCACACTCAGTATTTTGCTTTTCACAGCCACACCAAAAAAAAAAAAAAAAAGACAAACTGTCATTAAAATATGTATTATTCAACATACAAAAAAATAGTTTTAATCTTTAGTTTATTTCTTTTCCTTTTTCCTTTTAATAAAAAAAAAAGAGAAAAAATCTTTAGAGAGTCTATTCTTTAAAGTGGTAGCAAAAAACAAAATCTGTTTAGATATAGGAAAAATATGTCCTAAAGATATTACAGATACAAGTTTCTGTCTATAATCAAGTAGAAAAGCAGTACTCTGAAAAAAATAAAAATGACAAACATAGCTGGAAAGAATAAGATCTCATTCCTGACTTATCCGCTGTTGCATAGCAATCAAAACTGAATCATTTTCTCAGTACTCAGTACCACAAAGTGCTATATTGTTTTGAAACTATGAAAAAAATAAATAAAAACAACCAACCTTCCCTCCAACACTAACACTACTAAATGTAACCCTATTTTTAGATAGGGGAACTTCACAAATTGAGCTGGAGAATTAAATTTATGCACCTCTCTTCCTTGTTTTGTACCATATTCTCTTCTTGATACCATATGTGTATTTGTATTCTAAATGTAATTACTTCTATGCTGTAGGCCATGCTGAAATTGAGTGGCAGATAGGTACTGTGTACATTTACATGAACTCAAGAGCTATTGAATCAGCTAATCTGAATTTAAAATAGTTTAAATTAAAACAAAGAAAAAAGAACACAACAAAGAATTCCATAAAGCTTGGAGCAGAAATAGAACAGAAAACAGAGGGGGGGGGGCGGAAAAAAGGCTTCTCATTCTCCCTTCGTTGTGTTCAACACCTGCATGGCTGCATGACAGAAATTGGATTTGAGCCCAATAGTTACTTTTTCTTATTCTTACAAATCTTGTCTTTTTCCATTTTTAAAATGTATTTTTTGTTTCAAATGATTGCTACATCAGTAAGATTAGAATTATTATTACCGCTTCTCTTAACATGCTAACTTCCCATGGCTGTTTGCTCACTGCTGTGTTACTACTACTGGCACATGTGGGTCTCTGTGTAAATGTTAAATTTAAATGAAACTTCATATACATTCACACTCATAAACTATTTGTTTTCTTTTGTGGTATTTATCCAGTCATTCCATGAAGAACTTATTCATGTTACTTTTCCTTTCTAGCAGTGCTACACTTGTTCTGCTGTGTTTTCACATTCACTTTTGGATCCTTGCAAGAGCTTGCAAAGTGGGTGATGGCCATTTTTGTAGTTTCTTCCAAGTTTAGGTACTGCCTAGACTTGTATCACTTGCTTCAGGTCATGTGGCTTGTAATATGTGAGCTGCTTTTCTGTGGAGTTACGTTTTTTTTTTTTTTACTTGCTTTTCTTTCTAGGAATATTTTTCATCATACTTTGCATCGTACATCCGTAGCATTGCCCATAGCACAGTAGCATTTCTGTCAACATCGTTGTTCGCATTATGCAAGTGCTAGTGGTTGTAACCTGTTGCAAAAGGATGGAATGTGGAATGGAGATTGAATTTCTGTGTCATTTCTGAGACAGTTTTAGCTTTTGCCTATTTTATAAACTACTATTCCAGAAGTGTTTTTTTCAGCTGTCTCACATAGTTTTTCACTGATAGTCTCCTCTTTTCTTACAGCATCTGAGGTTGTTTATGAGAGTAGAAAATGTCAGCAAACTTTGTTTGCACATCCTGATAGTTTTTCCAAGAGTTATTTTGAGAGAGAACGCCAGGATATATCTTTCTGAGTGTTATCATCCAGAAGGTTCCTGTTTCAGGTACTCAGTGGTCTGGAAGATTTTTATGCATGTTACAGTATCTCTAGAATTTGTTATATTCTTCATACGCTTGCTTTAATTTAAACGAAACCTATTGCCAAACCAAAAAGAAAAAGTGTGCAGGAAACAACAGTTTCTCATCTTTAATGAGAAGATTTTTTTTTTTTTTTCAACTGGTGTTCAACAATAATTTGAAATGTTGCGTGAAACTGTGGGGGTGGAAAATTGTCCTAAAAATTTCAATTTTTTTAAATACTTTTCAGTGACTTCTTTCAGTTTGCTTTCTGTTTTCAAAAATCCTGTACAATCATGAAAGTCTTCTCAATCGAGCCTATAATCTAATCTGCATGCTCTAATTTCTATAAAAGACAGGAACAAGTTCCATCAACTCATTTAAAGGGCCTGAGGCTTTTAATGGTATGCTACTTGACATATATTCTGAGTGTGGTTGATCACAGGGCTAAATGTATAAGTTGTTTCTTTGTTTGCAGAGAGGTGGTTGCTTAGACAAATGCCAGTTTTTTGCATAGAAATGAGGCAATTTGTTATTGTATGCTAATTTGTTATTTTCCTATTTTAAGAGTATAATGATCATTTGATGAGTTGAAATATATTTGCATAAACTGTTTCGTTTGAAATTCGTGGATCTTCTCTATATTTCAGAGTTTGTAATGAAACATGAAAATATTTTAATTGAAAGAGGCTCTTAATACAGTGCAGGAGGGATGTGACTGTGAAATGTATTATGAGAAATGGAACTGAAATAGAACAAGGTAGTATTTTCCCTGAAAAGGATTGCAAAATTCTTTCTTTCTTATCAGGAGACCTTTTAAAACTTTTTTTCTCTGATTCAACCCCAGCTCTGTTGAAGTGACCTTGCTAAAAAAAAATCAGCAGGGGGCACATCAATTAGTTTCAAGAGTAAAGAATGGTGTCTGACCAGTTTTATTTTCCAGTGTAGATGCAGGTTAAATGAGTGATCACAAGTGCAGTAATTAAGTTTTGTTCATCTTTGTTAGCTGCTGATGAATTTATATACTGTTTGTTCCAATTTAGTGCACACCATGTCAATACTGGTTTATTTGAAATGAATTTAAAAGTCTTGGTCTGAATACAGACCTTGTTGTGAATTTAGCTCTTAATTTCTTTAAGTTTTTGTTCTCAGTGTTGTGTCCTTATGCAACCTACAGTAACACAAAATAAGAAAATCCAGTAAAGGAAAAGAATCTAATGAAAGTACAGGACTTGATGAACACGAATGTTCATTAGAGATCTTTTTACAGTAACGCAGTGAACCCTGATCATGTGGAACTGGCATGATAGCATGCGTGCTTATGATGATTTCCTTGTATTTCTCTCCCACTTGAGCTCACAGGTGGTAAAATGATGACACAGTACAGTTCCCATTGCCTATCTGACCTGTTGAGCACACAGATGCTGTTGAGGTATGATTATTATACCAGTCAGTGTTCTTTTTCGTCATTTTGAGATTTGATGAAGTTTTCTCAATGCTGGGGAACAGCCACAAGTGGCAGTTCCCACTAAGTTTCATAATCCCTTCCTTTCTTTCTACTTCTCTGTATTTTAATTAATTGTTCTCTTGGATTTCAACTTTACATCCCCTTTTCCTGACTTTCTACCTAAGGCCTGGATTGGTGTATCCCTAAGTGGCTTTTTGAACAGTCTTATCTTAAAGCATTATCACGGTCATATGCCTCAAATCTTTGGCTGGCAAGATGGAACTTGAATCTTTTTTCATACTACTACTTAATTAAATGAAATAAAAAAAAGCCCTATGAATTTACTTTTTTTTCCCCAAACCAATTCTGTGATCCAGGGAATGAAAAGAATTTATTAGGTTTGGGGCAGGGAAATTTAGTATGCGCTTGCCTGAAAATGACAAAGCCTCTTTTTTTCCGGGCTGCTTAATTGAGACTAAGAACACAAAACTCAGTGGTTAGTAAATAAATAAAGATCAGATTTTTGAAAGCCTGAATATATTCTGAGCAGATAAAATCATAATGTGAGATGTAAAGCTAAGGAGAAGGAGACATTCTGATGCTTTTTATCTAGATCTTTCTATATTTGTATTATTTAAATAAGCATGTCCTTTATATACTTAAAGCTGTACAAGGAAGTGGGACATGAGGAATTGAAGAAAATTATAGGCAAAGCGTTTCGATGTGGTGCTTGGTATGTTAAACTGGTTTCTTCTATTTGTACAAGGCTTGTAGAGAAATAAACCACTTTAGGACACTTTTAGATGTGTTTGTATGTGTGTACATGTATTTATGTATGTATTTAAGGTCAGAGTGCTGGCTATAAACTGCATTTTGAATTTCAATGACAATATCAAATCAGAAATGGAGATATTACAGAGCTTCTAGAAATGCTGTGTTCTGGCTAAATGCAGACAGCTGTATTCTGATTATATTGTTATGACAGTGTTAGTTATCTTCTGTGAAGTGTAGTCAATGTGTTTTATTTCTGTGGTGAAATAAACTCACTGCAAGGCACATTGCTGTGATTGTGCTTATAAGATATAGCTCTTTAGAACCTCTTCAGTTCCTTTAAAGCTATGGGCTTGGATTTGTTCAGGAATTCTGAGGCAAAGATTGATACCTGAGCTGTACCCACCTGCTGTCTTCCATGCCACCTTATAAGACCATATTTCCTTTGGTGTTTCACTTCTGAAACAATTTCTTAAAATGTCTTTAAAAAGATGTGTGCAAGCTTTCAAAGTCTACTGAAAGACTGGGAGTATCATTCCTAACAAGGTTTTTGTTTATTTGTTTTTTGTTCATTGTCATGTTCATTTGTTCTCCAGAAGAAATTTTAACTAGCACTTGAAAACTTCATATTTTAGACCTGGCCTAGCTTAATTTGTCCTCACATCTTTAGGTGTGAACAACAGTTATCAGCATACAGAGTGAATTTATCCTATTCAGAATCTAAGCAAGTGTGCTGCAACTTGTAAGTGGTTGTGATGAAGGGAATTTATCTGTTTCTCATGGCTGGTAATGCATCAATAATAACTGCTAAAAGTATAGGATATTTTTAAATTTATGGTCATTAGCTCAAGACATAATTTCACTTCAGAGAATTATAAGGTATTGATCAAATTCTATAGTGTCATTAATATTGATAGAACAGTAATTTCTGTAAGTCTGAAAGATTGTGTGTAATGATTGTATAATATCAGAAAGCTTGAGTTACTGAACAATTTTCCAGAAGCTCTCCTGAACAAAGAACTGCTGAAGCCATGCTATCCTCTTCTCTCGATGATGCCTGGCATGCCAGCACAGCTAAAATAGTGCATTTATCTCCCTACACCTCATTTGAGTCCCTTATTAATGCTGACATCTGTTCAAATCTTAATTACCACATTACCACAAATAGTCCCTTGTCAAATCTGAGCTAATTTAAAAATAGCTCAAAAACAGAAGTGCAAAACGTGTCTCTATGTAATACAATGATGTTTTATTAATAAAGTAAATGAATAAATCATTTGCATAATATTAAAAGCATCAAGCTTTTTATTCAGCTTTTGGAGATTTTTGAAATTGAAATCTATTTTGTTGATAAGTTGTATGTTTGTGTAAACAGACTTCAATACATCATGCTTGGAAGAATGATCCTAAAGCAACTTTTTTATATGATATTCAGAAGTTTCCTAGTTATAGAAGAATTTTATTAAAAAAAAATAAAGAAACCCACCAAGAATGAAATATTTTTGCCAATAGTTGATGCCTAATATTGAGCACACTATCAAGTGTTTGCAATGAATATTTGAGTAGCAGAACAAGAATATTTTGTCTTCCTACACAGAGTTAGTGAATTTTCTTCTTTGATGCACATTTTTCAGATGCACTGAAAGCCCTTGAAATGTCACTGCCACGTGTGCTGCTCCTGATGTGCTCGTGAAGCACTACCATACTGTTTATCTTTCCTATGTTAAATTTTTTTACAAGATTCAGTGGCCTTGAGCCATCAGGAAGAGTGGCAATATCATCATGATCAAATTCACAGTAAAAATAAAAATTTGCCCTGTAGGCTGGTGTGTAGGGTTTTCAAATGTGACTAATTCTTAATACTCTTGATCAGCTGTAAAAGAAAGGTAAAGAATCTTTGGGATGTGTTATCCAGTTTAAGAATAAAAGGTGATACATATATATGCGTATGTATATGGATCTTACTGCCTTGGCATTTGGCTGCTTACAAAAATGTGGCTGTTACACATCATCTCACCTCAGTTATTGGCTGAATAGGAGCTGCATCTGAAGCTTAAAAATCTCATTTACAACATGGACTGTTGCTTTTGTGGAAGGTTTTGATGAAAAATCTGCCAGTGACTTGAGACTGTGATAAACCTAAGGAGTTTCCCTTAATATATCTCATCTGTGCTAAAGAACTTTATAATTAGTTCTGTCAAACCTAAGAATGCAAAAAATCACATTGTAGAATGCAACTTTCTCAAATGTTAGTTCATCATTCTTGTATCAAGCTGAATGAAACTGCCTGAGAGCAGGAAATGTCGTTCTTTTTGTGTCTGAGGTGATCAGGATGTTCTGAGGTGTTGAAGGAACATGCCCATGGTCTGATGCATGCTAGATTCCGCCCTCCAAAACCAATACAAATTTCAGTGTCTCCCCCTGAAAAGGACGGAAGGGTGAGGCATTCAAAAGAAAGAATGAATTTAAATTTTACCCTTAGGTAGCCTGATCATGCTCAATTAAATACTGTGTTCTTGGGCTCAGCATTGCTCTGCTTGAGACTACAGCTGTAAAAGTGATACTGGGATGTTGAGCAGTTTCTGGGTTTGGGTATTTCATTACATCTAATGATTTTTGTTTTAGCGTTTGTTTATTCTAGGACAGTTTAACACCATGATACAGCATCAACTGAGTTAGCTGTATTCTCCTCTATGGAACAGCTTACCAACCACTATTAAGTTACATCTGTGTTTCTCCTGCAACAGCAGCTGATGCGGAGAGTCCATTCCGGATTACCGAACCTTTATTATGTATAATAGCATGACAAAAAAAAGTCCACAGACCTCTATAGTCCACAGCTGGCTGCTAGGGGGAAATAATCTGTTTTCACATTTAAACACAGTGGATTTTTGATAGCTAGCAGAAACAAAATGTTTAGTAATGCATGGTTTAAAAGTTTATAAATTTTCTAATGTGTATCTAAGCAATTGCATGCTTTTCCTTTTGGAAGCGAGTGAATGAGACAAAAATTGGTGAATGCTGTTCAAAATTGTTTTCTAATTATTGAGTCAGCTACCTCTAAATGTACCTGCAGCTCTCAATCCCTTCTAATTTCTGTCACCTTGCATCTGCTTTCTTAGTCCCCTTAAGAGCATTTAGGAACAGCAAGGCTTTTTATCAGTCACAGCTTGCTGTCTCTATCAGGACTGCTAAGATCAATACCATGTACTCTACCTCCAGAGGAGATCAGTGCATTTTATGCTTAAAACTTAGTGTGTCATCTGCACTTCTGTTTTAGAAATGATAATATAAGCCTGCAGCACTAAGGACCTTGCTGAAGGCTTACACACTTGAAAACAGCAGCAAGCCTGTTGCTGTAATTGTAGTGTGTCGTTGCTGATTGATATGCCTGTTGGGTTGGTTGCTTTAAATGTGTGCTTCCTTTCCTTCCTTTGGAGGGGCTTTAAAGACAAAGTAAGATTCAGTGACCTCACGAATGACATTCAGTGACTGTCGATGCTTTAAAAAGGAGGCACCGTTCTGAAATTGAAAATGGAGCTTTAGCTTTTCTTCCCTGGCAGTGAAATACTTCAGTATCTTGGTCCTGTTTACTCCGTTTTATAAATACCATAGAAGCGTTATGTCACTGTATTGTGGAATATAGGTCATATACCTCAGCAATTAATTGATTAGTTATCTTTTCACCAGCTGCCAAAATTCAAGGTGTGTAAAGCCAGGTTCTGGATATCTCTCAGGATTGGCTATTTGAGTGTTTACCAAAGCTGGTATTACTGAGCGCTGCAGTTCCTTGAAAAAGAACAGGCTGTAGTGACTCTGCTTTCCTGAGGAGCAAGCACTTTCTCAGGAGCTTGTCTTGGATCCATCACATACCTCCTTAAAGTTAGAATGCTGAGGAGGTAAAATTTGCTATTCCACTAACAAAATAACATAGTAGTTGTACAGTCTGCACATGCTATTGGGATATAACTGCACTGTATTTGGCAGCATGATGCATCTGCTTGGTCATGACTACCCTTTAGAGATGTCCTCAGTTGTTAGAAGTGCTTGTGTGACTCAGATTATTGATTTCTGAGACACTATCTGTACAGGGACATCAAATATATCTTGCTCCTTCTACTCTGGTGATGTTAACCTCTATACATTATACTGAAAAAACGGTCTGATTTTAGTCCCAGCAATTGTCTCTTTCCTGTGAATTCCTGTTTCACATTGTTCTCAGGTAATGTAATAGCATACCCATTCCCACTTCAGTCTTCAACAATGGCTCTTGTGTTACTGGAATTATATTTCTGAAATGGCTGCTCATACAGCATTGTGTACTGTGAAAAGAATAGTCCATGGTAATTATTCTTTATTGTTTGACTTTTACTTTGATTTGCTACCACCTGCTTAAATTTATTATTACTGTGTATTAGGGTTCTTTCTAGACATATTCATCACCTTTCTTTCCAATTCATTGCTTACTCAGCGCCAGTGAAGTCAGGTATTCAGTTTCTTCATTCTTTTCTAATTCTTTGCTGAAGGGGAACATCTATTCATTCATCACAGAAGCACTGTCCTCTTTGGCTTCTCAAGTGAGTATTGCTTTTCTCTGAATACATAGAAATGTGCATTTTAAATTCTCATTCACTGATGGGATCATATTTTTTGCTTGAATGTGTTCATTGGACCCCATCTGCTGTGCTTCAGATTTTCTGATCATCAGCCTACCTTTGCACACGCATAATTGTAATTCATATATGTGTAGATATAAATGTGTATCTACTCGTATTTTGTTTTTCTAGTGCAAAGCAGTGTCCCATGAATCATGTCTCTGCTTTGCCACTGTGTTTTCTTTGACTGTCTCTGATCTTGTCACAGTTAGCACAACTTTTTAGCTTGTAAATGACATGTCTGGGATAGAGACCTTCCATGAATTCAGGTTCAGTTTATCTAATGGAACGTCTGTTTTTTATTACTGTCCCTGAGTACTTTGTCTGTCCTTTAAAGAAGGACTGTCTTTTCTTGCATCACTGAAAGATGTACATCCTTGATGTTACATTTGTGCATATTATATTTCTTGAAATAGAAGATGGAGCTTATATATTATTATTATTTTTAATATTCTTAGCAATGTAACAGTGGCATTGCCATTTGGCCAATTGAACCTACTTTTGCTGTCTCTTGAAGCTGAGGATACTTGCTTATCAGTTTAGATAATACGCAGATTCCATTTTTTTCAGCTCTCAGAAAAAATATTCTGCATTACATAACCAAGGTGTAAAGTGAATTACTTCTATGTTCTGTTTCCATATGTCTCCACCAGTTTTAGGTCATTATCGTTAACACTAATCACTAAGTATTTAAGTTTACTGTTCTTGAGGAAACATTTAAAAAAGAAAAACTTGGGAGAAGTAACATAAGTAGATGACTTTTAGTTAGGTAAAAATAGGTACATGGAAGCATTTTTATGTGTAGAGGGTTTTTTTCCTCCCATTTATACAAAGTAAATATACTGCTGATTACTACACTGTAGATATTCTACTCCACACAATGCATATTAAAACTGCTGGCAAGTGAAGCACTTGCTGCAGTTAGCTCACTGTAATTACTGTTTAGAGGTCTGCTGCTTTCATTCTGCAAACCTGCACTGTCCAGCTCATGTTCTTTTCATTTCGTTGGTAGAATGAGGAAATGTTATTTATGTTAAAATGTAAATAGTTTACTAGAAATACATCACTATGTGGGCGGAATAAACTTCGTTATTTGCAGTTGGTTTTGGTTTACGTGCCTTTCCAAATGAGAGGAATTCTGTTCTGAATACTGTGTTGGAGTTTTTCTACATATAAGAATCCAAGTGATAGATCTGTTATTATGATTCTCTATTCAGTTTAGCAACGCTTAAGCCATCCTCCACCCCATGTAGCTGCTGTCATTTGTCTGCTTGCTAAAAATGACTCATTGCTGACTGTATTGTTTCACAATGCCTGACCTTGCATGTATGGAAAGTGGCAAGTCTTCAGCAGAGCATAAACAAGTCTTACTCTTTCTGTGTCCAAGGGATTTCTAGCTCTTGGGAAGTCACAAAATCATTTTCAACAGTTTAAAATGGATGAAGAGAGGTTTTCTTTCCAGCCTGCAGGTAATGCTTGCTCTTTTCAAGATAACTGTGATGCTTGTCAGTGTCCCTAAGCACATGGTCACTTTTATCTCCACTTCACTTGAAAAACTGTCTTTTTCCATCATAGCAAATGTTTCTTGCTCCCCTGAGAGTGACTTTGCTAAGCTTACTCTACTGAACATCAATGTAATAAACAAACCCCAAATGAGTGTCAGAAACCTTTCGTTCTGATCTGTAACTTCTCTTCAGTTTTCCTGGTGCTTTTGTCACAGTAGGCTGTCCTTCACAGGAAGAAGTGCTCAGTTCTGGGCGTGAACTTCATTTTTAGAAAACCAGGAAACAGCAACTCCTGTCTTCTTTTGAACTTCATATTTGTGAAAAATGTCTGAGATGCAGTGCCCGTGGCACAACACATGGTGGCTTCAGCTGTGTGGGTCTGCAGCTTCCTGGTTAGATGTACATCCATTCTTTACTATAAACACATTTAATTCAGTTAAATTGCATCAGATTTTATCAATGCTCAAAGTAAATTTCCTTATGAAGGAAGGGACTGTAACATTTTAGTATTTTTCAAGCAAATTCGCTGATTTATATTTGTCTGCTTTTGGTTTTTATCACATTTCTCAGTGAAGACAAAAAGAAAATCTTTTTAAATAATATTTAAATGTATTGAGCTCTACTTTTAGAGTTTTGAAACTGTATTATTCACATCTTATTTGATCAATCAATCAAGATCACAATAGTCAATCACATAAATAGTATCTTAAGAGTTGGACAAGAGAAAGCTATGGCATTATTAGATGTTTCTTTGTGTGGTCTGTGGCCTTTCAGATGTTGTTGTTCTTTATTATTATTTTACTTTTCCTTAGAGCTCTAAATAGAAGGTATCCTCTGAAGAATTTTAAATCTCTCTGAAAGAACATCCTACTTTGTGGAGGAGCACTATGTTTTTGAGCTCTTGGGGAGTATGATTACCTGCCAATTGAATTCATTCCTGAACAAAATCCCTAGTTTGCTTTCCTAAAAAGGGTTTTGGCAGCTGTTGTTGGGTTTTTCTTTCTAGTTCTTTGAGATTTATGAATGGCGGGCACAGCAGTCATACTGCACGTGGATACAGGAGGAAGAGACAGAAGGAAGAAAAACTAGGGTTCTTTTCTTACTTTGATAGATAACCACTTCATTGGTGTTGGAAGGGGAAAAAAAAGTCAATAAAAAATCCATTATCCTTTTGGAGTATAAGTGCATCTCTTAAGTAGTTGAAAAATGTGACTAACCAAGAGTTATGGCAAAGTATTCCTCTCCTTAAAGGTGATGTTATGTCTGTCACTTTCTGCCACAGAGCTTTTTACACATGACATCCTTGGTCTGAAAGCAATCTTTCATTGCAATTCATATATCAGATAGCTAATAAATGGAAGATCATGTGTTGGCTACCTATTAATGGTCTGCGATTTTTTTATTATTAATAAATTATCTCTTAGGATATTCTAATGAACCTCACTTTTAGGTACGCTGATAGCTTGTTAAAGAAAAACGATTTCTAGTTATTTTTCCTGCATGACTTGATGAGACAACTATACCATGTTATACTGTTATTTGACAGTTCCTTTCTGGGGTTGAGTTACCCCAAGAAATCTTCATATTAAGGCTGAAAGGAACCCCAGTCCTGCAAGCTGCTGTGTTTCCAGTCAATCGTGAGGTGCTGAGAACCCTATTACATGCGGAACTGGGATCTGTGTTTTAAGTGAATGAATCTGGTCTCTGTAATGTAGCCTCTCCTTAGAGAGGGATTTGTGTTTAAGATGTTATATACCAATGTGAAATTACTTAATTTTTTTGAAAATATATATAATTAAGATGCTGGATTAGCATCTCAAGGGTTACAGCTTTCCTCTAAAATTTTTAACAATAGTGAGAGCAGAATGTGGGAACTTCATTTGGATAAGCAAGGATCTAATAAGTCTTTGAATAACTGAAAGTAATCCAAGGTGCTCTGAGATTCCGGGGGTTTTTAAATCTGGAGTTGTTAGTACTGAAGGCTGGTGTTAATCAACAAACATGTATGCCCAGTTTTGGTCATCTCAGATTGTGAAGATCCGTAATATCTTAATTGACGCAAATGAATTTACATCTATGAGAAGTATGGAAAATGATTAAGAAACTGAAATCCTTGACTGCCTGTACTGAAATATATACACACATATGTAAAAAATATTTAAGTTTAGTATTCTCACTGTTTTTATGGCAGCCATTGCATTTGACATTGTTATTGCTCTACCTAAAGAAAAAGAACCACCCTTGTAATGCTTTGCCTTCATTATTTATTTTAAAGAATAAATGTAAATTGTGGTTCTGTTGTTGGAGTGTGCCGTAGCTGACAGTATTTAATTCTGCTCTCCTGCTTTTTTCACAGCATAAGCAGTAGTTGAATTATTTTGTTGACGTTCTTTTTATATTACATTTATTTAGAAATCGATAAAGATGCCATATTAAGTGAATATATTTTTAAACTGTATGCTCTGTTTTCTAGGAAAACAAAAAAAAATGCTGCATGTCACTTGTTACTTTGCAGTACTGATGGTTAAGGAGTTTATTCATGAGTTTGCTAGGAAGGCTTTCATCTAGGTTAGAAAATAGTTACTTCCAAAGTCTTGAAAGTCAGAAAAACTGGTTTTGAACTCTTACATGAACTGTGCTCACAACCATTCTGTAGCATCTGTTTGGAACTGTATTGGGAATGTATGATATACAGTTGTTTTTAAGCTCTAAAAACCTGATTAATATTTGCAGCTCCAACATACTGTCAAAACAAGGGTTTACTGTTCTTAACAGACACCTTAAAAAAAGCTTAATTAAAACATATATTATGAAGTTAATTTTCTTTTATAGAATAGCATTAAAATATAATGACAGGTTCTGTTTTCACTTGTGCTATTTTGATTCCATTAGGTGGCAACTCAGTGTGGTCACTGGTGTTTCAAAAACATATATCACAATTAAATACTTTGTCTTAGGGCAATGTGCTTTCAGGAAATTGATTTTTGAGTTAAACACTGAACATGGTAAATCTGGAAAGCCTTTATATGCTGCTTACGCTATTTATTATCTGTCAGGTGGGGAATAGACTTCCAAGCTCTGGAATGAGGTAATCCGTTGCTTCTTGATGGAGAAAAACCTGGATATAGTGGTACAGAAGCGCAGTAGTAGTTGCACTGGGGTAAATCTTTCAAACTGTTACTTATGCTAGTGTATCACTGACATGTGCCTGATGAAAATTGCTCTCTCCTTTCTTGGTCAATAGGAATGGACCAAATGAAGGAGCACTTAGCTCCTATTTCCATCAGATATAGGAAGCAGCACAGAGCATTGCTGTTGGTGGCAGCAGCAGTTTTCTGTCTTGAACTTTGCGTGAGGCTACAGATACCTACCTAGCACCTCATTTTATTAGAGATCATTTTATTCTGTGTATATTATACCATACGTATCATTACAATTAAGTAAACGAGAGTAGAAAGAATGTAAAGTACATTCATTTGAATTAACTGATGAATTCAGCACAGCATTATTCTGTCACGTCTTCAACTACCAGGAAAAGAATTGAAATCTTTCAAATTTAAACGTTTCTGACAACAGAAAATAAAAACAACCATTATTTCATTGTTTTCCTTGAAAACATTAAGTGTAGGGACATGAGATTACTTGGTTTTGGGTTTGGATTGAACCATGCTTCACTCTAATCTTGTTACAGATATCTATTTAGATTTTTAATTTTTATTTTTTGCCTTTCCCACATTTTTTATTGTCATAGAATTATAGAATGGTTCAGGTTGGAAGGGACCTTAGAGATCATCTTGTTCCAACCCCCTTGCTGTGGGCAAGGACACCTCCCACTAGACCAGGTTGCCCAGGTTGTCATTACACATTGCTTTCTGTCTTTTTAATTGTGGGCTGCTTTTGCTTATCGCTCTACCAGGATTCAGACTTTAATCAGTTCCTGAAAGATTTTTTTGAACTAGGATGAAATTTTCTCCTATTGGTATCTTATTGGTCCTAAAAAGTAACTTGCAAGTGTTTAGTTTATTTTTCAGTGACTCTCATGATGTCCTCAGCCGATCCATTTCTGGGACACAATTGTTTTCTAAAAATCTTTCTGCTTTTGGGGTGTGAGTGAACTGTCTGATCAATTTTGCTTCTTCTTCATATGCTACCTTGTATAGAAAGATATGTTATCAAGGTGTTAGGTATTGGTCCTCTTGATGCTAGAAGTGATAGCAGATAAGATCAGTGAGCATGAACTGTTTCCTCCACAAAAGTAGGGATGTGGCATGGGAAGAGTGCCTGGAAACGCACCTGTGAGCCTGGAAAGGTCAGGGGAATTCCCGGGTGAGCATTTCAGATGTTAGCATGCAGGTTGCTTGGTGGTGGATGGACCTTGAAGGTCCAGAGATTGGTTGGTCAATGAGAAGAGTTGATATGCACTGGATCCAGTGAAGTCCTGAGCTAATTTCCCAGTAGCTGCTACCCAAAACAAGGTGATAGAAAGCTGAAACGTTATTTCAACTTAAATGCTGCTACAGAGAGAAACACCAGCAAAGAAACTAAGTGAGGTTAAACCCAATCGTGGTCTGAGTTTCTTACAACATTTCTGATTTGGAGTTATTGCTTTTTGTGTGTTATTGTAACTTGTTCCTAATTACAAACAGCCAGCAATTAAGATTAATGCATACCTTGAGAAAGCAATGTTTTCCAGGTTTGCCTTTTGTTTTGTCTGCCTGATGAATGTGCCTAAAGCAGAAGGCTTACAGGAAATCCCCCTGAGAAACAGGGAAGATTGATCAACTGTAAGGATTAGAACAGTAGCATTGTTTTGGACTTTACCATGGGGTATATAAGCATATCAAGATTGTATAGTTAAACAAAAGTGAAAATCAATTAGTCAGTGAGGTGGTTTTCCTGTGGGGATTTTGTTAACCTTTTATCAACCTGATTCATTTTCTGTTTCATGCAACTGTAGAAATTGGAAAAATATGCACTCATTTTTTGCTTGGTTGGCTTGAAAAGGATGCTATTTTCTTTTAGCATTCACTTTTTATTTGTTTCTTTAACAGAATGTTGTTTCTATCTCTAAAATAGAGAACATTTTCAATCATCAGTGCAATAAGCATTGATTGAATCTCAATGACCTAGATCACAAGCTTGATCAGAAGAGTTTTAAAATCTACCCCAAGGTAAATGGAGAACAAAACTGGGGAGAAAAAAAAAAAAAAAAAAAAGAAAAAAAAAAATACCAAACAAACAAAACCAGAAAGCTATCACGACATTCTCTGAATCATAGACTTGTGAAATTTGATTTTTTCTTACTTCCATAGATAAGTCTCTGCACTTGCAAAAAGATAGGTATTGTGTACAGGAAGTTATTGCCGATATGTTCATTTAGGCTATATTTGACTTGAATTATGGTGCCAAGAGTTGAATTAAAATTGAATTTTATTTGGATAGGTGCAGTAGTCATGCTGCTGCATGTGGCTAATGCTTCTGTAACCATGGCAGGGTTGGTTTGGATTTGGCCTGTTGCTCACATTGCCCTTTGGCAGTGTGAGGAGGGAGCAAGGGTGTCTGAGAGTGGTGTAGAGCTGGTCTTGCTGCCTGTGCAGAGGGTTTCTCAGAGGAGTGTAACTGTGGAGGTGTGTGCTCCATGTCAGCCTGCAGCCAGTATGGACAGCCTCAGGATGGTCCAGATGAAGAAAATCTGTCAGGTGGCCCCTGCTGGAAGCAGCAATGGTCATACCAGCTGTCCTATCAGTTGAGGAGCTCTTAGCTCTGAAGAAGAAATGTTCGTCCACATTGTTGCAGCATAGTGTAAGAGGCCGCTCGCTGTTGCTGAGGTAGTCTTTCTTCCATCTTGCTTATTGAAGAATGGCTTCTCCCCAAATCATGTCTTTCTCCTTACTGATCTAAGATCCTATCTAATTCATTTAAAAATATTTTGTATTCTTCTGTAGTATCACAAAGCACCCCTCATTGACATGCCTGCAAATTTAGTGAGTCTTAAGGTACTAAGTAACATGGTGTCTTTTTATGAGGAATCATTCACAAGTTTTCAGGTATGTTTCCCACAGCCCGTACATGGAAGAGTTTGTTAATTGCTTTCTACCTCATTTCTTAAACTTGTTTCCAACATATTCAAGAAGTTGCTGGACAGCTGTTTTCAGCTATGTCCATTATCACTTGCATGTCTGAGTAACTGAAGCTTCCCATTCACGTGAAGTCTGGTGTTTTGGACGTTTCTTTTTAATCATTTCAAAAGAAATTGTCACCTATACTGCTTTCTTTGGTGATTCATGGTAGATCTTTATGATGAATTGTTTGTCTGTACTTATATACAAGTAACCTTGGCAGAGAAAACAAGCATGTAGCGCGTTTGCGGAACAGGCAAACATAGGTTTATTTTCTGACTGCTTAGCTCTTCAAAGAAAGAAGAGATTGTCTTGGAGATTATATTATTTTTTAAAAGCTGGTTCATTGAAAACATAGTAATTAAAATTCTGTGTATTTTTAAAACATTCCTTCTGGAGAGAAAATATAGAAAACAATTAAAAAGCACATCCAGTCTTACATTGTAAAATTATTCCTGAATAAAACTTTAACCTAATTTGAACACTTTCTTTTTCCCAGTAATACTTGTATGAAAAGTATATTTTTATGTTGTAGTGGGGATGCTGAAGTAACACTTCCTGAAATCCAGACAAATCAGAATTCCTATGGTAGTATAATCTGCTAAATGAAAAGCTACATGACTGTTGGTTTGATGATAAGCCCGTATTTCATGATTTAATCCTCTTGCCTTAAAATTGAAACAAGTTTGTAATAAACTACTAAAACTCAGGAATTCAGGAAGGCCTGAGATGTGTTTTTGGGAATTTATTCCTGCCAGTATTCTTTCAAAAAAATGTTATTAATAAAAGCATTATCTACATTGTTCCTTTTTATTGTCCTTTTCTTTATTCCTAAACGCTAAATGTGCCAGACACTGTAATGAATTCATTATATGTGGATGTCAGAGTTGGCTTTGGCTTTTCAAATTTGCTTACAGGTAATGAACTAGAACAATTGACAATGTATGCAGATTTCTTACTGTGAAGGCATTTTCTTTAATTTGAACAGATGACCAAAGTATAGGGTCCATTAGCAGGAGTATTTAACAAGAGGAGTTTCTTATTATTTTTCTTTTTTCTTCTTTTGACAAAAATAGATGGCGTTTGATTTTGCAATTACTTTGACTGAAGAATAGTTTTTCAAGAATGGTGTTTCACTAAAAGAAAACCTTAAATAATCTTGACACCAAAAAGTAGAAATATCATTTTTTTTCATGTGAGATATCTTTACTGATGTTAGATAATGATCATCCCACAAAACCTCACAGATAAATTGCTTATTGAGTGATAGTAGGAAAGACAAATTAGAGAGCATATGGATCAGATCCTGGAATGTGACACCATCTTGTAGCTTTAATTCTTTAGTCAAAGAAGACTAATTTGCATAATTCCCAGACATTACTTCCCTCAATTTTCACCTGTGGTGACATTTGTAATTTTCTGTTTCCTTTTGATTTTTATAAGGATTTTCATCTCTTAATTCCATCTACCCAGTTTTACCTTCTTGACATTAAATACAATTGTGTAAACAACGGTGAAAATATCTAGAGTCATATTTTGCACTTGCAGGATCAACTTGTTGCGCACTGCAATGATGGTACACATGGCTATTAAGAGAATTTGTGAAGTGCTGACAACATGGTATAAAACAGAAGGACATGACCCATGCTGTAAAGCAGCTTGTAAGGGTTAATTGCTGCCTCTGGGTTAGAAGGAATGTAAGCGGGAGAAAAAGCCCTGCAATCTGCAGTTTGTAGCTAGAAGTGTCCTCAGGAGGTAAATGCCAGAATTTTGTATAAGTGCTTGGGTAACACAAAGACGAGGAGAGGGAAGAAAGAACTGAGAAAAAAATCTGAAGGACCATGGAAAGAGAGGAAAGAAACCTAATGCTACGTGTGTTATGCCTGATTTGTAGTCCTATCCCATTCAAGCACCTCATTTGGTTTAGTAGGCCTTAATGTGCAGATTAAGTTCAAAGTTAGGGACAGATGCTAACCATCCATGTAATCAAACACTGTGGATAAACTGAAGAAAAATACTCAGTTATCAAAATGTATGCTTTTCTATTCTTAACTACACTTTTCAGGGTTTTTTGAAAACTCTCCCCCATGATATTTTTTTGGATCTAAATTTATCTCAAAATTGTTTTATTTGTTTTTGGAAATGGTTGCCTATCAGATGCGTTTATTTTGACAACATAGTATTTTGCGTGATGAGAAAGGCAAAGATTTGTCCCTCACATATTAATTACAAGTAAACTAATACAAGGCATCCTGTTGTTTCATCAGGCTCTTGAGTATACAGTGGTAACACATACTACCAGTAAGCTGATAGTCTAGATGTGCTGTTCTCCATACACCCTTTGCAAATATTCAGTTTATACCATCCAAAAATAATAACTGTGCTACTCTACCATCCCTGATGGGGATGAGGAGGTGAACTGATCTTTTTACTGAGGTTTGTGGTGTTGGCTGCTTTGGTAAATCTTGAACTAGCCATTTGAGTTTGTTTTACCTATCTATAAACATGACAATCACCTTTATGCTTCTAAATTGTTTCAGTGCACATTTAGAAAGGCTTCATGGAAGCTCAGATCTTGCTAACAATATTCTCAACATAGAATTTGTATTAAAAATCAAGAATTCATCTCTTCTTTATTTTCTGAGTGTTAGGAGCAGTAATAATCGCTTATCTTATCCCAAAGTAAAAAGTTAATTCGGAGCTTGTGTTCACAGAAGGTGAAACAGTTGCACTACTGGTGGTAATAAGAATTATGCTGTCAACAAACTGAGGATGGATAGCAGTAGTTATGCATGAAACCAAGCTGTCATTTCTCCAGGTCTTTATTCTGTGCATAATCACAGAAGGTCTGTTGTCAGGAGATTACAGAACTCTGTAAATGAAGCTAGAGATTGTGCCAGAAAAATTGCCATCTCTATTCCAACTGTTAAAGAAAGTTTAAGGTAGCTTGTCTTGCGTAATTTCCAGAAATGAGATGAACATTCTGTCTGACAATCGTAAGAAAGGCTATTAAGCCAATTGGAACAAGATTTGCTAGAAAATGTGATTGAGCTACTAATTTATTAGCACATTAATTTGTAAACTACATCAAATTGAAGTGATCGATCTACCTTCGCAATTTTTTCAAAGTGAGCTACATCACGAAGCATATGACAGTAATGCTAGATGGTGTAGCGAAATAGTGAAAATTTTTCTTTTTTTTTTATAGGGAGTTACTAGAACAGCCCTACCAAAGTGCACTGCATGGAATTGACTCATGATGGCAATTAAAAACACTGAGCAGCTAAGTGTGCTGCCATCAATCATCCTAAAGAATTAAAGAAAAATCAATTAACAATTTAATTAAAAGTCATTTCATGACCTCAGTTATTCTGTTTAAATAAGATCATCATTTCACTTCCCAGTTTAGAATTTAGACCAATTATTTAATTAAAATGCCAATGAAAAATTGACATAGAGAAACCTTTATTCTAGGTGTTTCAAATATAGATTATCAAATTATCTTAGCAACTACGTATCCCATGAGGTAAGAACAGCAGTGTTCCCTTCATGTTATGAAAGTGATTTTTCTAAGTATTCTATAATGTAGAGGTGTTTTCTGGGAGAAGAATTCTTAAGCTATTTTTATATGCTGCCCCTCAAATTTTCACTTATCTGAGGGATATTTTTCATTCATCACCTGCAGTCCTTGTTCGTTTTACTTTCCTCTGAAGGAAGGTGCACTGGGAGTCACCTCCTGGGTTTTGTAAATTCTTTTCCAAATGTCTTTACTACAGCCTGTCACCTTCGTCTTTCCTCATATACAAAGTGCATCTCTATGTTTACATGAGTTTGTGTCTCTTCTCTAAGGGAACGCCTCTTTTTGCAAATGGAGATTTTGTCTTTGCAAGATGCTGTTAACACTCAGTTCAGTCATCTAAATTTTACATTTTTTAAAATGCAAATTGATTGATTGTAGTTAGAATACTGTACTCTTTGAGTTGTATATATTAGCCAGATACTATGATTTTGATGATTGATTTGGAATTTTAAATCAAATACATTTTAACTTCTGTACAGGTTTTTAAAAACTCCTCTTGCACTTCCCACTCCCCATATTTCTGCTACCATTATCACCAGTTTTCACAGATGTGAAGAAACTTGATCCTAATAATTTCCTAGGTATCACTTGGCACTAGAAAAAGCACAAACATATCCAGCAGAAATGGGTCACACAGGGCTAATGGCAGCTAGTTAACATGGGCATTTGCCTCTAGGAAATACATTAAAGAGCTCTGAGCAATCTATGCATTTCCTTTCAGTAAATTTCAGGATATCTTAGTTTGCGTGCATATGTCGAGATATTCATAAATATCTATAGGACCCTGCTGATCAACATTCCTGTTGGGGTGGGGAGGGGAAGTCTGGCAGGGAGAACATACCATAAACTCAGACTCAAGATCATCTTTAAGAGGCATTTTATGCCAGTGATGCCAGCATTGCTTTTGGCAGTAATCACCAGTAGGACATTGGGCTGCATGAACGCAGAAAAATCATTGAATTAGTAATTAATACAAATAGACTTTGAAGTTTAGTGCACCATCTCTCTCTCCCTCTCTCTCTGTGTTGAAGGCAGAAGTAGTGTGCAGCATTTTTACACAGCTTCTGTGTTCAGAGGAGCCCTGTCCCTTCCTAGCACTCCACACAGCTACTTTTGTTAAGTAGCTGGAACATAGTTTGCACCATGTCAGTTTTATCACTCCCATAGCTGCTACAAGGAAACACTGAATTTTGTTTTCAGATTTCCATTGCAAATCCAGCTTGAACTATTTCACAAAGCTCTAAAAGCACCAACTGGTATCTGTGAGGACTTATGCTAGAAAATGAATAATTTGAGGGAAGTGTTAGGTTATCTTTTTTTTTTTTTTTTTTATATGAAAGTTATTCATTAAATGGACTTTTAAGTTTAGGCTTATAAGTGGAAAGATATATAATGTGATATCTTAGCAACTGAAGTATTGAAGGTCGCATTAAATATTTACTGTGAACAAATTGAAATATTACTGAATGGGACTCTGGGGACTAGAGCCTTCCATCCTTCAATGCATGCAAGCAAGCTTAACATCCAGAGCTCTTTTCTTGCTTTGCATTTGTATATGAAATACAGTTGACATCAGAATATGCAGCCATTAAGCTAATGATTATTTATTTATTTTTCAAAAAACAATAGTGTGTAGTTTATGTGAAGAGCTGAATTATAAACAGTCACTGTATGTACCTACACAGTGTGATCAGTAGATTTAATACGGAGCATGTAAGGTGCCTAGGCCATGGTGGATTTGGTACTTAAAGTTAGTTGTTGTTGACATTTGATCTCCTAAATCTTGGCCGTAGTACATGTTGTCTTAATATACTAAAATATACTTTGAATGTGATTTAATTAGTTGTCATATCAGCTGGAACATTTTACGTCCTCTTGTTTATCAGTACATCTAGTGGATATGCTCACCCTTGAACACTTTTAAACATCCTGTTGCTGTTAAGCAATCATAGTCAGCCATTATATGTCTGTTTTTATTTTACGTGAAGACCTTTTACATTACACTCTGTCATTATATGCTGCTTCACAATTTATTTTATAACACTCAACTATAAGACCAAGACTCCATCTTACAGTTTTCTGTGCCAATCCAAAATGATGCACTGCATGATTTAATACACCAGGTCACAAGACAGGCTCGGTGCTGTTAACTGGAGTTTATTTTATCCTGCCTTAAAATGAGCATTTTTCTCATTTTTTTTTTTTTTTTTTTGCCTCTAAATATGATGATTTTGTGATTCCTCATTTACACCTTGACTGGAATCTTAAGTTAAAAGCTAGTCTTACTGTGAGAGTACAAAATCCTTTCCTTTTATGGTTTTCTAGCTAATTCTATCCTACGCGATTGCAATTTGTGTGGGGAGTGCTGGTGGTGATATTTGTGTGTTTCTCTTTTTTTTCTAGACACCTAAGTTGCTCAAACAAACATCTGGCTGTGTTAGACTTGGCTAAAAATGTTTTTTTTACGATGTTGCATATGACTTTTATACTGATAGTTGTATATTTATTTACTTATTTATTGGTCCTAAATATCTTTATACAGGCACTATTTTTGATGAGTTTTGCGTTTTGTTTCTGTTAGATTTATGTTAATTTTCGCGGACTGAATCCCACCAATTGTAATCAGGATAGGCTTTCCTGGTGGTGACATCAATGACTGAAGACTACAATTTACTTATCGGTTCTATTGATAATAAATGAGCTTGACTAGGTCCTTTGTCATCTAGACCCAGAGCAGTACTGCAAGGAATTTATGTTCCATCCTGACAAAAGTGCTGCTGATTTCCTAATTTTTTTGTTTGAAGCAGAACTTTTTGGGTATCAAGCCTAATGCAGCACTACCTTGTGTAGTATTTACACTACCACAACATACAGTTCTGTTTCAGCCCCATTTTCTGCTCCGCTCTGAGGCAGTTTGCATATACCATATACTGCATGTGCTCAGTGTCATAAAATTTGATTTTTTGTTTCTAAGCAAGTTTAATAATTCTGAATTCAGTTGTAAATACTCTGTTGTCAGCAGTTTCCTTAAATTTTCATGATTCCGTGTTGTTGATAAATACGTGACTCTGACTCAAATTCTATCCAAATATACCATTAGTTTTAAAACTTTTATGTTCATGTGGGTCACAGTTTTTTTTGCCTTTTTGTCCTTTATTTTTTCTTCTTCAAGAAACTATAAATTTATGTACCTAAGTGAAAGAAAGGGTTGACACAAAATTTGGTGACTGTAGCAACCAGGGGTTTCCAAAGAATATACTGTTATTGTTGTATTGCTAATAAGAATCAGTAATTAGTAATGCAGAATTAGTAATGCATAATTCTATGTAATTTCCTTACTCATTATATTTTTCTATCACTTCTAATAGAGTATGCGTAATGCTCCTTTTATTTTGGGCAGTCTACATTTTGTTTGTTTTAATCTTATGCATATTCCTATTTTTCTTTGTCATCTTACTGTATGAAAGAAGGCTTTTTATTTGTTACATGGTCTTCTACCATACTTTGGATTCCTCACATTGTGGATTCACCACAACCATGAATTTGTTGGTTTTTTTTTTTGTTTGTTTTTTAAGTATTTTAGCATACAATTTCTGTAAAAGAGATTTTATGAAATTTCATTGTCCTCTTCAAGGTAGTAAAGGCATTCTGTTATGTGTAATAAATTGTTTTAATGCGTAATAATGACTATTAAGAGTGATACAGGAACATAAAGCAACAAAAGTATATATTTATCATGGAAAGTTTGATAGTTATCTTTCTTACACACTGTGATGAATTTTTCAGTATGTAAACGATGGCAATTTCTCAGCAATAAATCTCTCAGGTATTATACAGGCTAAGAGCAAAACATTTTCCTCATTCTCCTCTGCTACAGCTATTTGTAAAGGCAGCCTAGAAAATAAGTTTTTTTTATAATGGAACCTGAAGTTTCACAGCACAATTTTTTTTGTATTTCATTTTTTTAACATACCATGCGAAAGAGAGCTTACCCAGCTTCAGCCTTATGCTGGTATTGTTAGTGTAGCCAAATAGTGATAACATGGCAAAGTTAGCTGGGTTGTGGTTTGTATAATTGTATAATTTGCGTGTTCCAACGTATAATGAGTGGCAACATTCCCACTGCAGTTTTCTTGGAAATGCAGGTGAATTTGGTTAATCCGAATCTTCATCTGATGCTTTCTGTATCATGTTGCATGTAACTTAACCAGCATATAACTCTGCATAAAAATCTGCTCATATTTAAAGAAAGTTTCATATAAGTAGAACTTTTCTGGGTGAAGTTATGACCTTGAAAACTTCTAGAACCAGAAGAGCATTGTTACACAAAGGCCATTGCTTCTGCCATTAATCATAACAGACTGCCTACAGCTATTGTTGGCTTTTCAAAGTGAATTATTAAAGATATAGGAACATGAGAAGTATTTATTGCAGATCATATTATCAAGCCAAAAGGGCAGGAGTCATTTTGTACAGACTACAGAGAAGGGGTTGTTTTTCCTGTCTGCATTTACTGTAGGCCTATAACATCTTGCTTGTAGAATATGTCAGCTTAAAATCAATGTACAGTTTAAGGAATAAGGCTTTTATACACAAACTGCTAAATGTTTTTATCTTTATCCACAAAGGAATCTTCAGAGCCTTTTATTCCAATGAATGCAACCTATGTCAACAAAAATCTCCCTGTATATTTGAGCTCGCTATTCTTCTATTTCTATGTATTTTTAGAAGCATGCAGGATGACATCACAAACTTCTGGGGCTATCTTTTAGATAAAGAGAAGAATACTTTATTGCATGTTTATCTTAATTAAATCCTTACTGATGAAATGGTGTATTGATTTATAGCTCATAGCCATGCCAGGAGCATGGAGTTTCAGGCAGAAATGACAAAACTTAAGTTTGTTGTGGGCTTTTTTGTTTGTTTGTTTGTTTGTTTTTAACCAATGAAAATTGAATAATAACATTACTCTCCAAAAGAGCCACGTTGTTCTTTTTCTGATGGGCTTAATTATTTGAGCCAAGGCCAGAAGGGGAAAAAGCCTGTATTAATCAGCAATCATAATAAATTTACCATTTAAATGACAGCTAAACATAGTGAATAACTTCTGAGAAATGTCAAAGTGCAGCCTCTTTATAAGACATGCTCAAGTTGCTGAGCAGGTATATAGGATTTTCTGAGGCAAGACAGCTATGAGCATCTTAAACTGCTCATAAGGGAGCTGCATGGCCATGGCCACTCAGAACAGCATTACTAGATGGGATTGACTAACAGGGCTTCCTATGAAATGCCGGCTTGTTTTATACCTGAAGATGAATATTTGCTTATTTAGGCTCAGGTGCTTCAGGTCTGCACAGGTGTATTTTGGTGCAAAGGGAAGGCAGGTTCCTTCACAGTGCTCCAGGATGGGGCGATACCACAGATACATGTTGATTCCTACAAATAAGCCTGTAGAAATGGAGAAAGCCATCACCACTGATGATACTCTAAGTATTTGTGTTTCTTTGAGTTTGGAGAGTCAAAATATTATGAGTGCAAGAGTTAGCTATATCAGTCCTTTGGGCACCCTCTGAATATGCTCAAATGGCCTCTGAATGACAGTATTTTATTTTCAAAAAAAAAAAATTCTCTTCTACATATTTCATCTTTATTATTGCTTAGTTAAATGCCATAATTAGGTGGTGTTTTTGTCAGTCAATGGTTATTATTGGGTTATGGGTGCAAACGTTCCCCAGAACGTATTTATCAGGCACTTTTTGTGACCATTGAATCAGAAATGTTTTTAAATTATTATATCTGCTAAACACAATCAATTGCATCATTGCCCAAAGGTGATGCGTGTACAAGGATGCACCAAGGAGATGACCTTGCAGGGAATGTTGTGACCCAGGTCCCATATGGCAAATTAAGTTTAGAGAATTTTTGTTTCACAACTTTATTTGGTCATCTGAAATTCACTGCTCAAGTATATATGTAGACTTCAGGAAGGAATGCATGTCTTGTTTGGAAGTAACTTTGATGAAGAAAACTACAGTACTAAGAGCACTTAGCAGTACAGAATCTGGTAAAGCACGGTGCTTTGCTTTCTTTGTGGTCAGACATAACCTGACTTTGAAAAATTTTTTGCGTGCAGTGGCTTACAGAGGTTCAGTTCCCTTGTTAAAAATATCTTCACTCTCAGTATTTGGCTGGCAAGTTTCTTTTCACTCAATATGAAACTGAAGCTTGTTTTTCTGGAATGCTGCTAGTAACATATTACAAGGAAAACAGATCTTTTTCTTCTCCCTGCCCCTGAACAACTTGAAATCTTTATTTCCTTTATTTTAAAAGGAGTAGTTTATATGTAAGCTGCTGTAAACTGATATTTACATTGGCTATAGTAACTTTTAGATTTCTCTTTATCTGAAAAACCAATGAAGCACTGGCCTCACAAGCTGCTAAATCCTCTTATGGATAAACATGATTTAGATTGTTCCATACCTTCCTTTGAGAAGAGAAATCACCAATGTAAATTTATTTGGACCTAGAGAGCAGCCTGAAATGTGTCATTGCAATATAGACATACGAAAGAGATAATAGTGATCTTATATTTAATCAATAGTATATTAAGATAGATTTCAGCATTTTTTTCCCCCATAATTTAGTTTTTTGTGTTGATCCAGGCTTCTTGTGAATCATATCGTTTAATGAAGACAGTACACGATATTGGATGAAAAATGAGAATGTTGCTTTTCTGAGGGGAAAAAAAAAAAAAACAAAACAGAGGAACGTTAGTGAACCTTAGTTTCTCATATAGTGTGATCTTAGAATCCCCTTCTCCTAAGGAGTATAAGCACACAGAAGTTGACTGCTTAATTAATGATCTTGCAAAAGCCTGTGGTCATCACAATACTTTTACCAAAATCTAACCATGCCTCTTGTTGCAGTTTAAGGCCATTTCCTCTTGACTGTTTCATCAAAGGTATTCTTCTGCTTCACATAGATGAAAATTGCTACCTCACTTCTTGTTTGTATATGAGAAAATTAGTTTGGAAAAGAGGCAAGGATAAATTAGTGATGAAGTTATCCATATAACAATGAATAGCAGCAAAAACATTGTGATTAGAGAAGGTGTTTTGAAGCCTCCTCTCAGACCCTCAGTGGCCAAGGCTGGGTCTCTTTGAAGGATGAGTTTTCCAGGGTGCTTTCACAGGCCTGCATTAAGTCCTGGGCAGAACAACAGCTTTTGTTAGTACTTTAGATTTAAGCAAGTAAGTCTAGAATATGTAAGCTGTGAGGCCAGCCTGCCCATGGGCAGCCAGGCCCTGTAGAGTGGGGCTCTGCCAGTCTCAGGGCTGGGAACATGCATTTAATGCATTTAAATGTAAATCTGAAGAATCCTGAGAGGTTATTTAAGTTATGTTTAATGTATGAGTGACAAGGCAGATGTCCAGTCTGTTGGCAAATTGTTTGCAGTTAAACAACTGCATTAAAGGTCCTACTGTTGTATTTAACTCATGTTATAGAATGGGTGACAGGGATAATTGTACAGTCCAGGCAGGGACAATTTGTACGGTTTGTATAACCTTAAAATTTGGGGAAAAGTGTTGTATTTCTGAAAGACTTTTCCAGTTGTAGGATGGTAAGTATGTTTTAACAAGAATTTAATTTTCTGACAATTTTTACCATCACAAAAAGGAGAATAGAAACATAAGCAAAGTTGAGTCTGAATTTCAGTAGATTAAACTAAAAAGACACCCTCCTATTGTATTCTTTGGTAGATTTTAGTTGTTAAAGAATGTAGAATTTTTTAGGACTAAACTAATGACTTTGTGTATCTGTGAGTAGATATGAAAAAGAGCTGCATTAGAACGCTCTCTCAGCCGACGATTTCATTATAAGTTTAAATACTCACTTGTTTTAGGTAAGTATGTATATCAATATTAACAGATATTTAAAACCTTAACTATAGTACGTTTCATAAAGATCTTTCAGCCAAATAAGGAAGAATGTCAACCACTAGTGATGCTTTTGAAGCAAAGTAACATGGAAAATATGGTATAGCACTCCCAGAAGATGGTGTGAGTTTTCCAATATATCATCTTAATGGCAACATTTTCTACAAAATGACATGGGGCACTCCTTTCATATTTCATGACTTCTATTTGCCCGGCTTCAAAATGCCAAATGTGCCAGTGAACAGCACTTTAATATTCATGAGTTTCTGGGATGGCTTTGACAGTTGTCAGCTAGAAAAATGGCTTAATCAGATGGAATCTAACTTGTGATTTCTTCTTCATACCCAGCCACGTACACGAACATGCAACATATATCTCCAAGTTTGTCTTTCACAGAAAACATAATTAATGAGTGAAAGCATTCTTTTCCCATTATACTTGACTATTTTGATCTAAATTACATTTTCATTTATTAAAATTCATTTACTAGATTAGTACCTTAAGCATTGCAGTGGAAAATAGGCTAGAATCCAGGAAAAACAAAATCCTGAGCAGAGCTTAAACTCATGTCTTCAAATGTAAATAAGATTAAAATAGCATGAATATTAATTAATGCCATCATAGAGAGAAATATAAACTACAGGTAACCATTTTCTAGATAGTTGAGTTTTTTGTGTAAGGAGCGGATTTTTTAGGAGATTCAAGAGGAAGTCAGACTGTTCTGAAACAACAAAGATTCAGACAAGGATCGTGTTCATACTGATTTATCAACAGCTGGATGGTAAGCTAACACAAAACCTTTGGAAAGTAATTGGAGTGGTCTGTAAGGCAAATTCAAAGTAGTGGCAGAGCATGCTGTTTTACCAGTTTTGAGGGGTGGAGATAGAATGAGATGTTAAAAGATGAAGCTCTGCACACGTGCTTCCTTGTTGCTTTTAGAACTTCTCATACACTTCAGATTAAGTGACTACCAACATGAAAAGCAGATCTTATACCAACTCCATACTGTTCATCCACTACTCAGTAAAAATGAGCTGGCAGTCAGACTACAAGCATGTGCTTTTAAGAAAGTAACTTGTTTGGACCACACCAAAGGTCCTTGTTACAAACTAGGTAAGAAAATACAGGAAGCTAAGGGTCTTTAAGGCAAACCTGATAAAAGCAGGTTATTAAGACAGATACAATGTATTTTGGATGTGATACTTACAAAACCAACTACAGCGAAACAACCAGGAGGTTTGTTCTGTAGTTCTGGCCCAAAATACTTTTACCTGAGTTTCATGGGTATATGGGCAGAGTGTAGGGTGTCGCATACAGCTGTAATGAAAAGCAGTAGAGCCAGGTAGGAAGGAGTACAGCCTTTCATTACAGTAACTACCTTTCAGTGAAGCAAAAAACTCCGTATTTGAGATCTGTATGGATTTTTCTTGCAGTTAAAGCTCTGGTTTTATAAAAGCTTAAAATAAACTGAAAAAGCTTCTTTTACAATTACCGGAATTTAATTTTAATTTGAATTTCAGATTGAAATATGGACAGGTTTTAGATCTATATCAATAGCATTTCATGAGTTCCACTGTGTTTCCAGCTCAAAGTAATAGCTAACTACTTCAAACTGTTACAATTAATGGAATTTCTTCTCTGAATCTGAACCACAACTGAGAGTGTTCTTTTTTCAGTTTTTCTCTATCGGAAATAAAAACCTAAGGCCAAGTGCAGATTTTGTGATTCAAATTGCATTAAAAATAAAGACATACTTAAATTTTACAGTCCTTTTCAACTTAGGTTGTGATTCCATTTCACCGGTGGCTCTAGCAATATAATGGGATTTTTGCAGAAGCTTTTTTTCTTTGCATTTTGTTCAGTGCTTGAGTTAGTCCTCATATCACTTGAGGCAGAACTTTTAGGGTATTCTATGAAGCCAAGTCACGTACAAATTTCAGATGCTGTACATTGCAGGGGAACTGCAAAATGAGACATTATTTACCACTTCTTGAGCAAAATTATTTTCTCCACTAAATTCACACTGAAATTTCTGTCATCAAAAATCAGTTGTTATACTGATATTTGTCAGTATAACATCCTAAGAATTCAGTAGAGCACATCACTTGAGTTCTTGCAGTCAGAAGGTAAATTCATTACATAGAGTTCTTCATCATTTCGTGTCCTTTTGTGTTGTGTGAATGTTGTTCCCCAAAAGTAGATCCTGAGCTGTGGAGGCGTGCGTGTGGACGAGCAACTACTTTGCTGTGCTGAGAGTAGCTCTGTAGAGCTAACTCCATGCCAGGCCCAGCAGATCAGGGAGGCACTTACACACTTGTTTGAAATACATACCTTATTTCCTTAGTATTCAATGAAAAGAAGTAGTGTCTGAATTAATTCTTGAACTCTGTGAACACAAGGTTTAGACCTGATATGAAGGAGGAGCAATCCTGTCCTTTCTCTTCAATGGCAAAATCTGTAAAAGCTTCTAATATTTTGAGTATATAAACTGTGAAATCTGTGGCAGTGGTAGTTGATCTGTCCTTACAGTAATTCAGGCTTGTCTAAGTTACTTGACAGTAATCAATTGGGATTTTAGCTTTAGATTCCAATACATGTTTTTGTAGATTTTAGAAACTTTTTTTTTTTTTAATTGTGCTTCTTCCCTGTAAAAATTACTTTTTCAAGAAAGATACTGAACTTGTTACAGACATCTGTTTTGCCACAAGAAAGAACCTTTACTGTCTGTATTCCTCGTGGCCAGTATCACAGTTAATTAAACCTTGGGAGAGAGGGACAGCAGAGAATTAATTACTTTTGTTAAGAAGTAAACATGAGGACTGGTAAATAACAATGGAAGTAGCGACAAAGTGCTACTATACTGGCCTGTTTTTCCATTCATTAATAATTATTGTTATTTCCAGACTTAGAATACTCATCCTCTAAACACTTTTGTGCATGTGTATATAAATTCAAATGAACTTCCATTAACTTCAAGTAGTGTTCACATAAAATTATATATGCATAAGCTTTGCAGAAGTGGCATTTCAGATTATTAATATTCTAGATAGAAACCAGAGAATTAACTTCCACCTGGCATTAACTGAAATAAGCCATAGCTTTCACTGCAATTGAAGTGATTTATATCAGCTGATTTTTTCCTTAAAAGTTTTTAGCTTTGATGATTATAGAAATTTGCATTTAGGCAATCAGTATTAGCGCTATTCAAGATCATCTTTGCAATACATAGGAAGAGGAGATAGGAAGTCAGACCGTAGATAGTGAGGTAACTGTATTTATCTTGGGGTCCTAAGTTAGAAAAGTATTTCTCTGCCTTTTTCAGAAAGCACAGTATTGTGTTATATAAGTAATATATTATATTCCGGAGTAATATATTTAAAAATAAATAAATAAAAGTCAGTACTTACTATTTTCTGATGGGAGATGGCCAAGACATTTTTCAGTGCTATGGCACTTTTAAATAAGGAATACTAATCAGACTCTTTCATCATCTGGATGAGGAATAGGTCACTAGAGAATATAACATTCTCTGGTGACATGCCATTATACAACAGGGACATCTGAGAAATTCTTTGACACGGCAGTATTTCTTAACATGATTTGACCTGAGCTCAAGTCAAATTTATTGTAATCCTGCACAGCTAGTAAATCTGCCATCAACCTGTCAGTTACATCAGTAAAGCTACCTTTCCCCAGTCATCTGTCAGTAAATCCTTTATTGTATTTGTTGATTGAGCCTCAAATTATTTCACCTTTGCCCTTCAGTTTCTGATACAAGAACAGAAAATGTTTCTCTCTTCTTCTTCCTCAAAAAAACCCAATCCTTAAGTATGCTAAATTGAAATTATGATGAAAAAATCTGCATACTGTTTACATGAGTTGTCCTTGATGTAACAATTCTATGATCCTGCGATTCTAATTAACCTTATTTAATTCTCGTATGAATAAAGCTTAGGAAAATCTGGGAATTTGTCATGAATTTACAAATAAAGTTATTAAAAGAAGCAATAAATTTAAGTGGTAGATGTTGAATGTCTTTCTTTCAGGTTGTACCCTTACATCACAGATAGTTTATTTATAAGGTTTCTAGTAAAGCCTTGGAAATACCTACGCTTAGCTGTATATATCCCCATGAATTCAGCTAGACTGTTCATGATTCTGAAGTGGCTGTACTTGTTAGGGCGGAAGTTAAACAATTAAGTAATAAACAAAGAGATATGCGTGGAAGAAATTAGGAGAAGAGTAATTTAGGAATCTATCATAAAGACCAGATACTGTGTTTATGCTGAAGGTTTAAATGAAGAGGTCAATACTTTAATATTCTGTGGTTCATCAGATGTGCTATTAAACAGCACTTTACTAAGGTGCATACATATTTTATCTCCAAAGTTCTTTTCTCTTAGTCTTAGTCTGCTTCTGTTTTTGCAAAGTTTCAGAAGACAGACCATTTTAAGGTTGCCAATAGTAAGTATATTCTGGGAATTTTGGAGGGAGAGGGACTCATAGGAGAGTTGCTGAGGTAGCACCTGTCTTACCCATCTGCACAACACGTCGGGTGATTCTGATCGCTGTATGATTTTAAATGGATTTTTTGATAGGACAAGTCAATATGTTTTGTTACATTCTTTATGCAACAGTTAGTAGCAAATTTAATTAAACCCATGCCTCACTTTATATGTTGCTTAAATCCATACATATTATTAAAATTTGTCTATTTTAAGCAAAAGTATCTCCATCTAGAGAAAAGCAAAAAGACAAGGAGTAGGCATGTCTAAGACTACATAACCCACAAATATCTGAGAGTTGTTTTAATTTTAAGTCATGTTCCTACTCATATGAAACCCATTTGTATGTTATCTGGTTATCTACATGTTCTCCATGTCTACAAGCTCAGATTTGAAATGTGATTTTGTCTCAATATCAACATATACAAATGCTTAAAACCTTGAATGAGTTAAGAAAAAACAAAGTGCATCACAGAGTCAGAGATATAGAGAGTGTGTTGAAGGATATAATTGAAATTGAGTATGGATGAAAGCCACAGTTTAGAGGAAAACATTTAGTCCCAAATAAGAATGTGGTATAGGATTAATACAAAGGAAAGGAACAAAGCAAAGACTACGTCTTGAGAGCCCCATAGTGTTCCTGCTTGGCAAAGCAAAACAGAAAAAGAGTTCATATATCCATACATGTAATGTACCCACTGTTTTGTATACTTCATATATATGCTCTGAATATCTGAAAAGTAATCTCAGGGGAAAAAAAAAAAAAAACAGCTTGATGACAAAATTGCTAAAAGTTTAAAAAAAAAAAAAAAACTGCTACCAACATAATTGTTAAAAAAAATGAGAATTTTCGCATCACCTCAAACATGTAATCTTTTTTTTGTTATTTTATTTTTTTTAATCTTACTTTTGTGATACTGTTTTCATGTGTGTAAAATGCAGGCTTTTCACCAGAATGAATTAAGCTGTGTAGGTAAATAAATTAGTGTTGCTATGAGATTACTTTCCTGTATCTACACAGAATGTATTTAGCGCTCACTTACATGGCCATCTTGCATCTGCAGAATACAACATGGAAAACCCATGCAGGAATGAGATCAGTAATTCCTTGGGGCTGCCTGTAGATCCCTTTGCCTTTAGAAGTAGCTAAAGCAACTTAAACAAAATAGTCTACTTATAGAGGCCATTCGATACAAATTTCATCATGAGGTTTCATTTTGGTAGTTTTTTGTTCTAAGCAGTTACACGTTACTTATTTTTTTAATAGATTTTTCCTAAGTAAATGAAGTATAAAGTCATTTTATAGCAACACATAAGACAAATTATATATTCATTAGACTTAAAATGTGTAATATAATCTTGGTATGATTGTAAAAACCTTATCAAGGTTCTCAACATCATTGCACTGAGCTTAACCCTAGAAAGGGTGCCTGCCTTCTTCCACTTCTACTCGCTGCCACTGCTTAATTGACTGACCCATCAGCTGCTGCTCTTCAATTGCTGTGTCCCCTGCAGCTCCCTATTGATTTTCTGGCAAAAAACTTCACTGAGACAGCTGCGCTTGAATCTAGGGTTTTTTTTCATTGGACTTTGCTTTCTGTCAGTTTAAAGAGACAAGTCTGTGCTCTTCTAGTGCAATGGGTGTATAGAGAAGAAGTATATTAAATAATTATGGTAGCCTGGAACACTCACTGAACTTGATATACAGTAAAAATTTATCATATAAACAATAGGCAGGTGTGCACCACTGGCTAAATAACAAATGTGTCAAAAAGATGCATTAGTGGAAGTTCGCAGGTTTTTTTTCTTATACTTTAACCCGAAAAGAAACCCCAAATCTCAGAGCGTAGGTTAGGAAAGTAGCTGAGATGGAGATTGAATTGCTGAATCAATTACATGAAAATGTATATGCTCATTTCACAAGAATGAATTGTTAAGCATCACTGTTTTTTCATTTATAGATTTTACCCTACAGGNAAAAAAAAAAAGGGAAATGTGTGCACTATAACTCCAGAAGCAGATTTTCATTAATTTGTGACTTCCTTGGTAAAGGAAGCTCTATACAGTATTTTCCATCTTTTTGTCAGACCTAATGATATACTTTCAGGGGAAACAAAAAGCATTTCAAACAGGTTTAAATTTTATTAGTGGATTAATTCACCTCCCTTCATCTCTACATGCAAAAAGCATGTATCTAGACTTTGTCCTGTAGTTATCTTTATGTGCACATGCCTAGCCCTGCAGCTTATCTAAATCAAGACGGCTGGATGAGGTCTGGACTCGTTCAGCTTGTACATGTGAAAGAATTTGCTCCTCCTCAATCCAGGTGTCCTCTTTTTCTGAATTCCCAGCATTCATCCAGCTCTCTACCAGGCTGTGGAAAATCTCCGGCTGCTGTCTCACCAAGGCTTTATTCCAACCAGGAGTGAAACATGAGGTCTCTCAAACCAGCACTATGGTTTTTCTCTTGGTACAAAATCACTTGTGTATCTGGGCCTTTTGATCAATACAGAGTGCAAGCAGGGGCAGCAGAGTTACCGATTGAGGGCAACACAGATCAAATTAAATCAGGACACATTCAATTAAGTTTAGCAGAGATGTTAGAGGGGAGCACTGCTTAAAGAAGAGCAGCAGAGTTGTGACAGCATCACATTACTGTTGACATCTGATGGGAGCCATGAGTAGTGTTCATACCTGCCACCAGAAATATTGTTTATTGACACCTGGACTGTTTCTGGTGTGTATATGGGTGCTGAAGTGGAATAATTGCATATAAAAACAGATATTACTTTATTGTTAG
The DNA here is from genome assembly GCA_013396635.1 of Penelope pileata. NCBI lineage: Eukaryota > Metazoa > Chordata > Aves > Galliformes > Cracidae > Penelope > Penelope pileata. Next base: position 763,674 of record WBMW01001876.1, on the reverse strand, counting down.
TATGGTAGCTGTATGTAAAACACTTAGTTATTTCAAAGCCACAAGTTTATGAAGCCTATCAAACAATTCTTTCTTTTCCAAGCATAAAGCCCTGAAGAATATAATGGAATTACTTTATCTGAAACTGTAAAACTAATGCTGTATGTAATATTTTAAAAGTAAATGAACAGAACAGAGTGAAGCAATTTAAATGTTTGCCTGAATAGAGGCTGGAGGCTAGCCAAGAGTTTCTCCTCAATCTGAGAGCATGTGACAAAATCGTCCCATTGGCACTGTGAGAGCAGTTTCAGCCTTAAGGATTCCTGGTCCCTCATATCCATTTAGGACAGTGCACTGGCTACTATGAATTCTTATTTGGTTTAAAAAAAAGTCAAAGGCTGGACTGTATTTAAAATTTAGTAGGTTGGAAGGAGAGAGAGAGGAATATAATAGTAGCTTAATAATTCTCCTTTTTTCAATTCTTTAAACAAAATATATTCAATATCTTGGATTGGTTTAAAAGGAACTTTGAGCTCACAGATAATTCTGTTCCTTTATGTAAAAACTTTCCTCACTAATCTCAAATGAGCATCAGAAAATCTCTTCAGTAGTTTCAAAAGTGTTTTGATTTTATTTTTTAAATAAAAATATTATAATACACAACTATTTATTCTCATTCACAATTATCTGTGGCCTGTTCGTATATTTTTTACTTGTTGATGTTCACATTTCGTGTTAATATTACAAATTGTAAACAATACTTTCAGATTAAACGTTCAAAAGCTTCTGCTTCCTCCCCAGTTGCAATTTCAGTTGCAATGACCGTAGCCCTAGCTAGAGATAGTGATATTTTAAAATGGTTGCTGGATCTGTTCTTTTTGTTTTGTTTTTTAAAGTTTGATTTAGTTTATCATTGCCTATGTTAGCTAATACTGTACAACATGGGGAATAATTACAGTGTTATTAAGGATCCTGGAGAAAAACAGACGATAGTGCACAGCACTGTACCAGTCTGCAAAGGACAGTTGGCTCTGTCTAAAGCTCTTCTTTGAAGTTTTCAGGGTTTATCAACCAAGACAATCTATGTGCTGTGATGTGTTTAGAGCCTGTATGTGTGTGTGTGTGTGTGTGTGTGTGTGCACGTANGTGTGTGTGTGTGTGTGTGTGTACGTATGATCAGAGAAATTAAGCATGAGACCGAAAGTTGAGTTTTCAGACTCCCTGGCTGGGCCTAATCTCCAGTCCCACGAGTGCTGCCAGTTCCTTCTCCCTGGCCATATTGGCAGGGGACTCCCTGTAGACTCCTCAGCACCCTCAGTGCTTCCCAGACCATGTAGTAAAGAAATCTGACCATTGCTGGCACACTGTGACAGGTGAGGTAGGCTCATGATGCTGCATTAAATACCTTCATAGAGTTCCATATCAACGAATTTCAGCCCCATCTGTTTTTCTCTAGAGTATTTTTCTGTATATGTTGAAGGTAAGAATCAAAATCCAAAAGAATTAGGATGACAAAAATTAATCCTCTTTCATCCTCTTTGCTTCTGGGAGAGTTCTGATCCTTCTCTCCAGCTGCTGCATAAGCTGCTGCTGTCAGCTGGAAAATGAGATAAGATCTATATTTTTTTATATTAGCCCCGTATACATAACAGTCAACTCTTGGACTGTAGCTAAGACTCTCGTGAGCCTCTTGTTGCTATGCTGGGATTACACGCTCTTGTCTTTTAAGCAACTTCTTGGAAAACAATTAATGCAGAGCAGGAATAAGCTACTTCTTTCAACTCTACAGGCAGCAGAGCAGGAGCTTTTAGGGAAGCTGATACTTTAGATTTTGGTTTTAGAATTTGTATTCTGCTAACAGTAATGCATAAAGTTGTTTGTTTTATGCAGGATAGTTTTTAAGCAGCTCCTCAAGAGATGAGATGTTTGGGTTAGGCACTGATAAAATTCTTCATTGTCTGTTGAAGTTTTGAATGGAGCCATGGTGCCCTGCTGAAAAGAACCCCTTTGGTTCCTGAACATTTGCACAAGATGTGAAAATTGGCTGGATATTTTTAAAATTGTTAGTTCAACTGAGAAAAAAAATGAGTTTTCTCCCGTCTGAAGTATACATTGTTCACAGCTGGAAAGCAATTTGGTGTAATAAGAGTAAGTGTGAAACGAATATGAGAAGATTAATGAACATAATGGAAAAGTTCTGGAGCAGGATTGGGTTTAAATTTGTCCTGGGTACAAAATATATGATTATAAATACTATAATCTGTTTTGCTCTAATTTTATTCTAAAAATTAGAGGTTGATTACTACTGAGGAGCATTTCCTTGTATTCATTTCTTACTGCATGCTTTTTACAACATTTTCTATCCATTATGTTCAGCGAAGTTCTACATTTAAAGAATACAAATCCTTCATATTCTAACTGGCACGTGTTTTTCACGAGCTGAAAACAAGGACACCCTTCCTGCTTTTAAAGCCCCAAATGGGGGTTGTATTATGTGTTTTCTCTTAATCATCCCATTCTTTTGGCATCTGTATTTTCGGTTCTGTACTGGCAAGGAATTGTTGAAGCTTTGAAACACAGCCACGGCCCCTGGGAGCCTTGCTTACCCAGCAAATGTACCTATGCAGTACTTTTTCTGTTATAAGAAGGAGGAAGGCTCGTTCCAAGTGCATTCTTGATTGATCTTCTAAATGGGAATCTCCTTATACTCTCGCCTTAGGCGGAAGTCGAACACCTGGCCCTGTTGGCCAATTCTAAGGCAGGAAATTATCAATCCTAACTTTTTTTCTGAAGTCTTAAAAGCAGATCTAGGCAATTTAGACCCAGTCCCTGCCACTCCCCTCTCCCCCCCAAACACTAGATGCTTCATTGCTAATAATATCAGTGGTAATCAGTGGTAACTGATACCAGTGGTAACGTTTTGAAAATGTTCTAGTCGGGATGCTATGACATTAAATAAACACTAGGTGGTCTAAACCAATATAGAAATTAAATTTCACAGTCAAATTACTTAATGTATAAATTTGAATTAGGTTACACTGTATACATACAGTGTGCTACAAAGGACTTAATAAAGGTGATGTCTATTACTAGAGTGAAAAAGGTAATCAGACTGGTTAAAAGTTCAAATCACTTGAGGAAAAAATACATGTGCTTGATGCTGATCAGAACCAACCCACGTATTAGAAAAGTATCATCTTTTGAATCCAGAAACTAATAAGCTTGATTTACTACGTTGCATGATAGCTTAGAAATTTATGTACCTACAACATTTGTCAGTAGTGTTGTAAATAATTCCCTTTTATGGCCTTTACTTCTTTTTTGTTTTCTTTGTTGTATTTTTTTAAAGTTAGAATGCAGCTGGAATTTATGTTGTGCTCTGTTACTGTTTCCTGGGCATGTCTGACAGCTGAGCTATTTGCTTGACTGTAAGATTTAGAAGTCTGAGGAAGAAAGAGGACAGTTTATCTCTCCACTCCGAATTAAAGTCTTTCTGGCATTTTGATGTAGTACTTTAACACCTCGCTAAGTGAGTGTCGAGTGGAGGCACTGACATCTGACATTACAAAGACTAAAATATTCATGCGTCTTACAAGTACAGAACATAAGAAATAGTGCTGTATACCCACGTTCATTGCTAGGAGTTCATTCATTGCCAATATATTAATCGCGTATTTGGTATTCCTCTCTGTACCTTCATTCGCATTCCTAGAACGACAGCTGAGACACATGCAGCTTGTGCGCAAGTTGTCATCTCTCATTGTTTCAAAATGCTGGTTGTGCTGGAAAAAGAAGACAAAAGATCTCCACTAAAATTTCCAATATTCATCCTTTATAAAGTTCTATTGAAATAATAGAAGAAAGAAAGTGACTCCAAAATCAAGTTTATACTCTTTATTGTATTAAATTAATTATTACAATTACTTTTTTTTACTTCCGGTACTTCAGCAAATCAGAAACTATCATCTCTTCTTAAAATCTCTCTAAATAGTTTTTAATCTCACGTTTTGCAATAATTAGATGGAGCTGTTCCGCATGTCGTTGGCATATCCACTACATTAAAAAAGGAGCATAAAGACGAATTGTGTCAGTCTGAAGAGGACCTAATTTCTTCCAAAAGTTATCTGTTGCACACTGGAAAAACTGTTCCTTCTATATTGCTTTGTATATTTCTGTGCACCTTTTAGTTTATCTTTGGAAAAAAAGAGTTAGCATTTGTTCTGTATCTTTCTTTACTTTTGAACAGGTGTTAAGGAAAGCAAGCCAGTATACAGTGCCAACTGTGCTAGAGCTATGATCTTTGCTAGCTCTTGTTCCGCTGTTCCAATATAAATCTTCTTTTGTGAGTATTTCTCCAACGTGATAATAATTCTAGCTCTGGCAGTTCATAGAATCATAGAATGGCTTTTACATTGAAAGGGAGCTTCAAATCATCTAGTTCCAAACCCCTTGCCATGGGTAGGGTTGCTACCCACCAGATCAGGCTACCTGGAGCCTCATCCAACCTGACTTTAAACGCCTCCAGGGGTGGGACATCCACAGCTTCTGTGGGCAACCTTTCCAGTGCCTCACCACTGTCTGAGCAAAGAATTTCGTCCTAACATCTAACCTAAATCCCCTCTCTTCTAGTTTAAAGCCATTCTCACTTGTCTCATCATTATCAGACCATGTAAAATGTCGGTCTTCCTCCTGTTTATAAGCTCCCTTTAAGTACTGGAAGTACAGTGAGGTCTCCCTGAAGCCCTCTCTTCTCCAGGCTGAACAAGCCCAGCTCTTTCAGCTTTTCTTCATAAGAGAGGTGCTGTAGCCCTCTGATCATCCTCATGACCCTCCTCTGGACCAGCTCCAACAGTTTGTACTAATATTGAAATGCTTCATTATTATGTGTGTTTGTGGGGAGAAGCTGGGGTAAAGAGGGAAAGACGTTTTCCTATCCCCTCTTGTGAATGTGTGCTTTTAGCTTTATATGATGAACAAGCAAAGCTTGTGATCTACGATGACTAAAAAAAAATTGTTTGAAACACTATCTCAAATCTAAAGAAAATAGAAACGGTTTTTATAAAGTTATTTTCTAAAATTATGACATTTAGACAAACCTGTGGTGGTGGAACAGAGGCCTATAATTACTTCTTGATTTTTAGAATCAGCAATATTACTTTTAATAAAACTTTTTTTTTCATTCGTTTTGTGAATTTAGCTATCTGCTGGATTTGTGCAAGTGTCGGATTTCAGACTTAATTATATGTGAATGACTTAGATATACCAAAGAAATGCATGAATTCAGCTGTATTTCTCACCTACTGCTTTAAAAATCAGTCATTGCCCCAAAATTAATTTTATCTTTTATTTCCTTTATAAGCATAGATTATAAGATATCATTCTTTATCATACTATAAGTGCTTAAACAGTTACAAAAGGGAAACAGAGGAAGATGAATTATTTTGGAAAAGTATGCTTTCCAGTTACACACACAACTGACTCACATCAAATTCAAGGAGATATTAATTTTTATTTGGTTTGCACAGAACTCAGAGATGCTCAGATCCCAAACATGATAAATCCCTTCATACCTTTACATTGAAGCTTCCTTGAAAACTGGTGGCAAGATTTAGTGCTGCTGCCATCAAGTTAAACTCTAACAGAAAAATTAAAGAGCACAAGTAATTAAATTTCATTTTGAAAACTGAGAGGACACTGACAGTGAATTGAAATCTTAATGACTAAATTTAAACCTTCTTCCAGATAAACACATGAATATTAACTCCATATATGTAAAAAGGATTGTTTGAGTTAGAAAATTAAGGAAAGCATTAACTACTCAGTAAATAATAAATATCGATAAATAAGTATTAATAAAAAAAGTGTCAAAATGAATGACATTCAGTAAAGTACAAGACGCATGGCTGTTTTGCTACAAAGAATTCCACACGTCTTTCAGAAGAGCCTTGATGGAATCATAGAAATACAAAAGCTGAATTGTGAGAACCAAGAGCATCCACTTTGTCCCTATGTTTTCTCTGCAACTTCCCTCCAAATTAAAGTGAAAAAGTGCATTATTTTCACCAGGAACTTTTTTTTTCCTTCACACTTATCATAGTTTTTATTATTTTTTATTTATTTATTCTTGTTTTAATCTCTGCAATTCAATTCTTCACGTTCTAGTTATCCGTATATAACTGATTCCCATAGATCAAGCTGTCCAGCGGTGTATCTAAATTGCCCTTCAACTTGGATTAGATTTTCATTAAATATCCAAGTATCAGTAATAAAAGGTAGAAGCTCAGTTATTTCAATTCCATCTCTTCTTCGGCTTTGCAAAGACTAAAGCCTTAGAAGAGAAATATAATTATCCATACCACTATCCTAACCCCATTAGGGTTAAGTTTTTGTTGCTGCTGTTGTGGTTTTGGTGGTTTGTTGTTATTGTTGTTTGTTTGTTTTGTATTGTATTGTTTGCTGTTGTATTGACCTGGATTTCTGCCCCACCGAATATTAAGATTTTTAAAACATTAGTAAGCTTCTGTTATTTTATGACTACCTAGGTAGCTCTGGGAGAGGAATTGAAGTGGTGGCAAAAACTAGATTACAATGAGGAGATTGGTGAAACAATATAAATGCAACTCTTGAAAAACATACTAAAGTTGACCTTATAGAAACAGTTTTAAAAAATTACTTTTTAATCTCTGATTAAAAGACCATAATCTCTGATTTAAAGACCATAAAATATTTATTTTTGGTATACAGGATTTTTGCCAGGTAATTCTGTAGTGCTGTTTATCCTATGTCAAATTGGCTTTCCCAAACAAGTTGAAATTTTATTTTAAATAGCTGTCTGCTTAAAAGTTTAATCAATGCTTGAGAATTAAAAGACAGTTGTTATGAAGAACTTATTTCCTGTGCAATTAAGTATTTAATTTTCTAGTTCTGCTTCTGAAATGTCTTCTGGAATAATTACAATATATCCATTTGTTGTATTGTAAATCATACTATCTCTCATGGAAATAAATTCTTTTTGTAAAGGGCCGAAGTTCTGGAGGCTGGATGTGGTATAATCTTAACATTTTATAGATACCATCTTTCACTGTGAAGTGATTATCTTTCTACAGTCTGACTTTAGTATTATGGATAATGCTTGTGGTACATATATTGAAAGTAATTTTTTCTAAAACCAGGTAGTATTATTTCTACAATACTGTGACTTTCCTAAGTTTGGCAGCTACTCAAATGACAACAGAAAATTCTGTAGTAATTTATCTGAGGGTGGGAGGTGAAACTTTGTGATTCCTGCTCTGTCAATACAGTCATTTTCTATTCTCCCATCTAAATCCACTTCAAAACATTTGCCCTGATTAGTGAGCTGCTTTGCTATAGTGAATTTGAGATGTAACTTTGTGACCTTCGATAAATGTAACAATAAGAAAGATGCTAAGTATTGTTTAGCTTGTACGTTGCTTTGATAGCTGTAGTAGATATTAGTAAGTTTTTAGTTTTGCTTTATTTATTTATTTTCATTGATTAAACTTCAGGCAGTGGTTGTTGTTGCTGTTTGTTTGTTCATCTTGGCCTGCATGTGAAAACATTGTTTTCATTTTACAGGTGATTTCTTAGTTCTTTTTGTCATTCTTTTCTTTCTTGCCTGTTGTTTAATGTCCTTGATGGCATTTACACTTTCTTGTTTATCAGTATAGAGTTCTTCAGTTACTTGTTTCTGTGAAATCTTGTTTCACAGAGTGCATGATACATCGTGTATGATATTTGAACCTCTGTATTGTTCAAAAAGTTGCAAAGCCAAAAGATGTGAATATGAAATAGTGTCATCCCTAAGAACTTGTGTATGCTTAACATGAAGTGAACATGGCTTCAAGGCTCCTTTTCCCTCACTTTTGAATTTAAAGTTGGAGCAAAGAATGACAGACTTGATCCTCAAAGATATTTGGACACCCACTATCTCTTTTAGTCACCTCCCTCCTGGGTTGAACTTTGAGCCTGAAATTTCAAGTCAAGGGATGACCATCATCAGAAAATAAATTAAGGCCAGACCCACTGCATGTCTGACATCCTAATCAATGCCTCATTTGTTTTAAATAGACACAGACATCTAGCTGTTAATATCACTATAATTCAATTAGAGGAATCGATATGGGCGTTTACATTTATGTCTTGATAGAAATTGTTACTCTGTTTCATGATTAAGATTCTCGTGCTCTTTTCTTCATGCACTGCCTATCTTTTTGTCATATCACTGTACTCAGAACCAGGAACGACCCTGCATAATACATTATCTTTTGATCTTTTCCAACTGTTATTTTTTCCTAAATTTCTGACATCTTCTTGTATCTTCAGAGAGCCATTTTTTCTTAATTGTTGCAGTCTTCATAATTCAGTACTTGTATTTGTGAATGATGGGATTGGAAGGAGAATCTGGTTCATTGACCGTTCCAGAAGCTTCAGAGTTATTTATGATTTTCTACTCGTTAGACTCCTTCTCTGCCTCTCTCATACTTTTGTGAACACTTTCCAAGATGGTGACCCTGTTGCCTTTCCTTTAGCAAAACACCTCAATTAGCCTCAGTAATGCTTGCATTTGTTTAGGCACATTATTCTTTTATTCTTCTAAGGCCATTTCTTCATGTTCTGACAGTAACTACTTTGAATATACCTTTTCATTATGTTCATCAGCTCTCCATTTGTATTTTTCCCTTTTTCTCTGTCATTTCTCCATATGTATTTATAAAAAATTACTAGACTGTTTCAACAGTATTTTTTCCTTTACTGTACATGAACTCCTTTTCTTACCTGTTTATTTATGTGGTATGCCTCCCTTTTTACTTAGTGCTCTTGCAACATAGAGTACCCGTTTTCCTGTTCCGCATTCTTGCTTTGACTATTCTGACTCTACAGATTAGCAGCCTATTTATAATATTCCATTTAGCTCTGTCAGTACCTCAGAAAGAAATAAATGCCCCACTACTGCTGTACAACCTCTGTATGTATAATCTCTACCCTATAGTGATAATTGGATAATTCAGTGCATGTTCAATATGCTATATTTTATTCCTCATATCTTTTCTTGCAATGTTTCACTTTTCAGTATTTTCTGTGGTTTATATTTATCTCCTACAGCTTTACCTCTCCAAGTATATCTTTGTTAAAGTTGCAGATTATTTTCACATTTATCCAGTAATATTATGTCTTTGTCCAACATTCCAGCCACTTTGTATCTTTGACTGCAAATAAAATCTTGTGTGTTTTCTGCTCCTGATTTTTGAAAAAGTGATTTCACCTTATCCTTGCTTATCTCACCTCATTCCTCAGTGGTTAAGACATAATCTTGCTTTATCCCCATTGTGTTAATGCTGGGCAGTTTTAACAGCTGGGCAGCTGTTCTTTTGTATTATTTTTGAAATGCAGGGATTGCTGTCTGTGTGCACCACATGTATGTGGCACTGCATTCTAGGCTACAGTATATTGCCGTAGTAATAGCTGTTAGTTTCTGTGGTTATGTTTTTGACTATACCAGGGTATGGTTTTGCACAGGTTTTTGTCTATTATGTATTCCTATTAATAGGAGTGTGTACCATAGAGGGAAAAGGTATTGAGGCAGAGGCTGACACAGTGAAGTAGCCAGTCCTGCAGGGTGTGTCAGCAGTACATTACACATGGCAGTGATGCAAGCAGCAGTAACTGTGGGCTGAACTGTTGAAACAACAGCTCATCCTCCCATTCTTCTTTGAAACTTGACACTGAGTCCGTGTTACTTTCAGTGAGTACTTCCCCTCAATGGCTCTGTGAACTTGTGCTGGATACGTGGAGGTTCTGCCACCTGTTTCACATTGCTCATTTTATTATTTGACAACTCTCCAGCTCAATGTAAGAGAGCTCTTGACTGCTCAAGAGAATCATTTGGGCTGTCCTGCTAGTAATCAGTGACATACTTCAACTGTAAATATGGTATAGAGACAGTTGTTTAACTTCTTATGAGGGAAGTGGAGGTCCATTCAGCATAATAAAGGCAATTGAACTTCTGCAGCTGTAGCATCATTGCACTGGGCATGAATCACAGGACAAAGTCCTGTACAAATGCGTGCATTCAGTTCTTGATCCTTGTCTCAGCCTTAACAAGGCATAGAGGTGCTACAGTTGTTTAAGCAATTGGGAGAGCCCAATACATGCAATTTGAAATTGACTACATTGAGAGGTGGTGCTTGAAGCACAGGAAACTCTAAATATGGCATACCCGTATGCTAATAACAGAACCATTCATTATGAAACACCATAAGGAGGTAAGCAGAGGGGCCAACCTTATTTTTGTTGTATTAGATTTTTTTTCCTGGACCATTAATTGGCATGATATTGCAAGGTGAAATATGAACTTGGAGAATTTCATGTTGGAGAAGCAAGCTACTGAAATACTTCAGAATATTAAGTCAATTTTATGAATAAAATTAAAATATTATGGTATCATATTGGATTATCAATTCATAATTTCTTTATAGTCGGTCATTTTATTGATGGGAATCTTTCTTCTCAATGTAATTTTTTCTCTTTTAGAGCTTAAGAAGGGACCAGCTATCCTTAAGTGGTAATGTAATGTTTCACACATTATAGAAGACAAAGTAAATATCATAAAAGTAGATCTTTGTGTAAGTCTCCACAGTGCTTGTCTTTATTGGCTTCTGGTTGCATTTTATCTCTAGTTTGCTAAGTATAAGAAATGTAGATGAGGGATCCCTATAATCATGTTCCTCATGAAGTTTATGTCAAGGATATGGTTACTCCTGTTATTTCCAATAGAATAATATATGAAGGAGTATTTAGTCTCAAGAAAGTAATGAATTATATTACTACTTAATTTAATGTGACTTACATTACAGTAGAGCAATAAATCATATGCATCCTTAGATTAGCTTTGAAACATTTTTATGGCGAAGATCAGGATGTAAATTGAAAAACTGACATACCATTTTACAAATAATGATACAGCTGCAGCAGGGATAGAGATGGCCAAGGATAAAGAGGCTGTATCATTTTCTGAGGTAATTGCACCTGTGTTCCCTGCATGGTTTTGACATTACAAGAGTGAGGCCTCAAAAAGTGACTGCTGTTTATTGCAAGTTGTTCTGCTCTGTCTGGGACAAGGAAAAGTAAATCGTGTGGTCACATCTTTTATGAAGTAAGTTTTATGATAAAAACTATTTGTTTAAATAAATTGTGGATTTGTAGTTTACCAGGAAGCCAGTGGGCAACGGCTAAGAAATATGTTGGGTCAAATTATGCAACTCATTTGTGCTAATCTTTTTTGTGCCTGTGACTCCTCAGGTGGTTTATTTCTCTCGCTCAGTGGTTCACTCGCTTCCTGTCTTTCCTCTTCCCATTTTGAGGTTAGGTAATTGATATTAGAGTTATTATATGACATTGTGGATCATGTACAGGTTCATATATTCGGATCAAGTGCAACCACAGTTTTTGCTTTATGAAACTTGTAAATTGTATTTTCTTTCAGTTTTGGAGAATTCTTTAACTCATAGCTGTAATGTCTTCCCTTGCTATGAATCAGTAGAATGAATATTAAAAAAGCACATTTATTTAGTTCTTTAGCTCTTTTCAGTCCTAGTGAAACTTGAATCATTGAGTATGTCACCAAACATGATAGATGTGGTTATTCTGGACCCTACATTTCAAAAGTATCAATAATGAGGATATCTTATCTAAGAGAGATTAATGATAATCATTGTATTTAACAAGATATCCCCATAAAGGTAACGTGCATAAAATTTTGTTTACCTTGGAGGTCAGTTTAAATGCAGATGAACAACACAACAAACTTGTGCTCAAAATATAGAAGTGGCATTACACTATATTCAAAATTATGAGAAGATGGCAATATGACATAACTTAGTAGACTAAATTACCTGAATAATCTCCGTAGGATCTCTTCAAACTCTGAGAGAACATGGCTTCTCCAGAGAGTAGTTCTTAGTGGAAACCTAATTTAAGGCTCTGAATTGTCCTCTTGAGAAGCTTATTACTCTTCTTTGAATAAGCCAGGAGTTTGGTTAATAATGCCAAAGTGGAAGATTCTGTAATTTTAGGCTAAATGGCTCACTTTGGGCTCTTATTTCTATAGTTCCAGACTTCTAGTTGAAGACAGCAGAAAAAAGTTTTCCCAATGTTAAAGCAGCGTTTACCAAAATATAAGATATGAGAACAGGCCTTACATCAGGAAATCACAACAGAGCTTCACAGAGCTGTTGGGCTAAACACATGCGAAGTAGACTGAAATGGCTGTGTGAAGGAGCTCAGCAATATACGCTTCCCTGGTTTTTGCTGAGATCCAATGTCCTATGAAGCCTGGTATGGTATTCCATTCCCCTGTTTGTCTTTCAAAGACCGTTTCTGTGAGAGATGCAGAGGTAACAACAGCCACAAATATTACGTTTCCAAGGGTGAGTGCCTTTCCTGAGACCCCATCAACAGCAAGGAGAGCTCAGCTCAGTTGTTTCACCGCTATTGCCTTGCATCTGGAGGAAGCTGCTGTAGTGCTGGTGTGGGGACTTGGTTGCTTTGCTTTAAAATTCTGTGATGGCTGAGTTAATTGAAATTAAATATTTTCTGAATGTGTTTAAATTGATCTCATAGGTCATTTTCTGTTTGGCAGGTGTTTGTTTGTTGTGCAAATATCTGCAAGTGCATGAGTTCATTAAGCAAACCTCTGAAGTGAGTTCAATTTCCAGGTTAGGAAAAGCTTTTGAGCAGTACTGAGCTTCCAGACAGGAATAAGTGTCTTGAGATTGAGTTGGTTTACAGCTTTGTACGGCCTCCTAAAATAGACTGAATTTGAGCTAGCTCAGCCTTCTGTTCAGGCTGCTTCCGTAAATCAGAGTAATTGCATTAGAACTGCAAAGAGACTTGTTATCCCTTTAGTTCTTCCATCTGATGAGTTCTGGCCCAACTGTATCCACCTGAGTCAAAAACAAACAAACAAACAAGCAAAAACCAAACCGCACCAAAACAACAGCCAAAAAAAAAAAAAAAGAACTAGACATACCTTCTCTGCACACCCTAAAAAGGCAGGAAAAAAATAAATGGAATGATAATATCATGCTGGAAAAGTCTACTTAGTTTGGGATATTTTTTGGAGGAAGCAGGGAGGATTAGCTTTGTCAAAATTTAAAATATCGCATATGTTTTCCTGAGGGTAAGTCCGTACTGCAGTCAGACTGTATGAGGAGCACAGTAGTCAGGCAGACCTGTTCTTCCTTCAGTCTTGCTGGCCTGGATCATCAGTGATGTTGTGGTTGCACATATTTCTGCACAGATGATGCTGCCTTCACTAGACCTGGTGTATTAATTTGAGTGTGTTCACTGCTACTGCTGTTCATATTCATATTATATCAGTCATGTACCAGTGAAGTTAATTAGATAAAAACCTGCGCTGATGAATTATTGGCATGCTGATTTGATGTAGCAATTTCTAACAGATGTTTAATGTGTTAATAGCATGTCCTATTCATTCACTGGAAAAGGAGAAGCTTTCTGAATAACATTTGTTTAGGTTTGTATAACACAACAGAGGAGAGATACTCAAGCTAGCTCATCCTGATAAAGCAGTATTTTCAGATGGCACAAGATAATTGCGTACAGCTGCATGTTAGCAGCTCCACCTGGGTTTTTGTTACTCTGTTTCTCAGTGTACACAGTTGAGCAAAGGAGAAAAGATAAATTTTTTCTTGTTGTATACCTATATCTACATATATTTATTTGCATCTTCAGTTGAGTAAATGAGTCTAAAGTTGAAGTATGAGGAGCAATGAAATAAGAAACCTTTTAATAATAATGACTTAGTGCTATGTTTCATTGTTTTATGAGGAAATACTCTTTTTGGTGCAGATGGATCAGTTTGACATGATTATTGTGACATGACTTGTCACAAATTGTCAGTTTGGTTTTGCAACACAGAAGACTTTCTTAATTAATCGAGTAGCACAAGTTTCATGTTGGCTAATAGGTGTAATCGAAGTTGCTAAGCTCCGATTTTCTATAACGATGCTTTAATTTACAGTTATAATATGACCAGTGCCAGTGAAATATTCTAGTATATTATCTGGCAGTAAATAAAACCTGTCAAAAAATGAATAAAAAGAACAGTGCTTAACAAAAGACATATGCCTCATAAATAATGTCATGACAACAAGCAGCCATAGTAACATATTTGAATGATAAGGCTGAAAAAAGTAACCAGACAGAAGGAGCTAATGGTTATTTTTGCTAGAGCTCTGACATAGACTTTTTCTGTCACAATATTATTGCATTTGTCATAAAGCAAAAGGATTTGTGCTGTAATTTTTCTAGCATACTACAGAGTTTTCCGATAGCAAAGATCAGCTTTAGATTAATTTTTATAACAAGCAAGTGTGTCACCGTATCACTAATCTCCTGTTCTGCTTTCAGCTTCGATAGAGTGAACTTTCTTCCTAGTAGCTGGTCTGGTGCTGTGTTGTGCATTTATGATGAGAATAATGTTGCTAACACACCAATGTTTTAGTTGTTGCTGAGCAGCATTGCACAGAGCCAAGGACTTTTCAGCTTCTCATGCAGCTCTGCCATTGAGGAGTGTGTGTGGGGGGGGGGACTTCAGGAGCTGAGAGGGGACAGAACCAGCACAGATGACCTAAAACAGCCAAAGCATTGTCCCATATCAATCATATGGCATCATGCGAAACTACAAAATGGGGTGGGAGTTGGCACAGAGTGGGGACTGCTGCTTGAGGAATGACTGGGTATTGATCAGTGGGTGTGGTACATCACTTGTTTTGTATATTCTTTTATCATTATTATTTTTTCTTCCTTTTCTGTCCTATTAACCTCTCTCTATCTCAACCCACAATTCTACCTTTTAGATTATCTCCCTCATCTTGTTGTGGGGGAGTGAGTGAGCGGCTGTGCGGTGCTGAGCTGCCTGCTGGGTTAACCCACAACATCCTCTTAGATTACTCCTCTATCTTAACCCCAGATCTGACTCACTGCTTTTCAAAAATATATGATGTACATATCCAAAGGGGACGTTCTGTTGCTTTTGAAACATTAGTTCAAATCTTAAAACGTAACACTTGGAAAGAAACACATCCTAATTGTTTGGAAATGGTAAATAGGTTAATGGTTTTGAGTAAAATCTGTATTTCACTTGAATTGACAAACTAAATAACACTCTCAATATTATTATTTTTTTGATTTTTTTATTTTTCATCTACAGAGAATGTGTGTGCTAGAAATATTTGTAGTGGAGGGAGATTTTTTCCTTAAGGATATATGTGATGGTGAAGAGAAAAATGATTGGAATTGCATTTAAGAATCCCTTTTCCCCTTGCCCCCTCCTCCACAAGAAAAAGGCAAGCTGGTTCCCCAAAAAGGAGATATAAAGGTATTGTAAAATAGCAGCATTAAAAGTATAAGCTTTTAGGGAGGTTTCACTGCAAGAGTTAATTAGAGACTTGCATAAAGCCAGATTTCTTGCCATAGAAAATATGTAATACAATGGCCAAAATGTTTTTATACAGAAGTTGGTGGAGACATAATTAAAGTAAATTGTAGTAAAGAAAAGCAATTTTGGAATTGGCATCTTGATTAAAATTACAAGTTTAGTTAGGCTGGGAAGGACAAAGCAGGAAGAGACAGTTGTATAGCTGTGACTGCTGGAGGAAAGGGAGCAGATTATGACACTATTAATTTAAGAGAATTTTGGTGCTTTACTTTTCACTGTTGAGTCAGCTTTACAGTTAGCAGATGAATTAAAATCTAAGTCTTTAATATATTCTCTAATGCAAAGAAAGAGAAAAAGGAAGCTGTAACTTAAATGCACAAGTGTTCCTGGAGTATTTATTGGGCTGATTTATTGAAAGTTCAGTACTTGTCTGGTTTGTTGGCATTTACTCTGCGGGTGGCAGAACAGCTATTGTGATTGTCTTCAATTATTAACATTTTAAAAAATTTGCATGACATTTAACTTAAATGTGAGGCTTCACTAACCTTCATACATTCACACTTTTGTTTCATTTGTGATTGTACTGCACAAAGAATTCACTGCACTCATTACCATTAGTGAATTGAAAGTGTGTTATTATCTCATCAACGTTCCAGAAGTTGGTATGCAAAATGGTGGCAGGAGCGTAACATTGCCGCCACCTGACGCACAAAGTGCAGGAGTCGTGCCACTTGCTAATTACAGAGCTCTCCTGTGAACAGAGATATGGAATAAGACTAGGAGGGATGAAGTGGCATTGACTACCTGTAGTATATTTTCAGGGGAGGCATGTGTCACAATACAAATAACAACTCTTGTGATATTTTTAAATAAAAAATTCTCCTCTGGGGACAAGGGGCGTTCTTCATTTCTGTTAATTCAGATGGGAAGGAAAATGATCCCGGTCATTCTGGGTGCTTTTTAGAGATGTCTGCTTCAAAAGCACTGTTAAAACCAAAAAAAATCAAATACTGTGGTTTGTTTGTTTTGGTGTTTTTTCAAGTGTTCTTCCTACACTTCTGTTTCAAAGGAGAATTTTGTTGTTGTTTGTTTGTGTAGTGCTTTTTGGTAACAGTATGTTGTGTGACAATAGATATGGTGGCAGTGAATGATTTCAGTGTTTCTGTATGCTTATGTCTGTTTCTGTATGGTGGGTTGAGAACTGGCTGACTGGCAGAGCTCAGAGCGTAGTGATCAGCTGCGCGGAGTCCATTTGGAGAACTGTACCTAGTGGTGTTCCCCAGGGGTCAGTGCTGGGTCCGATCTTATTCAATGTCTTCATCAACGACCTTGATGAGGGAATAGTGTCCACCCTCAGCAAGTTTGCTGATGATACAAAACTGGGAGGAGTGGCTGACACGCCAGAAGGCTGTGCTGCCATTCAGCGAGACCTGGACGGGCTGGAGAGTTGGGCAGTAAGAAATTGTATGAGGTTTAACAAAAGCAAGTGTAAAGTCTTGCACCTGGGGAGGAATAACCACACGTACCAGTACAGATTGGGGAATGACCTGCTGGGGAGGAGCTCTGCAGAGAGGGACCTGGGGGTCCTGGTAGACGACAGGTTGGCCATGAGCCAGCAGTGTGTCCTGGTGGCCAATAAGGCTAATGGGATCCTGGGGTGCATTACAGAGCATTGCCAGCAAGTTGAGGGAGGTGATCCTCCCCCTCTACTCTGCCCTGGTCAGGCCTCACCTGGAGTACTGTATCCAGTTCTGGGCTCCCCGGTATTAAAAAAGACGGAGACCTCCTGGAGATAGTCCAGCAGAGTGCCGCAAAGATGATAAAAAGGGCATGGAGCATCTCCGCTGTGAGGAAAGGCTGGGTAATCTGGGTCTACTCAGCCTGGAGAAAAGAAGACATGGGCAATCTCTTTTCAGCAGTCTGTGGGGACAGGACAAGGGGAAAGGGGCAAAAACTGGAGCATAGGAACTTCTTCACGGTGCGGGTGATGGAGCACTGGAACAGGCTGCCCAGGGAGGTTGTGGAGTCTCCTTCCCTGGAGATATTCAAGACGCTTCTGAACGCCTACCTGTGCAACCTGCACTAGGGAACCTGCTTTGGCAGGGGGATCGGACTCAATGATCTCTAGAGGTCCCTTCCAACTCTAACAATTCTGTGATTCTGTGATTCTTACTTTGACGCATATAGAGGAGAAATATTGAGAGAAGAGTGCGTTTGGAGATGTGAATACTATGAGGGCTGCTCTGAAAGCAATGCCTCCTATTTTATGATGTTGGCCCACGATGTCAGAGGCAGATGTTGATGGTATGGCAGTGAAGGTTGAACCTTCCCACCAATACTCCATCACATTTTGTTGCCATGTGACAGACGGCAGCAGTGGGGCACTCTGACACAATGGCGTCTGACATGGAAGTGTGTGTGAAGCAGAGGTGTGGTATTGAATTCCTCTATGCAGATAAAATGGCACCCACTGACATTCACTGGCACTTGCTGAACATTATTGGATACCAAATAGAGGATGTGAGCACAGTGAGGTGGTGGTGGTGTGTTTCTGCAGTTGTCACAGTGGGGCACCTCTGCTGGTGCAGATGTTTGAATGCAGCATGAAGGCTCTCGTTCATCACTGGTGAAAATGCATGGCTGATGGTGGTGACTGTTGAAAAAGTGTTTTGCAGCTGAGAATTTGCTCTATCAAACAGTGTTATTGTGCTCTTTGTAGCTGTTGTATTTTCCATGGAAATAAATAGGAGACGTTACTTTTGGAGCAACCTACATACAAAGAGGATCATCTCAGCATTCAAGAAATCTAGTCCTCTGTGTCATTTGGGAAACTAAACAGCAGGTAGGCAGGATTTTGGAAAGTTTTTAGGATATTTACGTTCTAATTCTGCATTGATAAAGATGTGATAAATGGAAAACTTTTTCAGTTACGGTAATACTAAGCTATATTTTGTGTTAATGGTAGATCTGTGGATGGATCTTGCACTTTTCAGGATTTTCAGGTGTTATGGTCAGAGCAGAGAAATTTGTCCTTCTCAAATCTCTTGCTTAAAAATGAGATAGAAATGCTCATTGCTCTCTGTAAAAGTGTCTCTTTTGGGGAGGGATTATCTTCGTTTTGCTTTGTGCTAGATCTGATGTGTCTCATGTCACATCTTCTGTGTGTTTATTGGCACCTTACACTAGTGTGGATACAGGCAGCCTTGCACACTTGTCCATGCCAGTACTGGAAATCTAAATTAAAATATGCTCTCAGCAGGCAGAGCTGAAAAGGTCAACATGAGGAAGAAAATTCTCTCTGCAATTTGGGCAGCGTGAATGGTTGTCAAAGAAACCAGCTGTGGAAAACAAAAGAAAATATACACAGATATTAAAAATTGCAAAATCATATTTAAAAACTCTAACTACAGAATGGAACCCTAAAAAGGGATTTATGATGTATCATTTTTAATTCTGATTTGAAGTCTGTTATTATGATATAATCTGTGGTTCCCTTTGGGAAACAGCAAACAGCATCTGGTAGCTCTTTGGATTCCCTCCAAACTGCTTTGAAATAGATCTGCATGTAGGAAAGTAGCGGGAAGGATAGGCAGCTGGTGAGCATATCAGAATAATGGGAAATTCTTATTTTCAGGTTATTTTGGTTTTTGTTTGTTTCATTTCGGTAGAGTTTACTGTTACGAGTGCTGAGCTTGAAGTGGAATTTAAGTAAGCTTTTTATTTAGAGTGCTGTACTATTGCTTTGCAGCGTGGATGTGTTCACAGCCTTCACTGCAGGTTTCCCTGTGCTGCCTAATACAGAACTGTGCAGGCTGGCTGAGCTTACCAGGCAGGCTTGAGTCCTGCAGTGCCTGCACCCCTGCAGCTGCCTGCTGTATGCCCTCCATCTCACTGAAGCCACTGTTGTGACACAGCATTGTGCCTGGACAAGTTTGTCCAGGGACAAGGCAGCACGACTGGGAAAGACTGCTGCTGCTGGCTGACCCCTGCAGCTCCAGCAGCCTTCCAAGCCCCTAGCTCAACCTCCACTGACAGAAAATCCACACAGCCTTTTGTGACCTGACTGTTGATAGTTTAGACTGCTGCAAATCAGTTGGTTTAGAAAGATTTCAGACTAAACTACATTCAGTAGCAAATGGAGTGGACAACTATTAGAGATTTCGTCTTTTTTTTTTTTTTCCTTCCCCATTTAAGAACATAGTTTTCTGGAAAATTTCTTCTAGACAGTCATAAAATGAGATTCACTAGGTAAACATTTGTAATGTGTGTGTGTTTGCAGATATGTGCATCTTTCATGACAGGCACTCTCCTGTGGTATGTTTGCAGGTAGCAATACCAATTCGCAGTAGTCTGCTTCCTTCAGTTCATGCCTAGCCTGGTGATAGTTTCATATTCTCTACATGAAGCTATTCATCCCAGGTGTCCACGATAGCCCTCAGTGCAGTCCTTTCAGGGGCACACATACGTGCAGTTTTCGTCACCTCAGTATCCCACTGAACATCTGCCAGCAATAATACTCTGTTTTTCTTCCTCCTTCTCTGTCCCAAGTGTGAGCCCATCCCTCTTCACTGCAGTGCCCAAATGTCTCCTAGGATCCATGCCCCAGTCCTTGCAGCTGCCTTTCACGCCTTGTGCCTGCTCAGCTGCCTTGCCATGCACCAGCCTGGTTGTGCATCTGGTACACCTGTGTGCTGTGCAGCTCGCCAAGCCAGCAAAGTTGTTATAGAGATATTATTAGTAATTAACCAGCTGTTATGACATTCCTTTCGGTGTCCATCCTGTTCGTTTATTGTCATACTTTTAATGACTTCTTATAATTATTTTCATACAAGTCCTCTGCTTCCCTTCAGATGTTTGTACTTAAACATATAAAGGAGATTTATATTCTGCCCTGTATATGTTTATTTTCCTTTTATAGTTAATTGCTTTAAAAATATGGATGTGACATATATATAAGAAATGTAATTTTACAGGCTATCTACATATATTGTGTAAAGTCTAATTTCAGCTCCACAGACTTCATGCATAGTTTCTTGTATTTTCAATTCAGAAAAAAACTTATGCTTACAGCATTTTTTTTGTTTTAGTAATTTATATAGTTGACTCACTTAGTGATCCTAACTGTTATTTATTTGCCTGACTCAGTGTCCTAATTTCCAGAGATGCCTATTCTGTGAGTTTGCTTTTTAAGTGCTCAGTATTGGGAGTAGGGTTCAATCAAATTTTTATGATGTACGATTTCCATATAATGCAAACCCAAGAACCACGTAAAATCCACAATGGGAAGGATGTCTAGGAATTTTCAAGCCTTTTAGTAGTTCTTCAAAAATCACATTAAGCATGAGCATGAAAGGCAGAACAGTTAATCTGATTTCCCTCCAAATGCATCTTTAAAAATGCATATACATAAGAAAACTTTTTGGCATATTTTTGTAGTGATGACATGCAAATTGACCTTGAAAAAAGTGTTTATTTAACTCTATGAAATATTACAGAATTTTAATTTAAAAACGTCAAGAGGAATGTTTTGCTTAATTTTGTTGTTAATAATCTCACAAATTTATAAAGAACATCCCCATCAGCAGCATTGTTTGATGAGGGTTTTTGGGTTTTGTTTTGATAGGGATTTAGAGTACCAAACTTAGCATTCAAGTGCAGATTTCACGAAATTTGGCTTTACTTGTAATACAAGCAATGGTAAAATAATTCACACTATGTACAAAACACACTTTTAAAATTGATCATTACCCCTTTAAGATGCTCTTAAACTAAGAAATATTTTCCATGTTTGCCATACAATTTGCTTTCTCAGAAATAAATTATTTTTTCTATATTTTATTGCAGAGTGATTTGTTAAGGACAGCTCATTGAAATAGCAATCTGCTGGCTGTTGTAGTTTGGAGTGCGCTGGAAAAGAGAGTCGCTTAATGATTTTTAAAATAAAGTTACGTGCAGTAATTGGGAATGTTTTCTTATGTTCCTTCATAATATAAAGTTTACTTCAAAGTAATTTGACAACAGAATGCAGATCCCTATTTGAAGCAAAAGGTTTTCATCAGGACCTGGCTGCATGAGAACATGCTTATTGCACTGCTTCCACAGAGGAAAACAGAGTAAGCCTGTCATTAGTGTGGTCAAAAGATTAACTTTCCAAAAATAGAAGAGTGCTATTTGTTGTCTCATATTAGGGAAAGTGATAGATAAAAATGAATCCCAGCTTGTAGGTGCAGCAGTGCTCTTGTAGGAGCAAGAAGTTTTTAGTTACATTGTCACTCGTAAAACCCACCCACCCATACTGGATGGAAAAGTAGATTACTTCACTTTAATGCAATGGGAGCCTATTTTTTCCTTAAAATCTATGAAGTATATAATGGAGGTCATTAGTAAAGTGCTTCTGTTACAGCTCTGCGTGCAGAGGATTAGTAGTAAGCATTAGAAGCTGCTGGATCAGTGCCTTTGCAGTTTGCCCACTGACTCGAGCAGAAATTGTCCTGAACTGTGTCAGAACACCTTAAGTGAGATTTGTTGGGTTGTTTTCCTTTTTTGAATTTTTTTTTTTTTTTTTTTTTAAGATTTCCACATATAAATCAGGCATGATTATGGTATGCTATTGTGTTGGACATTATGTAAAATCAATTTAAATGAAACCTAGTAAAGCTTAAGTGTGACAACCTCTCTTCCAAGGAGAAGAACAACTTATGCTTTGTAAAACTGTTTGCATTTATTGCACACAAACATTACAAGACATGATAGGCCAATTATTTTCTTCCTTTCTTTCAAGTGTTGCAATTTTCTGAATGACATAATAAGAACATTTATGTCTCTTAGCAATCTTCACCAGATTTTTAGGTTAAGTGTTTTATTTGTTTTAGCAATGGGAAATAGGAACAACCCTCCTTCTTTGAAAGTTAATAGCAAAATTTTAATTCAGGTTAGCTGAAGGAATTCAGATAATTTAAATAGATTAGTTGATGACATTATTATTAAACTCTCCAAAATCATTATTACAAGTATTGTTTGTCTGTAAATCTCAAAGTGTTTAAAAGGCAAGTTTACAAAAGGGATGCTGATGCCTAAGTGTCCCTGCAGGCATCTAAATCAAGCACTTAAATGTCAATGTATTCATACCTTACCTGTCAAGTGCTGAGAAGAAAACTCACTTGGCTTTTAAGTTTCAAATTCCCTAGTTGGATAAGCTGATACTTTGCTGATTCTCAGCATTTGCATGGGTTACAAAGTATGAGTTGAGCAGCAAGGAACCTGTTTGAGTTATTGGTCTCATTTGTGAAAGTGATGTCTGTGCACACGGAAGTCCGTATCCCTTGTTATGTGGTGATATGCAGAGGATGTCTTTAAATGAGCTGATGAGAAGAGAGCTGCCAGAAAAGACGGCATAAAATAGTTTTGTATAAAATATCTTGCTGGGCTATTGGAGAGAGTCTGGGGTCCTGCCTCCTCCCTTTTCTAAGGGATTTGCATTCAGATTTTCACGCTGACCAGTTGGCTAGTCCTTTCAAAGACTCTTGTGAGCTGCTATCTTCAGAATTAAGTACTTCAATATCTTTTAAGCCAGAGAGTCATTAAGACATCCCTTTGGGATGGGGAATCAAGCTTTCAGATTCCGTGACAATGAACATTTAAGTATTCTAAATTAAGCATTCATTATAGTAGGAACTTGAACTCGGCCCTCCCTCCTCTCATGTGAATACCCTAATTGTGGAGCTATTGCAATCCTTGAGTGTCAAGGATTCGCAGTGTTTTCAGGGAGGTGAGCCCGAGGAATGGAGCCTGTATCACCAGTGGACTCTTGAAAGTGGAAAGCAAGTGTTCAGATGCCCGTTATTCCAAGGGATTTGAACTCAGCTTTCTGTTACCTCATGTTCTTGTTGTAACCAATATACTGCCAGGTAAAAGAGCAACTCCATTAAATGTGTTTTGAAAGAATTGATGCTGCTTTGCTTTCAGAAGGAATCTCAGACCCCTGTTTCAGAAAGTTTCAGTGGAATAAACACCTTCATCTGACAGAAGCGAGATGCCTTTAACTTTCTTGCTCATCCTTCGTAGTGACTAGTGACAGCTACCCTATGCTCAGTACATTGACTGTAGTAAATGCCTTCCCTAGACTCCTGGTTCTCCTATTACATCATGAAAGTATCGTGGTAAAATGTATAGACACACATTTTTAATATTGCCTAATAATACAGGCATATTGTGCAATAGGTTTGATTTAAAGAAAAAATATACATTGTTTTACATAAAGTTTTGAAATGCTATGTATGAAAAAAAAAAGAACTCTATATACTCTTGCCTACCATTAAAACTAGCAAATTAGCTACATGAAGAAATTATAATTGCAAGCAATTTGTATGACATATGAGTGTGCTGCTTTGTAAAAATGATTGCAGTTGTAGTGCCAAATGCTTTTAAATCTCTAATTGATTTTTAATATTTTTGACAGGAGGCTCCTTTTGTGAATTTTAACAATTAATTTTGTAATAGAACAATCTAGGGACTTCCATGATTTAGTTCAAATAGTTTATACACTAACACATTGTAGAATTTTGCACTCAGTTACTGTAAGTAGAACTGATGAAATGTCTGTTAAGTTTGGTCAACATTTCTCAACGTAATTTTCAAGTGGCTTGCAACACTTGAGCATGAGTCATGATGGTTGGCATATCTAATGTCAGTTATGTGAACCAAGTTGTGTATATAGAAGCATATTTTTATGTAAAATACATATTTCAGGAAATTGGTGGGAAAATAGTGCTTTGCTTGTTTGCTGGTGCATTTTACTTTAAATACTTTTAGCGTCCTCCTACTTTGAAGCAGTGAGGTAAAATGACACAGAGAAGGGGATTTTACCGTACCTATGCTTGTCTGTTTTTTAGGCACAAATTTGTGTTTGAAGACTTACAGTAATATCACTTTGAGAAAATGTCTTACAAAAGATATTTTTGTCACTTAGCATCATTAACCCTGACTGGAGAGCTGTTTCCTATGGACCTGTGGATGGGAAAGATGAAGAGAAACCTGTAATAGTGTCTGCCTGGTAGAAGCTCAGAACTGAACGTGTAGCACATGAGGTCTGTCTTGTAACATAGGAAAAGGAAGGAGAAAATTGGACATAGAAGCTGATAAAATTAGGATAGTGAGTATGGAAGAAAGAAGCCGCAACAGGATTTACAGAGAAAAGAAATCACAGCAAAGAGAAGTTGGTAGTGGGAAGAACAGAAAAATGAAACTGAGGTCAGTCAAGGCAATCTGGTGACAGCAGCACTGCAGTAGGTGAGGCATTTTGGAAATAGAAGAGTGGAAGTGGGATGGGGTACAGATGAGAAGAGAGGCAGGTGACCTTGTGGAGTTCTAATTTCACCTATGTTGTGAGAGATTAGATTTGGGAAATATTTCAAATGAATCCCATTTTCTCCATGTTACAAGATCTGATTTTTAAAAACTCATTAAGCATTGAAGGTCATTTACATTCCAGACAGTACCAAAGAATGTGTGTAAGTTCCATAATAAAGTTGCCTCCTAAGCAGGGCCACAGTGAATAAAGAAAGGAAAAGATGGAAGAGAAATTATTTTAACTTGATGAAATTTATCATCAGTCCCACTGGTCCTGGTCTTGTCTCTGGAGCTGTTAGGAACCATTAGTATTAGGTATATATTCAAATGCATGGATGGTGCCTTATCCATGCTGATAGCTTATTTGATTGCAGATTAGGCTGTAAATTTATTTGTATGACAGAGATACAGCTACATGGTGTAGCTCTTTCAGCATGAATTTTAATTTGGTAGAGATAAAATGTCTATTTTCTCATTTGATTTAGAAGCAGAGATGTACACTTGAAATTGATTATTTTGAATGTTACTGTTGTGTGAATCTTCAAATAGTTTAAAATGGAAAATGACATCTGTATTTATGATTTCCCAAATGAGACAACTGCCTTTTTTCATTTCCTAGATTCAGGCAAAAGCAATTATAACGTTTTAACAAATTTCAGTGTCCATCATCAATAATAATATTTTTTTTGTGTTTAAATGTACCTATTGCTTTGACAATCATATGTCTAGTCCACAGATGAAAAAATTAAGAAATATGGTTGGCTTAAGATTTCCTTGCAATAAATGATCCAAAAGGTGAAGTGTTACTGACAGGTGTTGTAGTGGAAAAACTTTTACCTTGGAATGGTTTAAAACCAGTTAATGGCTATGGATGGCTTTTTTTTCCCTCCACATTTGGGAATGCCTATTCCCATGAGTTTTATCTGACAGTATATAAGGAATGCCTTGATAAATCTGCACTGCCATCACCTGGAACCAAAACTGCATGTTGTCTTGCTATTAAGAGGTTTGTGGGATTTTGAACACTTCCTCTTTCATTCCCTTCGCTCCCCAGTTTTACGGGATGAAGTTTTTGGTTTTTATTTGTTGCATATCTGAAGCCATGCTTTACCAGGTTTGTACATTTCAAATGTTTCATTTTCTGAACTCATAGAACCTTCTTTTTATAAAAAGATAGTTCATATGTTTTCATAAATGTTTAGTTGCTGCTGATGAGGCTTTAACGGTGCAGCATTATTGACTTTCTTCAATACCCAAAGTAATATGTTTAGTGCCTAGCAAAATTAGGTTACCTTCTTCAGATGTGTTTCTTTTCCATGGAAGAGGTAAGAATTGCTTCATTTTCCTTGGGGTTTTTGGGGTGGCTTTTGGCATTTTGTTTTGGTTTTGGTTTTTTGGTTTTCTTTCTTTNTGGGTTTTTTTTTTGTTTTTGTTTTTTTGGTTTTTTTTTTTTTTTTTTTTTTTTTTTTTTTTTTTTTTTTTTCAGGTTTTGGAAGTCACAGATCTTGCACAAGTTGAAAATTAGGCCAAAATTCATGCCTTTTGTGTTGTTGAGTTGCATGTAAGGTCTATTCTAAACATAAATTATGCTAAACTGCTGATTTTTCTACTCCTTCATCAATCATTAGGCAATGCAATGATGTTGCTACAGTTTCCAGTTGACAGCTATAGGCAGATTGTTGAATCCTGAACATTGAAAAAGGTCCTTTTTATATAACGATTTTTTTTTA
This sequence comes from Penelope pileata, assembly GCA_013396635.1. Taxonomy (NCBI): domain Eukaryota; kingdom Metazoa; phylum Chordata; class Aves; order Galliformes; family Cracidae; genus Penelope; species Penelope pileata. Next base: position 737,136 of record WBMW01001876.1, on the reverse strand, counting down.
TTTTTAGAACTATATGTTATTAATTGTAAGTAAAGTTCTATGATTTTTAATGATGCCTTATCTTAAAATCTCTATATTAAATCAAATTATTTTGAAGCAACTTAGTTTAAAATTTATCGCTAACATAGACTAATTGCACACACAAAACTGATTCATATTCCTGCTGCTCTGCTTTTTCTTTGCTTTTTCTAAAGATGTTTGCAGATTTATTTAATTTTTAATAATCCTGTCAAAAATCTTGAGTTACCAAATCCTTGAATTAATTAGAATTAAGACTTTGTCAAAATATCTTCATTACAGAATATGAATATACATGGTTTGCCAGAGAATTTTACTTAGAGGATTGTAGGAAAAAAATTCTCCTGCATATACACTGTGAGGATGATAAAGTCTGATAGTACACTCCAGACTGATGTAAGGCATCATGGCAGCAACCGACTGAAACAAACATCTGTGACTTCTCCCACTCATCTATTGATTCTTCAACATTGAAGCTACAATGTTAGTTTTTGCATGCCTTGGTCTGAACTACCAATTTGCAATGTTTTCCTGCTGCCAGCCATTCTAGACAATACGATTATGTATTTTAAATGCTTATGGCAATAAGAGAGTATCATTGACAAGTTATGTATAGATAATTGCTGTTTTGGATAGAAACAAGCATTTGGAGCAAGAGGTTTTAACCTGAATATTCATGAAAAATGAAACACACTTTACATTCAGTTCACTCTAAATAAGAGATTAAAAGGCTCAGGTTCTTGAGCTTGAAAAATGATGTTTAAAAGCACATATTAAAATATAGTCTGATTTGTCCCACTCTCCACATGGTCTGTTTAGCTTTCCTTTTCTGTAAAAAAAATAAAAAAAGATCTATATACAAGCACTCTCACTGTCACTTCATTTCTTAGCTGTGATGGAGTGATTGAGGTCTTTGTTCTGTTCCGTAGCTAATGCCTTCATCTTAGTTTGGACAACTATGTTCATTGCAGTACTTGTCTTTGTATCTTGTATCTTATTATGCAAACATAATACCTGATTCAATGGAGGCAACTCCTTTACAGTGTACGATCTATCAAAGTCGTTGCTAACTACAACCTCTCCTGAAATTTTTCAGAATACAGTTGAATAACAAAAATATAAGCAAGGTCGTTCTCTCGTAAACTGCGGAAAAAATAACAAATATTTTAAAACTGTGCCAGGGGTCAATGGAAGCTCCTCCATCAAATCATTCTCCTCATATGCAATGTTAGAATTTTTGCCTCATCCTCTGCTCTGTTTTCCTCTCTTTTCCTTTTCTTTATCTTCAAAGGTCATAGATGAACCTTAGTTGTTCCTGCTAAGAAACTCTACAATGATCAAGATAGCATCTGATCATTAGGTTAGAAAGAGTACTTTGAATGTTGCTTGTTAATATATTTTGATTGTTGTGTGTCTGCAACATGCATAGTATGTGAAGATTTTTCTCTGCTTAAAGAGAAATGTTATAATTTTTCTGCTGAGATTTTTGTGATATAAATATAAAATTGAAGGTTCGGCTCCCTATACTTTTCCTACCTTTGTGATATATACGGAGTCCTGTACTCATCAGTCACACTTCTTTGTTTCTGTGCTATTTTGTACTCACCTTCTACTGACTAATTCTCTGCTGATGTGAGTCAGCCTATAGAGCTTTGCCTCAATTTAATTCAGCTATTGCTTCAGCCACTTCTTTTTGAAATAAAATTGTCGTTAAACTATGTGTGTCCAAGATGTGTACCAAAGTACCATAGCATCCAGGACAGTGGTTTCATTTTTTCCAAACATTTCTGATATTGCAGTTTGTGCCAATAGAAAATTACCTTCATGCCTGTAATAAAATGTGAGGCATGCAATGTTTTTTTGGGAGGGGTTAGAAGGAAGAAGTCATACACGCCTACCAAAACATTCACAGTGCTCAATTATTGTGATCCTAGTCTATAACAACACAGCAAGAAGTATTAATCCAGTTTTCTGTGTAGTCATCTGTCTCCTGGCTGCTATTATCCAGCTATATGGTTATCCAGATTTTCAATATAGTGCGTAGGAGTGAAATAAGTTTTATTTAAACGAGCAAGACAGACTACACAGATTACTTTTTTTTATGAGTTAAGTCGCAGTTTGTATTTTGTGATATTTGTGATTCAGTCTGTGGATCTGAAAACAGATATGGTTCTCTTCATTTTCCTCAAGAGACTGTTGCATAGCTGTTCGCTTTGTTGGAGGAATAAGGCTTTTCTTCCAAATCCTCAGTTACTGGCAGACTCATCCAACTGTCAAGCTTTGGAAAGAGACTGAAAGTCAACACCACTCAGAATGAAGAACCAGAAGGTTCTTGAGAAAACCTATTGCAATATGGCTCATTTGGCTAACTAGTATAGACGAACCTCTGGGACTTGATAGTTGCAAGTGTCTTAGACAAGCTACCTTAATGTCACAATACATTGCTAAATATGCTTATAAGTGTCACTGAAGCTGAATTCTAAGTCTGAATGTTTCAGTGTTTGTTCAGTTCAGTGACTGAGGGTACAAACATATTTTGAGCTTGATCATTCCTTTTCAAATAAATTTAACAGATCTTGCATTATTTTACTCTTTAGAAAACTTGGCTTTGCAGTACATGATTAAAATTGTACAAAAAAGTATCTGTGTCAGATGTTCTGGCACCTGAGGAAAATAAGAACAAGCAAGGACATAATGATATACCATCCATTCCAGGTCACTGCCATTATTTTATTATTTTTCTAATTATTGAATTTGAAGTTAGTTAACTGATGAGTAAAGGTTACTGAAGAGTAGTGCCTCATCCACCTTCAAGTAATTCTGGGTGAATGTCTACTCAGTTTTCTGTTAAGAGAAAAAAGAAAAAAAACTTTGAAGTCATTTTGACAGCACTTCTTTACTCTTTCTTATATAATTTTAAATAACCTCTCTATATCAACAGTAACTAACGAAACGTTAACGTGAAGTAGTTACCGTACTTTTAGATATCTAGCTCATACTTTAGGAAGCCCACACATTCAGACAGCCCTCTCCTAATCAGTGCCAGAAGTGGGGGGATGGAAAGCAAGAGAGGTTTTATAGTAGTGGAAATAAGGAGAGGATGAGTAATAGCAAAATTACTATTGAGAGAGAGAGATTATGCAATGGGGGATCATGCTGTGGGAGACAGAGAAGCAGCTCTGAGATAAACTTCTCTTTATGTTACTCTTATGTATACACAGACAGTGCAGCTGCTTCACAGAGTTTCTACATAATAGCCCCCAAACTGCAAATGTGAAAATAATGTAAAGTGAAAAGTAAGTTTGGAAGGTAAAATTACTTTCAAATAAACTTCTGTCTAGTAGTATTTACCTTCTTTCATCAATATAATAGTAAAATTATCTTAACTTTAAATGAAGAAAATGATAAAATTCATATCAAAGTTGTTATGATCGCGTCTACTTTTAAGAGTCACCTGACTTGTGTGAGCACAGTCCAGATAGTAAGCACCTTGTGTCTTTGTTGTGCTTTTCGCATCACTGTTTCTGATCTGCCTTTCAAGCTGATGCCTCTGTGAAGTCACATGTTTAACAGATGTCTTGGGCAGCAGCATTTCACAAGTGGACAGCTTTGCTATTGGAATCAGTGCTATTATTCCCTTACTATTATCTGTATTTTTATCCTGTATCTTGGCTCTGAACTACTTACATTTTTAGAAGTTGCCATACTAATAACCAAAGCACGTAGAGTTGGCGATGAAATATTTTATTATCTAGCACTTTGTGGTGTTGCCAACTATACGTTTATATTGGAATAGAAATACTGAATAGAAGCTGCAGTTCTTCTTGGAGGTGATTAGGTCTACAGATTTTGTGTTTCAAGCACCTTGAAATCTAGTCTTTGGACGTCAGACTTTACCATTATGTCAGAATCACCTCTCTAAACCTCAGTCTTTGTTTGCACTCAGTGATTTGGTGAGGAGTCTTCTGGCATTCTTTGGTCTCATGTTGCTCATAGTGGTGGGATTGACTCCATTCTGCAAAGAAACACACCATTTAAAACACAAAATGGGATCTGTTGCTTTTGTTGCCAAGCTGATGAATTTTCTTCAATTCCCTGCCATCAGCTTCTGAGTAAATGGGCATTTGGAGTTAATGGCCGTGCAGGTAGGAAACAAATTATTCCAGTACAGAAGAGCTGTTAAATGCTGAAAGGTCTTGATTCTTTTGTCGCAGTTTCCCAGACGCGGTATGTCTGCTACCTGTCAAGCTTCTGATAGAAGATGGGTAGTGTAATTTGCAGAGAGAGTTTTGATCACAAATAGCCTTCATGTATCAAAATTAAATTCATAACCTATGACAAGATATCTTGGAAACTCCCATGAAAATAATGCTTCATTTTTTGGATACAGGAAATTAAGATTCTGGAACTCAATTAAATTTATTGCCACTGCCAAAGTAGCACTGTCATATTCCATGTTTCTAATTTTTAATTTTAGGGTTGCCATAGTGCCCAGGAGTCCCAGTCTTGAAGCATATTCCTCTGTCATAGGTAAAATAATAAAAGGAACCCTGAAAAAAAGAAATATTCTTAGATTTTCCTGAATGAATTAAACAGTGCTGCGTTAGTTTAAAAATCTTATTGCTGTGCAGGAATCAGATTTATGAAAAGATCACTTTAATCTCATGTTGATGGATTGAGTACATAGAGAACTAATAATGTTAGAAGTATATAATATATTGAGAGGACTATTAATATTTTCCAATGGCAAAAACAAACAAACAAAAAAACTCTATGTACCACATTGAGGTCTCTAGACCTTTGCTAGCCTTCTGCTAACTGTCTGCATTGAAAAAAATTCATGTTTTGTGAAGCAAATCAAAATAATTCTTTCAGGGGATTATGCTGTTGCATTTTGAGATAATTATTTCATTGAAAAGACTACAGAACTATAAAAAGGACCATTATAATGATTAAACCATCCCATATCATACTCATTGTGTGTGCTTTACTTCATGACCTTGAAAACTGAAAAATGTAGTTCCGAAATAGATAATAAGTTAAATAATTGATTGTTTCTATCATGAAAAAATAAGCTCTTGTTTAAGGTTTACAGAGCAGTATCTTAATAGCATCTAATTTCTATATGTTTTATGTAACAAAATTTGTTGTTTAGTTTTAAAGAGACGAACATCATTTAAGTTGGTTTTGTTTCCTGATTGAGTGAACAACACGCTGTTGTAACACTTATTTGTTTACTGTACTGATTGGTATGCAAAATATTTACTTCGACATGTGGGAAAAAAAAGAATAATATTTTACTAAACTGTAAGCTCAGTTTAGTCTCCAAGAGCAACTCTTACATCCTTTTGCATCATCTTCCCTAAAGCCTTTGTAACTTTGATGTTATCCTATTCTTTTCATATTGTCTGCTGTGGTTAAATTCGTCAGATGCTTATACCAATTTTTTATTGTTACAGAAAAAGTAGTGTCATGTAATGTACTTGATTGCTCATATGACCCTGAAAGTAGTACTCTTAATAAAACTTGGTAATTATAATTATCATCACTGAAGTAAGCAATCAGGATTCTAGTTTAACCCGAAAGATATAATCGGCAGTAAAATGCTGTCATTGTAACACAGAAAATTTTTAAAGTTGAGCCTTACTTTGAAAGATCTAAATAATAACACCAGTAGTTGCTGTCAAAGGTTTACAGTTAAGAAAATGGTTGAAACTTGTGCTCTACAGAAGACCCAGTCAAACATGTTTTTTCAGTAGGTTAATGTTATTGCACTGATAGTTTTAATTCAGTAGATAATCCCACAAAACTGTCTTTTTCTTCCCCTCCGTTTGTTATAGTAAAGCTTCTTGTGTGCTTATATTGATAGGAATTAAATACAAGAATTTAAACCTGCTTCTTATTCATTATTTTGGACAGGGCTGGACAGAACAGAGGATACTTGGTAAGAGTCTGTAATGAACTTTTAATACTACAAGGCAATTATTTTATTTAGAGGTTACTTGGTCTTGAAGCATTAAGGTTGGTAGTTCTCATTGTTTTCATTCCAGCAAGTGTAATTGAATTTTTAATAAAAATATTTCAGGTAGAAATGAGAAAAACATTGCTATTGTAGTATAAAACACCTTGAGATTAAGCAACTGAAAAGTTTTAAATCAAAAGGCTGTGAGATTCGAAATGTAGAGAATCCACACTAGTTTTATGGAAAGGCACTGCTTATTTGATTACATACAAGAGGTGTTAGAAAGGTGTGAATCATGCAGGAATGTGACAGCTGAGGATAGAAGTATTTTCTCAGAAGAGTGTAGTGGTGCCATCAGAGAAGAAAATAAGGCATCTGCACAATTCTGATAAAGCATATGGTATATCTTGATAATTTTAAGTCTGTAGAATAAGCTTGTCTAATCTATCTCGAGTCACTAAAGCAACCAATCTCATTATTGAAAGATTGACCTATCTGCTGTGTAGCCCTATTCAGTTCTGTATCTTTCAGAAACTGTGTTAAAAGGATCATAAGTGCAGTCTATGTCACATGCTTCAGTTTGAGAATTGCTGAGTTTTTGGCATAGTGATTATAAACGAAAGACCTAAAAAAAAACACAAAAAACAAAAAAAAAAAACTCAGGGATTTATTTCCTCCAGTGAAATTCTGCATAATTATCTGTTAATGGCATTTAAAATAATTACTGCTCTGTGCATCTATGACTGTCATTCTTATTATTTCTGAATTTCTCTGAAGTTCTAACTAAATCTTTGTCTGAAATTCATGTTATTAATGTTCATGTTATTAATACTAATATAAGTGCAACTAGCAATACAGATATAATGGTACATGAATCAGTAAGTTTTCAATTTAAAATACACCGGGGATTGTTTCAGTCAGGTCAAACTCTACCACTGAGACTAGATTATCTACTACTGTAGTGTTACATATATACTTAGATATAAGCCTGTGCAAATTTAGTCAACCTCAGGTAGGATAACAGCACGCAAGTCTCATCTGGCTCATATGAATTAAATTAAAAAGTTGTACATTTTGAATAACTGCTTCAACTCTGGAATTCCATTGTCTGAGCGTGTTTTAGTTATATTTTTCACATTCTAACATCAATGGCATTATTGTGTAGCATAAGAATTAGGGCTGAACAAAATTGTTTTTGAAAGATTAAAATTATTCGTCTGGCTACCACTGAACTCAAATGACTTTATTTTATGATTTTCCTCTTTTTTGTTTTTGTTTTTTGTTGTTGTTGTTTTGTTTTTGTTTTTTGTCCATTTCATGCAATCTGAAAATACTTCTGTGGTGTTTTGGGCAATGACTAGGAAAATGAAGTTAATTATTCACACATGTAATCACCATGCATAGTCGCCTGTAGTTTCACACCATCTGAGTTGGAATATTCCTAGTGATGATGGCAGGAGAAAACAGAGAAGTAGTTTCTAGGTCAGTGACAGGAACAGCACTTACGTGTGTTCTCTCCTGTTCTGTACTTTCAGCATGTGTAGGGTCTGTACATTTCCCTTCATCTATTTCTCCCCCTTGCTTTCCGGTGAATGCGGTGCTGTTGGATACAACTCTGCAGCGTGTTCATTGCTCGATGCACCTGGTGCAGCTGAAAGCTAGGCAGACTAACAGTTCTGAGCCCTGAACATGTTCAGTGAATTGCATTCTGCTCCATGAATTTCTTTCATCTTTTGTGCATTATACAGAAGGTGTGAGTAGTCTTAATTTTACGATACTCGTAACAACCATTTGCTGTGCCCTGTTAATATTTATGTACTACATATGCTTATTATATGTATGTAACATATAAAAGCCTAAAATAATTTATTACATTAGGGTAATGTAGGTCTGTTATATGGATGGCTTTGAAATTGAATGATACTTTCATAAATGATAAATATACATACAACACATGTAAATACTTGTGCTTTTAGTGTTGCTTTTTAACTATATATCTACTCTGGTGGAAAAATGGCTGTTCTAAGAAAAAAATCTAGTAGTTTTACCTATTTTAAAATGTTTTCTTTTCTTAGAAAGCATAGCATACACCATGCACAAATGAGTTTCAACAAAAATTTATGATCAAAAGAATCATCTTCAGCTTCTTAAACTAGGAGAGATTTAAAACTGGAGCAACAAGTGCATAAGGGTAAGTGTATGGAAGGTATCGCAGACGTAACATTCATCCCTTGGGAGATGTCAAACTTTCTGTGAGAGTTTGCTGTGAGATTTGATCAAGGTTTACTATTTACAGCAGCCACAATGGAAGCACAAAGAAAAGTTTTAAGAGTACATGAATCATCAGTAGTTACGTTCCAGTGCAGAGCTGTCTAGAGAGGGCTAAGCATTTCATATTGCAACTGTGACATTAATTTAAGTTTCTATATCTTCTGGCTTTGGTTAAGTATTATATTAAATTTAAATCAGTACAAAATTTGAACTATAAAAAATGTCTCTTTTTTTTCCTTCTATTTTTCTTTTTTACCAGTGATAAAATGTCCAACTTTTTTTCTTTTTAATAGAGATGGATTTATTTTTCTTCCTAGAACAGTGAAAATAATGTATTGCATATATTATGGACATTGAAATCTGTTAATGTGTTTTTTCAAATAGCAAATTTTCAAAAGTAAGCTCAGAATGTGTAAATATAACATTTTTTTAGTAAGATTTTGAATTAATTGCTCCAAGGTATAACCCATTTGATTTTCCTGTGATGGGTGTGGGCATATTGGTGGAGAAAATAATAGGTAGAACATAAAAGTACCTTATGTTTTTCTGTCAAAAATACACAGCATACATTGGATAACCTTGTGTTGAAACGATATGCCTTTACATCTACCTGTTTGCCAGAAAATATTCAGTCTGACAGGGAGCAAGGAATGAAGGACCATATAATGTCCTCAGTAAGGGGAGCTCTGTAAGCTAACAAAACCTGTGCTAACTGATGATTGACTAAGTCATCCAGACGTCTTGCAAGCTGGAAAGGCAGGAAATTCATGGATGAAGCATACTTTTGCATAATTATGGCCCTTTCTCCACCTCCTTTAAAAGCAAATACTTGTTATTCTTTTGAATCACTTTCTTTTAATGCTTAGCAGATTTTTTTTTGTTGCTTATCTTCAGTAATAACTGTAGCTGAGCAAACAAACGGATTTCTACAGTATGCTAGCATTGAGAATAGTGTGTTGTTACCCAAGAACCATCTCTACGTGAAAAAAAAATAAAGAGCTGGTGAAAATTCTAGGTAGCAGCTTTGAAGAGAAGCACAAAGAGAAGAATAATTTTGAAGATAACACTACTTTTGTACTATCCAATTAAAACAGATACTTTCTAAGGTGCTTTACAGTGTTATATGAGAACACTTTTGTTCTCTGATGACACAGTTTGAATTAAGTCCCCTGCATACTGCTTTCTGAAAAACACATTTAAGGATGGTATACTCTGGGGTGATAGTCCGGGCTATATCTGCTTTTTCCTACTCTTCATCCTGTGAGAAGAGGTGTTCTGCTCATGTGGGCATTGCAAGGCTCTTTCTTGTACAAAGGTCTTCTGCCATACTGGGGTCCTTTCTTTCATATAGGCTAATATAATTTCTCATGGCACTACATTTTTGGATGCTAGACTGCATAAGATCAAAAACAAATGTCTCCCAGTTCCATATGCATCAGCAGAACACAATTATTCTTGTCATACAATCCCTTAAATACCTTATGTACTACATACCAAGTAAAACAGGGAACGTGGTGCAGAGATCATAGGCCAAGGTCATTTAGAGAAGTTTTAGAACTTCGGGAAAGGTCTGTGTTTATCCTCTTTGCTTAGTTCAGCTGTCCTTTCAGGCAGGTCTCTCCTTGCAGTTCCTCTCTGCTTAATGGTGATTAACCAAGAGAAAGACAAAATATACAAGACCTTCATGTATTAAGTAGTTTATTTCCATTCTTATGTCATGCACTGCTCATCTTCATTTCTGCTGTGCTCTTTAGCAAAACTTTCTTTTGAGAGTGAAATCCCTACACTGAGAAGACAATCACAGCTGATGGCACTTGTGTAAGCCATAGAAGAAGGTGAGTGATAGGCATTCCATTAACTTGTCAGCAGCTTACCTGTGACAGCTACTCAGAGTAGAAATACATTCTTGAAACATAGGTCATGCTTTTTCAAAGGCAGTTGCCATTAGAATGTTGGTAAGGATGTCTACAGATATGCCTCAATCTATCATACTAAAGTATGAGAATTAAGCAGAAAAATGCTGGCGTTTAGAATAAATTAAAAACCACAAGATTTTCTTCTGTCTGTATACATTCAAAAATGTATTACAGCTACTATACATTCAAAATTTTGTATTATGTACAAAAATACATAGTACATCTTTGAATATATTCTATCTCTAATACTTTAGTATTTGTAATTAATTGTAATACATCATTTGTAGCTCTGGAACTTCTTATGGCAAGTAACAGCAAAGTTTAAGAAAGATCTTTATCACTTCAATAGTTCTAACTACTTTCATTTAATAAGCATTCAAGCTATAACTACTATCAGTATAATAAAAAGTTTTATATCTGCAAAGGCTGTTTTAAAGATTATGATCTTTTACTATCTTAGTTATTTCATTTGTATTTTCTGCAACTGAATTGAAATGTAGCAACTGATGATGAAAACTTTGTAAATTAACTGCAATAATAGAAATTTGTTTGTGTGTTGGTCAGTGTAATATACACTACCACTGATGCCTCTGGCTTTTTCAGCAAGCATTTCGAGGATTCAACATTATTGAACTTAAGAATGAGACATTTATAATTTTTTTGTTGTTAAGTCAATTAATTGCACTTTGCCAATATGAAAGAGTTTTCAAATGTTTCATGTTTGTAAAATGAAGATGTTAGCAAAATTGGAATACCCAGTGAGACTGCTAGTGTTTGACACTGTTGCATCAGTAATCTGTCCAGGTAGCACTTTTCTTGTATGTAATATCCCAGACTTTTAACTCTGGAAACCAGCTGCTGTCATCCTCCAGAACAGGAGGATGTCTCAATGAAAAACACCTGCTGGTCCTTAGAATATGATCATTGCCAATGTGCATGTAGGCTAGCTGGTAAAATGAAAGCATGACAGAGAGCACTCTTAAGAGTTCACAGTGCTTAAGAGCCATGTTATGTTGCCCAAAATTACTCTCAGACACTATTAAATGTACTAGTACAGCTATAGCCTGTTGCCCTTATAGGCTGCATGCTGCCCTGTCAGAATATTACCATTTGTAAAGCAACAAATTACGAGTTGTCAGTACTTCCATGTAATGCCTTGCTTAGTAATACCTCTGTTATCTAAACTTTTTTGATAGATGACAGTTTTTTCAATACTGATTTGACCTACCAACTGTGCAAACGATTTGTCGTCATGCTTTTTCCTTCCCTTGTCAGCTTTATTTTAACTTACACTCCTTTTTTTATAACTGAGATGTGTTTTGGAAAGTATATTCTGTGATTTGTGACCTTCCTTCTCTTTTTCGTAAATAGTACTGAGTGGCTGTAGCATCATATTTTCTACAAAGACAGGATGGTGTTTATAGCATTTGTTTTCAGGTACGTTAATTTAATTGCACACATTATGGCCCTAGCAGAGTGGTGTTTTTCTTGTAAATGATTCGTGTCAAGCCCAGAAGCCAGTTCGCTGTGTGGTTTCACCAGAGGCAGTCAGAAAGCTCAGGTTCACCATGAGTCACAGAAAATTGACCTCCATCTGTTGTTCCCCAGATTTAATTCACCTCAGGCTTAGCATGTTTCTGAGGTTCCATTTAACAAGTAACTTGAGCAGATGGCCTTCTGTGGATATATTTTTCGTAGATATTCCAAATGACCGTTTGGATGACTCTCAGGCTGCAAGAACATCTTTCTAGAGAGAACTACCTTTAGGTTGTGATCTTTCCTTAGACTGGAGTTCACAAGACTGATGTCTGAATCCGTTTGCAATGGTTCTGTGGCTACAGTAGTTCACTTTTTAGCTATGTATTGTTCTTCATATTGTGTAATGATTGATTTGATGTTTATGTTAAGTATTAATTCACATAATAAAATGACTGACTTACTTATATTTCTGTGGATACCACATCTCTGGTTTTCTGGCCAGTTATGGATTTTTTGAAGACACTTAGGACTGGTTTTCAAAATTTTTACAGTTAGGGAAACCTTGGAGTATTTTCAGTTAAGGATTTGCCAGGGAGCAGCAAGGGCCCAGCAGGGAGGGTCAGGATGCTTCTAACAAAGCCTGATGATGAGGCAGGGCGAGGCGACTGGCCCATAGCTTTGGGTCAGGAACCAAGAGAGGGCCACACAGGGCCACAGGGATGGGAGAGGCAGCCTGTGGGTTGAGCAGTGGACCCAAGCTCACCAACAGGGCCAGTTTGGTGGTTGCAGCTGTCACTCAGGCCAGGCCCAAAATGGCTCCCAAGGACTGGAGCTGCCCCTGGGGCTGGAGCTGCCCCTGTGGAGGGGTATGTGAGAGGCCACCATACTCATGACAACTGGTGGGGCAAGGCCATGCTAAGTGCTGTAGGCTCCATGTTGGCTCTGGGCCCCTGCAGCCAGATACCAGAAGGGAGATGCTCAGGGCCCTGGAAAACTGTTCAGCAATTCAGCAATAATGGCTAGTCATATAATACAGCTTCTTAACAGACCGATTAATTCTAAAACCTTTGAATCAATACAGGAATGATCATAATGTGATTATTTGCCATCGACTTCCACTTTTGTAATGTTCATACGAAGTGCTCGTGAAAAATATTTTGATGTAGCATTCATAACAATGATATTGCAGTTACTTAAATTCTATTTTGAGAATCAAAACTTTCTAGATGATATTAAATCATTGATAAAGATGAAAATAACAAATATTATATAAAATGTACAATATTATGTATATATGCACACAAATTAAAAAACAAATCTTTTGAACGATTTTTCTGCATTGAATTTTCCCTTTCAACATGAACATTTCAGCTATAGACACCTGGTGATTAATCAAGCGCTGATTCAAAGGATGATCCTATCCTTTAAAGAGCTATAGAAATGTTAATGGATGAAAAAAGTAGTTACAGTCAGTTGCCACAGAAATTGAATGAGACTTGAGTTGAATGGATTCCTTTAGGTGAATTGCTTATAGGATGAATTGCTTGAGTTTACCTTGCTACAGATATTGATATTAGATATAGCGATAGAATGATGGTGTTTTTCATTTCAGAAGAGCCTATTAGCAATAGCTGAAGGGCTTTTCCCCTCTTCTATGAAATAAAGTTATTCATTGTTGGTTCTTACTTCTTTTGAAGCTCTAATTTCCTCTTCAGGTCAGCTTCAGCAAAACTATTCTCACTCATAGGGAAAATTGTATTTTGAACTGAAATTCTGTGACGAACATTAATATAAACTATTCTTAAAGCATTTATATATGATACTGAGCACAGACTTGTCATCTGTAGGTGAATATCTGAACATACATGAATGACAAGTGCAGCCTTAAACTATAATGAATGGTACTGTACACAGAATACCTAAAGAAAATGAAGCTGTGCATAGGACAGGTGCATATGTGCGTTCCAGAACATGTTGTGAGGGAGATGTTACAGCACACAAATGATGCGCTTTCTGTTGGGTTTATACTTGTAGTACATACTTTTGACTCCAGAAGTCTATGAACTTCATACAAGTCATCAGTAAACTACAGATCTGACAAATGGCTGTATCACGCACATATTCTCCAGAGCAGTGTGATACGAAGCCTTTACTGAGAGTACACTGTGGTGTTATCACAGGTGTCATCAGTGCCATTCCTGTGTGAGACAAAGAGGTCCTGGCGGCAGCAGTGCATGAGTCTTGTTGACTCTGTAAAACCTGACAGGCCTGCTTAATGTACAAGGATATGTACAAAGAATATTGTGCCGTAGGAAGTTTCTAGACCAGTCATAAGAAAAACTAGGGTGATAATGAGTTGCTTCTGATAGGATAATGTATGATATCTTTTTTGAAGACAAATTGAAAACCTAGGGTTTTTTTTTCTCTCTTCAGAGATTTGCAACCTTTCCTGTTCATCCAAAGTGCTGAGTATTTGTTCAGATGTGAACATCTCAGTTACAGTTGTATCCTTCTCTCTGTACTTGACAAAGGTAAAGAAGGCTACTGCTCTGACTTTGCCATACTGTTGTTTCTAATCAAAATCCTCAAGTATTCTATGCTTCATTTGATCGGCTCTCCCAAAGTGATTTGGAGGTTACCCCAGCTCTTTAATTAAGTTTTAAAAAAATGCCTTTCATCAGCCAGTAGAACTCAGCCTAAGCCTTGATCTCACTTTTGTGTAGGTGCTCTGGAGGAGCACAAGGTAAACTTCTATGGAATAATCTTTACCATTCCTTGATTTTATATTTTGCTACTCAGGAATGACTTTAGCATTTGTGGTGACCTGATCAGCTTCACATAACTGATGAGCTGCTTCTTTTGGCTTTAGGCAAGTTCTGAGGGTACAGATAATGACATCTTTCTTCTGAAGTCACATGTAGTGGTGAGTGTTAATATAAATGTAGTGATAAATGCTGTAATATAATAAAGGAACTTGACTATCTATTTTTAAATAAATTTCTGAGGTATAAATCACAACTGAGCTGTTAATATATCATTGCAGAGTATGTGTGCCAAGCTATTGTATACCAGAGAGATATTACACCATTTAGAAATGAAAACTTCCCAGATAAATGAATGATATGCATTAAGTATATGCTATGCTTACTGTCATATGCTAGCAACTCTGGTATTACATGATTTCATCTTTAAAAATAGCTTGTATACACTATTTTGGTATGTAAAGGTAGGGAGGGAAGATCAGTAACTTTCAGGTTTTTTTTTTTTAATCTGTGTAACATTTAATATTGAATTTTGCCATACTATATTTCTGTCAAATGTTCTAGACTATGTCCCCAGAATCTGAATCTCTTCCAGGTTGCTTTTTGCCTTATAACTACAAATCTTTAGGGGTGGAGGAGGAAACAAATCTTTCCTTTTCATAACTGTAGGGAGGGGTGGCATGTATCAACAGAATGGTAAAGGAGGAAAATTACAGATGTGGAGAAAATAAACTTTTCTTGCTTGATAGCTTTTCCTGTTCATCTTTGGATCTTTTTTTCCTTATATTTTGACTACATTGAGATGCAAATATTGCATGTTACCTTTTTCCACATTCCTGCAATCGCTAGTGTTTCTACTGTTATTATTACTTCTACTACTGCTTTTATAGCTGTGGGCACTGAAGTTTCCAGAGCTGGACATATGAGAGAGAGAAGGGACATCAGGATGCAGCTATTATGATGATTTTGGTTTTGCCTATGAATTTGTCTTTTTAATGTTTGTCAGCTCTGTAAGTTGTTTCTCAAGTCACCCAATGTAAGAGATGTATGTGGGCTCAGTTCGGACATTAGATTGTTAGGAATACACCTGTGAATAGGACTGTGTACTTAACTACTTTCCATTTCTTTGTGTTTTAAATGAATTTTTTACTTGTGGAAGGGTGCATATTTTTCTTAATAGCCCTTTTAAATTGGGGTTTACTCAAATCTTTCTTTTTTCTCTATTGTATATTCTGGTTTTATGGTATTTCTGTGGTTGTGACCTTTATTAGCATCCCTAGTGAACTTTCTTTCTCTATATAAGAACTAAGTCAGAGCTCTCTGATGTTTCATTTGAATGTCTTTGTACCTGAGACCTTATTAATGTTTAATATTCATAGATGAGAAGTGAAATTTAATGTCCCCATGCATTCTAAAATATATTAAGCTGACAATTTAATGTGTTTCCTTTTTGACTCCTCTCCAGACCTGAGACATTTTAAAGTTCAGGTTATTTGTATATTGAAATATCCAGCTAAGAGAAAAAGGGGACTAATAATATTAATCCCCGTAATTGTAACAGTCACCAGTAAAAAGTCAGTTTTTGAAGAATAGCTGCTTCATAGTACTAGCTGAGATAATATAATTTTTTTCTCAGAGTCTACGTGGCAGTAATTGTCCCAGTTGTAGAGAGAATTGGCCTTTAAGGGAGCCCTGGAGTTTGCCTTGGAGCCACTGAAGCATGACTGGATATCAGATCCTTTGGGGAACATAAGGATGCCGAGTTCAGCCAAGGTAGCACGTAAAGGAATAAGAGTGCTTTATGTTTCCGCACAGAGGTTTGGCAAAGGCAGAATGACGATGCTCTGAAGCTCCCAGCCAGAAGGCCTGGTGAGAGCCAGCCTACTGGAAGACACGAACCTGCAGGGTTAACCCTCTGCGAGGGCTGAGTTAACCAGCTCTGCTGCTGTGACCCAGCAGGGACCAGCAGGAAGGTCTGTTGTCTTAAGCTTACTGCAAAACCTGCCCTCAAAATAGGAGGTGATGGAAACACTCTAAGACCACACTGTAGCACCTTTTCTCAAAGGTGAGAGCTGTGAGTTCAAGGCTCTTGTGCTCAAAGTTCTTGAGCACAATCAAAACTTTGTCATGAATTCATCTGTGCACCACAGGAGGACCTCAAGAGCAAAATACTGACACATATATAGTAACTAATGCTTACATTTTCAAACTGAAGTGCTGTCATCAGTAGGAACTGAGGATGCTATGAAAATTAAGCTGTTTATATTAATAAGTAAACACCAGCTTAAATACCTAGCTTTGGACATGAGGTGAGGGAAGCTTTTAAGTATCTATAAAAGCAGTCTAGCAAAAGTGGATATAGCTGCTTCTGTCAAAAAAAAAAAAAAAAAAAAAACTCTGTGATAATTGTTTTTAATATCAGCACTGTATTTTAAGTATCTTATATTTATAAACTGTTCACTTAGCATGTAGTTCCAGGCTTACTAATTTGGTGTTCATCTATTACAGGCAAAAACAAAAACAAAAAAAAAAAACAGGCAGAGAAAAATTGAAGGACAAATATTTAAAGCTGGTTTTGAGTTACAGTTGCTTACCCTGTTCAACGATTTGTAGCATTCAATTCTTACCAAAAGAGTGGGAGACATGGAATTAGAAATTAAAACTCAGTGTATCAATCAACGCTGTGCTTTCACCTTACTTTAATATGCTATTCACATGCTGGCTGTTGATAAAATTAGACTTAATTAATCACAGTACTCTATTTAGTGAAATATGCTGTGATTGGTTCTATAATTGAAAACCATTGGCATAAAATGGAAAGGTCAGCTTAAATGGCATTAGACAGAGAAGATAATCTGTTTGTCCAATTTCAAAGTTTTTGGCTCAGAGAAAAAAAATGATGTCATTGTTTGAATTTGAAATAGTTAATTAAAACTTCTCATAAGTCTTTCCCTCCTTTCACTCCTATTCCCATTCACTCATCTGGAGAAGAGTTTTTGTGCATATGTGCGCAAAAACAATGCAAAAAAAAAGCAATTCTTTAAATATGCTCTCACTGCTAGGGGGAAAAATTAGTGTTAATTCAGGCAAAATAGGAGCAGGACAAGACCTATCAGATCATCATTACTAATAGTTTGTCTGGTAATTTTAAGTATATGAATCCCATTGAACCTGAGTATATTTTCAGGTTTTTGACATAATTTAATCTTGGTTGCCTTAATTATCTCAACATTTCAATCATTTGTCCGCTTCAAGTAAAGAGAGTTCACTGGAGCTTCATAAAACAGTGTGAGATCGGGTCTGAAGTTGAAGTATATACAAGTTGACACATTACTTGAGTATGTTAGGCTGTTTTATTGATAGTCAGACAGGGAAAAAGCGTGTTACAATAAGTAATTTAGTCTGTTTTATTTTCAGGAGGTGATTGCCTCAAGGTACTTGTCTTAGTTCTTTGTCCGGTTAGTATTGAGATGTTTCTATGTTTGTTTTGTTTTGTTCTACTAAGCAGTGTATACTTTCCAGTCTTAGTCTTATCCAATTACTAACAAAATAATACTGTTCACTTCAAAGGTTCATATATTCCTAGGGTCAGAGACAAGAGATGAGAAGTTGGTAAAAAATAAGAGCATTTAATCTAGAGAAGAAAATAATTTTCTTGTCCATAAAATATAGTTGCTGGAAAGGAAATATGTTATTTCTGTCCCTGGTGGAAAGAACAAAGAAATAAAAGCCTTAAATTATGGCAAATAATGCGGGTTAGATGAAAGGGGAAGTTTTTTAATTGCAAGAATAATGAAGCATTGAAGTAGATTGCCATGAGAGATTGTGCAATCTCTGCTATCAGGGGTCTGCAAGGATGGATTAGTTACATGCTTCAGGGAAGTGTTTCAGGCATACCCAGTCCTGATTTGAGGTCAGGCAAGATTATGTCTCAAAGGAGCTTCCAGATATATTTTTATGATTCTGTGAATGATCATCAAATTTCACGCTTTCACACATGACTTAAAACCTGCTATAGGAGTGAGACTATTTTTGGTGTTTCGACAAAAATAAGCATGATAACACAAGAGCCAGTCTGCTGCTGCTTTGCCTTTAGGGAGATCCCAATTTTTATAGAATATGCGGTAGTGCCATTTTGACATAAGATGTGCTGCTTTTTATTTATGTTTAATCGTGATTTCACATGAGCCTTTATAAGATCATACAGCAAGTGGCTGTGTCATCTACTAGTTCTTTCTAGGTTGGGCTGTGAATTTCCCTCTTCTAATAAATTCAGAGAGGTATAGTGAATACAAAGTATTCTCCCAGTTTTACTGTTAAAGATTACAGTAATGTACATGAAATGCAGTATTCTTGATTTTTTTTAAAGTGTATTGATTGTCTTGATATCTTAGTACTTCAAAATAATCTTTTTTATGATAATTACTACCAAAAAAAATGCAGAAAATTTTCACGTAAGAAATTTTGAGACTGTACTATCTTCTGTTTTTAAACTAATATCGTATTAACAAAAATTGTCATCCATTACTAGCCTATTTTAAATGGGATAACCCATTTAAAACTAATAAAGATAACAAATATAAACAGTTTGAAAGTGAGACAAAGTTAAAAAAAAAAATCTAGATATAAAAGCATTAATATTAAGAAAAATCTGGTAAGATTAAGAAATTGAGCTAGTATTTTGACTTGATTAAAATACTGCTATTTTTACCTCTGCTCCCCCATGAAAAATAGCATTGACAAAGTCCAAACATGTCAAACTATTTTACATTATTGACTGTATAGAATCCCTTTGCTTCAAATCATTTCTGTGAACTCATCAGTTTTTGCATTCACAATAAATAAGGTGAGGACCGAGCATTCAAAAAAGAAGGATACATCACATCACCTTTTCTGTTGTTATTGTCATGCTTCCAAACCTTGGAAAATGACAGCTTCATACTGTCATGAGAAGGCTAAAGAAGAATGCATACCTGTCAGTTTTGCTTAATCAGCTTTCTTTCTGCAGCAGTCTGTGGAGTTTGATTGAAAAATCTGTTAGACAATGGAAATTTCTGCCTGATGCCAATATAAGGAAAGATTTCCTCCAGAGAGAGTAATGGTACATACACTGGAGTATCAGAAACCAAATGCACTTGTATTTGAGCTGATTAGCTGGATTCAATGTCTTCTTTAAAATGCAAGATAATAATACTTTTCGAATGTGGGCTCATTGCTTTTGTTAAACAAACAAGGTTTTGTTTTCTTTAATTCAGTGTGACCTAAATTGCAAATTCCAAAGTAAGTTAATAAGGACACATTCATTTTGAGTGTTTTAACGAATTCTTGAACTGATGGGTGTTTTTGCAGGTAGGAAGAGGTTTCTGACAGTAACGGCATTCTTTTCTGCAACTTTTTTTTTTTTCCATAGAAGTTTACTTCCTGAAATAGATAATCTGGAATATTTGTAAACAAATGAGTGATATTTGGCACTCAGCAAGACAGTGAAATGTTTTCCTCCTCCATATACAAATTGCAGATTCCATATGGACATTGCCAAAAGCTTGAATATTCTGCAGATCAGTGCTCTTGGTATATGAATTTGTTTTGTTTTGTTTTGTTTTTTTGAGGCATGGATCAACAGAGAACTTGCATTTTAAACAAATCTATCTATTTTCTTTTGTAAATGTGTTAAGTAAAAAGTTACTGTATTTCCCCCCCCAATGCCGAGGCTGTTCCATAGTATGGTAATTTATCTACAGAAATTAGAATTTAAAGTTCACAAAAGTCCTCATTAAAAAAAATATTGCTCTTCGTAACAACTCAAAAATGTAGTCATAGAAGGCCATTAGCTCTTACAAATACTCTGGGAGGCTAATTAAGTTTTACCTTATACTGTAGTCAAAAATGTGAAATATATTACCTCTATTGCTGTAGAAACTCAATGTCTGTAACATATTTCTTGTTTATTGGTAGAGCATATGAAATATCAAGTTTGACTAAAATAAGTTTCTGCATCTGACTTTTCTGTTAAAACAATTCTATGACACTGGAATATACCAAAAATTCATTTCTCTTGAAAATATTGGTCAGTTTGGGTTATTTTTAAAAAAGAGGAAAAAATGATAGCTTTTTTTTATTTCTAATATTGCTGCATCTGCTGGGTCAGAGATATCAGATTGGCTGCAAAGCTGTTATCAGATGTACCATAGAGATTTGAAGAATCTTATACCTGTGAATAAAATGATTTGTTTTTGAGAAGTACAACCTGCACCAAAGGGGGCGTGAAGGAGGAATAGAAAACGTGTCTGAAATACTTGTTTTTGCATGAGACAACAAAGTTACTTTTCTCGTTAATGATTGCCTGCCTTTACTGTAATTGCTTTACTCTGTACAGTTTCTAAAATGCTCTCAGTGCTCTGTGAATGTTAAAGGATTAGGAAAATGCACTTTTATTATAAGAAGTTCAAAGGCAAATAACTTCAGATGTAAGTTGGTATAAGGAAATCCGAGTATTAATCGCCATTGGATAGATACCAAGACACCATTTTCTAACTTGTTGAAAATGAATGTGCAGGCTTTATGCAAGCTTACCATGTTGTGCTGGCAAAGCACTTGACTTCAGAAAGTGCAAGAAGGAGAAGAATTGAAGAATGAGCACACTGTGGTTTAGTTCATTTGGAGCTGTCATAGCTATTTGAGTTCAGTTTCTTTTTGTAAAGTTCGAATAAAGATGAGTGAAAATAGAACATTTGTAAAAGATAGGTTTGGATGTTTTAAGTATTGAACAAATCCATCAGCTTGGATCAGTGGACAGAAAGAGTGAGGAGGTGCTCTCTTTCTGATGAATCTTCTTTATTATCCCTTCAGTGTAGATCCTACCTCATGTCCTATAGCCATTTGGAAAGCCAAGGTTCATTGCCAGATCTTGTTCGTTACCTTTGGCAATTCATGTTGTCATCAGCAGCCATGAAGGAGGCCAGACTCCTTTGGAACTCTGCTTTCTGTCTCCTGCCCACAGAGCTTGTCATACCCTGGCCCCTCCTCAGAGGCTGGGGCATCTGTCCTATGGGGAGAGGCTGAGAAAGCGGCTCTGTGTAGCCTCAGGAAGGCAAGAATCAGGGGCATTGTACCAATCAATGGGTATAAATAGCCGCCTGGGGGACCTAAGACCTTTCTTAGTGATGCTGAGTGAAAGGGCAAAAAACGATGCATGCTATCTGAAATACAGAAGAATTCAGTAAGACATACTCTGATGTGCCCAGGACAGTTACTTGACACTCTTCTGTCCCACAGCTGTATTTTCTGGGGGATTGGAATACTTTTGCCTACATTGCCTATATGGTTCTTATCAGTCACTACATACAATCTTCAACTTTCTGGTTGCTTACCTTTGCTTACCTTTTATAATAATAAGAAACGATAGCATGCAATTCAGTGTTTGTATCACAAAATAGAAGAAATGGCACTGGTGCAGTGATAATGGTTATCTTAGAAATGTTAGATATTTAAAGCAATGAGAAATATATATATTTCTAAATATTTCTCCCTGTGTGTATATATTTCTCTCTATCTATATATACACACACACATAGGAAGGCAGTCTCGACATGTATCAGGGTGGCAAAGCTTGGAATTGTCCTTAGGGTATCACCTGATATGTTCAACGTAGTAGGTGTCTATGAACCCTTCTTCTGGTAACCTGGTAACTTTTAAAATATATTTCCTTAAAATTCTGCTTCCTGAATGACAGTGCATACCTCAAGTTCTTAATCCGGGAATAATAAATGGAAGACAGTGTCTGTGTTAAAGAATCTGTTAGTCTTCTCATACCTATGTATATTATTAGGCAACTACAATCTCCCATAGTTTGACATGATAAATCAAAACTCTGTAGTAGGCAACTGTGTCCCTTTGGAGTTCTCATTCACCTGTTGCTCAAGCGTACATACACTGAGTCAATAGGAAGTTGTGATGTTTCTAAAACTCATGTTTTATCTTCAGTTTTTTCTGCAGTTTTGTGACTTCATCAATATAACTGTAGTGCAGCAATAACAGCTTTTATACCCACCTATAAAATTTCTCAGTAATGAAAAGCATGGGAATTTTGGCATTTTCTAAAGAACCTTATTAAAAACTTCATTTTGGAATTTATAGCATGATGTTACAGGATTGTCCATGAACTGTAGAACCTAAAAGCACAGACAGTCTGATGTAAATGTTTAAAAAATGAAATAACCTTGAGTTATTCAGATGTCACAGAGTAAATCAAGTGCTGCCCTTTTTCTGATGTGCTGGGCTAATTATTTCAACTAATGTAAATGTCAGTGCAATGAACACTTATTTGCTGTGGCATAACAAATAAATGGCACAGGGAATAAGAGCATATGAGGAAATTCATCATGTCCTCAACTCTCTATTGCCTCAAGTCAGGAGTTTAGATGATGATTTAGATTCAGATTCATATTTTGGAAAAAGTTTAAAACTCACTTGAGGTAAAATAAGTAATTAAAAGGCAGTAGTTGAGTATATATACTAGGTGGTGTATCCTGTGAGACCACCACTTTGAAAAGTTATCCTTACCTTTATTCTGCTAAGTGAATGAATTTCATTGCTCAATGAGTTTTCTGATTTTATTCTGTCATTTTTGATCAGAATTGTTGGTCAGGGCTTAGCATCCTGAGATTTATCTGTGTTAGGAGTATGGAAAAAATAATGAATTTTCTTTTTTACACAGCTCTGTTCACAAGCACTGTACAAAATCTTTTATTTCAAGAACAAAGAGGAATCAAACAGTGGTTGTCTTTATGCTTCTCTTGAAACATCCCTGGAAGTGTCTCATCTCAGTACTTCTTTACCATGTTTCCTTCCCATGTGCATCTTTTCCTGAGCAGAAACAAGTGCCTGTGTTCCTGAAATTCATTAAACAATTGGAAATGGTTATGCTGATCAGCTTTACTGATGTTTTGTTAATGCGGTAGTTGATTGTATATTGGTGTTCAGCAAAATAACCCCTAGAGCTAGTGAGTAAATACTCAGGCTCAAAGTGAATCTGTAATTATCTCTTGTAGTTTTTAGAAAGGTATATTTCCATTGATGTATTATCTTCCTTTGCCTGAGACTTCTGTAATTGTCTGCCTCCTCAGAGTGAAATTAAAAATAAATGAGTTATTCAAGGAAGGCACTTGTTTCCGAGTTTGAGATTTCAATTGTCACAGCAGAAAAGCTTTTTTCCTCTCTGAGGAATCTAATAGTCTGTGAGTGAGTTTTTTTGATAATTGTGCTATTTTGGGATTCATCATATTGTCTGTAATTGAAACAGATGTTGAATCTTCTCTAGAGGAGAAGACTCTTCTGAGTCTATGTAGTCCTGTATCAGTCTTGCATCCCCAAAGGTTTGAGGTTAATGTAAAAGTGAAATACTAAGGCAGATGTTGTATGTAATGTTGCTGTAGGTGGGTAATCCCTGTTGGTCCAAAACACTTAAAAATGTGCAACTCACAGCTGCATACTAGGTGTAGCAAATGGCTGGATGATAAATTGTTGTAGGATTTTTTTGACAGCCAGTCACAATTCAGTTCTATGTGTGCAGAGTGACTTTTGCTATTATAATAGTACTACAACGATAAAAGCAATTCTGAAGTTGAAGAGACTGCTGCACTATTTGTGAATAACTTACAGAAATGTTTTGGAGCCCTGAGCATGTTTCAGCTTATCTACTTTGCAGATTTCTTATTTCAATATAATGATGCATCACTAAAGAGTACCTATAACTAAAACTTTGTTTAGTTAAGAATTTTTGAAGAACTGATTGCTAATTCCAAGAAGGCAGTAGTGATATTTAATATGCCTAAGTATTTGTTAAAATCAGTTAAAAATATATATATTCAATGTTCAGTTTTACAAAATGAACATATGGAATGCAAACCAATGCGAAACAGTAAAAATCAAGCACTTTTTGCTGCTGCACATTACTATGAATCTGTGGCCTGATTTCAGGTGAAGGAATGTTACCTGATTTCACCTAGTATATTGTCAAAATAGAAAAGCATTTTAAATAGGTAGGAATCCAGTCTGCATTGGTCAGACATTGAACTTAACCGTGGCTGCCTATCTGACAGGACACTGGAAATTAAAGCTGGTCAGGAGGGCCATGGGCAAACTGGTCGTGTAGGAGCACCACCAAGCTTCTTGAGTCAGACAGATATTCAAGTTGCATTGCTTTTTTGCTAGGATGAGATGCTAGTGGGTGCCTGGTCCTTCTTTCCTTATACCCTGGTTTCCGCTGAAAAGAATCATAGAATCATAGAATGGTTCAGGTTGGAAGGGACCTTAGAGATCATCTTGTTCCAACCCCCTTGCCATAGGCAAGGACACCTCCCACTAGACCAGGTTGCTCAAGGCCTCATCCAGCCTGGCTTTGAATACTTGAAGCCCTGCTGTGTATCATGACCTAGCCATTACAGGAGACTGTTATGGTCTGTGAACAAGAAAACCAGCGTTTGTTGTAGTTCCTTGCAAAAAAGGCGTAGATTATCAAGATATCCAGAAGGATGTAGCACCAAGAAAGGAAAGTAGAGGGTACAGAGGGAAAAGACTATGGTACTACTAATGAAGGTACAACTAATTTAGTTTTTCCTGCTTGCTGGGTAGAGATGCTCTAGAAATGGGGGCTTTTCCAGTCATTGTCATCAGGAACAAGAAGGCTGTGAGCATACTTAATTGGATGGAGTATTGGCATATGGAGTGTTGAGCATACTTAAATGTGATGGAGCATTGGTGGGAAGGTTCAACCTCTACTGCCATACCACCAACATCTGCCTCTGATGTTGTGGACCAACGTAATAAAATAGGAGGCATTACTTTCACTGCAGTCCTCATAGTTTCCTTCCCCTTACAATGGAAGGTTGTTAGATCTGAAAAATCGCCATGGTATTTGTTTCTCCCAATGGTATTTATTTTGATCGGAGAGAGTTATGATGGCACCGACACTGTACTTTGGTATTTGTTTCCTGTGTCCTCTTAGGGCAATGTAGCTTTTCCAAAATTTGAGCCCAAAGAAGACTTCATCTTGCGCTCCATGTATTGCACAGTATTTGGATTTATCCTTTTGCTAGATTAGTTTTACTGAATTTATTTATTTAAGTATATTATGTTTGCGGGAGGGCCCTGTGGTACATTAGACTTGTAAATGTTATCAGGTAAAGTAACTACAAGTAATTAATATTTTTTAAGAATATTACATCAAAATGCAAATAGGTAGCAGGAAACCAGCTGCTAATTGTACTGCTGAGCTTCCTTTCCATCTGCTGAAAATTTGCCATCTAAATTGTTTTTAGGAAAAGTGGCCAGCACTGGAATATATGGTCGCAAAAGTATAGTTTTTCCTGCTTGTGATAGCTCTGATAGTCTTGAATTTGTAGGACCAAGAGATTCACACCAGCTGTACTCCTATTGACACGGGAGAGAAGTTCAGTTGAAGCCAATCAGTGCCTCACTTTGCAAAGAGGCTGTTAATGTGGCTAATTTAGGAAGATGAGCTTAAGAATCGTGCAACTCTGTTGCAGCCTGCATTTTCCCTTGTGTTTCTGACTTTAAGGAGCAAACTGTTTAATATTACTATTAAAACATTAATATTATTTGAACACAGTTATTTAAATTGAGTTCATTTCAAGGCCATAAGAGGTCAAATATTTTGATGACATGAAATACTTTTATCAGAATATCTTTAGTTCTTCTGTTCTTCCAGATGTGAACTCCCGATGTATATTAACACATGAAAAAAGAGCATTTTCTTAGAATATGTCTGCAAAAGTTAAAATAGAGGAGTAAATGCAGGCTGGATTGCATTTAGGTGTGATATGTGATACAGGTTACCTACCTTCAATATTAAAACTAAAAAAGTAGGTCGTGCTAACAGAATGGGATGGATGTTTCTCAGTAGTTCAAGGATTTACTGGGCAGCACTGAGCCCACAACACTTTCCCCTGAATCTCTGAGGTTCTCAGAAATATCAGCTTACACAAAGCAGAGCTTTTTTGCATGGATCTTTGTCATACAGGATGTCTAGCATCCTTTGCTTGAGGTACCTAACCTACCCTGGCACTTCAGACGTTACTAGCAACTCTGAAGGCAATGGGACCTAGGTTTTAAGGAAGTCTTAGCTACCAGATTCACATTGCATATGTTGGCAAACCACTTGTCTGTACTAAAAAGGGAAACTCTATCTGAAAATGCTGGGGCAACTTCACTGGGGTCACTGAATGTCATCATATTTTGTGCTTCTAGTAGTATAAAATCAGTAAGAAAAATAATCAGTCCAATGTTTGTTTGGTTCACGTACTTCATACGTGAGGAAGCATCATACATTCAGAGGGTTGCTCTTTTATATGTGCATGAGATTTTTGTAGCAATTTCAAAATATGTCTTAGTAGAAGGCTGGTCAAATGTTGTTTCCCCAGCATTGCTTTTCAAGTGTTTTCACACATCCTTTGAACATACTTAACAATGTCTGCATATATATAATAAATCTTGCAATTCATTCTGCATAGCTTTCTGGTTCAAACCTAGAATTAGCAGAATGAGATTCTCTGTTATTCCTAAGCTGCAATGAAATCTCTTCCTTTCTTTCTTCAGCTCTTCAGCACTTCAGAAGTTGCAGTAAATCATCTTGTTTATTTATCAGAATTTTCCCTACTTGTTTTAAGTATATTTTTCATAAACGAAGCATTTAGAAGAAAGCTAATGCTGTTTGAAACTTTCTGCAACTTTGTAATACTGCTTAAAGATCTGAATTTTATTTACTTCTATTTACTTCTAATGTACTTCTAACAGTAATTTCATGTATTATTTTTGATAAAATACCAGCATTTGGCAGAAAGAATGAGAAAAAAGAAAGCGCTTTTAAAAGCTTCAGAAATAGAAATGTATAGTAGAATCCTAAAGCTCTTTTTAGCTTTACCCAAGAAATTAGATTTTGGAAATGGAGCTACAAATTGCATGCTTCTTTTTTGTTTGCTGGGGTGGGGGGTTTTCGTCTCTTAACACAAAGATGGATCTATAGGATTTGAAAGAGCTTCAAGAGTCTGTTTGCTCTGCTCCTCTGAGGCAATGAGCCTGGCCTTATGTGAATAGCAATTATTCATCATTCGCTGTTCCAGAAAACCCAAAGCTAAAGGGGAACATTGGAAGATGCTGACTAACTGTAAGTCTAATCTTCCACAAGTATGAATTTAGCAAAAAACAAACAAACAAACAAAAAAACCTTCAAGATACTTCATCAGTTGAAGAATGCGGCATTTTTGACAACCTGTTGTTGAGTTTTAGTTGTCCATTTGACTTCCATAAACTTCCTGACAGCCAACTGTAGCAAAACTCTTCTGGAAACAGAAATATTACAGATTTGTTCGACATACATACATTAATTACTTAGTTAAAAACCAAATTCATAGTTTTCTCACAGTATTTAGAATGTTAGCTTTATTTACCACTGTCAAGGTTCAATATTTGCACTGGATAAACTGAATGTTTTGTCCACTGATGCCATATTATAATTGTTGTTCTATGATAATAGAAACCACATACGTATGTGCATATTTATTTGTGCTTTTTTTTGTTTGTTTGTTTATTATTTTCACAGACAATTCCATTGGGGCTGGGAGATGGACAGCTGTTCACCTGGACTGATGGATTGAAAAGGAAGGATTGGCATGATTATGAAAGTATTCAAAAAGATGCTATGCGTTCAGGTATACCTAATTTCAGAGCAAATTTAAGTGATTTATTCATTCTTCTCTTATATGGTCATTCTTTCTTTTAAGTCAGCTAAAAACAGTCATAACAGTCTATATTTGATTGCAGCATGTCACAAGGACATAATCTGAACTGAGGGGTCAGAGCAGAGGTAAATACCATCTCTCTGAAAATAGCTACGTGAAAATAAAAAATAATGTGTTGAATGCTCATTACTATACAATGGTTGTACTAAGAAATGGGCAAAAATATTAACAGAATATTTTTCATGTTGAAATCGTTTGTGATACTGTAACCAAATATAAGCAAAAGGGTTGGTTTCCAAACACTGACGTATGTCTCAACTAAAGCTGAGTTGTCTTTAAATCAGTGGATAAAATCTGAGCCCAGTACCTAAAACTGTCAGGAGTATTCAGGGTTATGTTAGGAAGAATTTTTGACCCTCTTGCCACTGTAGAAATCCAGCCTTTTAGTCTTACTTACACGAAAGCTACTTCATTCTGACAGTCTAAAATGTCATGTAAATGGAAGCAGATTGTATTTGCAGATGTACTGAAGGACACTTTGTTACATTGAGTAACATAATTTTAATGTACTTTAATGTGCTTTAGATCATATGTGCAAACGAAGGTTTGTGTTCCTTGTTCTAACATAAGAGCATGTTCAGGTTTGAATCTTTCTTTTGTAATATAATTTACAGCTATTCAGCATAAGATTAATTAAATTAAAAGGAAGGAAGGGAAACAGCAGTTAAATTGCACCTTAATCAGTGTCTGAAAGTCATTATTTTACAAAGGCCAATCTACTATTATAAAATAAATCATGCTGTCTTGATCCAACTGTCAGAAGACAGCCAACAGCTCCCCCAAACTACCTCTATTACTGAATCCAGTTGACAGAGTCATAATACTTGGTAAGTACTTCATCTTGTGAAGTCCTGAGCCACTGAAATATTGGAAGTGCAGGTTAATTTTACAAACCATTTTCCCCTTTCTCTTTTGAATGTTTTTGATTACTGAGTAAAAAAAAATATCCTTTCCTCCCATACGTTCTTAGGAGAAAACAGTGTTGAGGGAAGGGCTGAGGTTATTTTAGGCTTTTTAGGATTTGTCACATCCATTTCAGTTTTGCTCCAAATAGTGTTTAGAATTACAATTGAATGTAGAATGACAAATATCTAAGGCAGAGCGTACGAAATAGAAGCAGCATTTGTGTAGACACATGGATGGGTTTAAGGAACATTATCTGGTTAGGCCAAAGACCTATTCATAGCATTTTGGGTTCTTGAAGTACCCACTTTTGAGATAGTCTGAAGGTTACGTCAGAGCTCTTGGGAGAGTTCTATCCACAGCTGATGCCCTGATGTGTGCTCAGGGCAATATTAGTAGGGGTGGGCAAATGATGTTGGTGTGCTTCGTGCAAACTTCTGCTACATAGAGAACATGCAATTGGTGTCATCTGGATCTTTGGAGGCCTAATTGTTGTCCATGTCACTGTAGACACTGTCCACCACAAGGAATTTCCTCAGACACTAGATACCTCCTTCTGTGACAGTCCGCTTGTCTGGCTCGTTTACAAGATCTTCATTCTTGTCTTTATCCTTGAGAAGAGGCTACAGGTGGCTGCCCTTCTTCCATGGGATCTTTGTTGATCCCATGATCCCTAACAAATGATTCCAGCAGCTGGGCTTCCTGGCCATCTAGTTCCAGACTGGTGGCCCTACTGTCCCAGCCGAAGACCACAACTCATTGAGATTTGTGTGTAATGGCTAGAAGTTAAATCTAGCACACTGTCATTTTCTCAGATCCCTCAAGCCCCAGTTTGGGTGCCGGAAAGAACTTTTCTGGGTTAACCTCAGTAAGAAGCTAACCACCACATAACCACTCTCTCACTCTTAGCATCCCCCTCCCACACCTTTCCCCACTACTCTTCCTCGAGCCCTCCTCCCCTGTTTTAGTGCTGAGCATGATTTTTTATGGCATTAACCATCCCTTTGGGCCAGTTATCTGTTGAGTCTCCTCCTGACTTCTTGCTCAGACTAACCTAATGAAAAAAGAAAAAGCTTTGAGGCTGTGCAAGCGCATAGTTGAAACATTGTTGAGTTGTACAGTGCTGTTGTAGTCACAAAAACACAGCATATACAGGCTGCTGTGAAGAAAATTACCCCCATCCCAGCCAGATCCAGTACGCATGTAAAAGTCCTTAGCAAAATCTCTGATGTAGCTGGAATAGAGCTTAGCCCTCCACACTCTTTGTCCAGACTCTGGATAAATGATCTCACTTTTCCAGCTGTGCCTGAATAATTGCAAGTTACTGGAAGAGGGTAGTATGGCCTGTAATTAACGCAGCAGTCTGGAAGTCTATAAATTCAAGTTTAATTTCCAGTTTTCTCACAGGTATTTAATTTTCTCAGTGACTTGATTTCTTGTCTTCAAAAGAGATAATGCTTTCTAGCTCTATTAAGAACATTGTAGAGTATTGTTTCTTACCAATGGTGAAAATACAAAGCAATCTTTGGAGACATAACTCTTCAAAAGCTGATTTTTTCAATAGCCATATTTTTTATGTACCTAGTAAAAATCTGTAAATTATCATGTAATGTGGGACTGTACTGCTATCTGTTTTGTCCATCCCAGCAAGGTCTAGTAGGCTACATACAGGTTTCTCTACAATATTGCCATGATCTTGCTGCTACTGTTGTACAGATAGCAAATGGCAATCAGCTCCTACACCTATACCCAACTGTATCATGACCTTCCCCTGGCACAGCCTTGTGCTGTTTCCATCCTGCCATCGGTTCCCAGGAGCAGAGCTTGGCATCTCCCTCTGCTTCCCCAGTTCAGGGAGCTGCAGAACACATTGAGGTCTTCTCCAGACTGGGCAGCCCCGGTGTCCTCAGCCTCTCCTCGCAGGACCTGCCTTCCAGCTCTTTTATTGCTTTTCTCAGATACTTAGATAAATAGCCTTTGATATAGCCAATTTTTTCATCCTATTTCCATTGTTACTGTAATTTTCCCTATTTAAAATTTCTAATTTTGTCTGGAATCTTGGTAATTCTTTGACCGCTATGACTTTCGTAGAGTGCTTTTGACAGGTTAATTGTATACTTTGTGTACGCTATCATGTTTAGTCTTGGTTTTTTTTATTATGAGTTGGTAAAACACTGGAAGCACTTTTCTATTATGAATTATTTTGCTGTTTTACTTGCAGCTTATTTTTAATGATGTTTCAATCTCTCCGAGTGGAAATAAAACTTTCAAGGGAATTGTAAGAACTTTTGTTGGTTTTGATATATGAATGCAAGAAATCAAGAGAGGAAACATGGTGGAAGTTTGAAGCTAAGCAACTAATTGCTATACTGTTAGGAAAGGGAAGATAGCCAATTAGTTCCAGTTATCCAAGCCCTGATTTACTCAAAGGCAGAAGGCAGCATTTAATGATGTATATTAAATATACTGCTCATCAGTACAGAATAGACATAGTGAAATCAAAGATATTTTATTTAGACATCCCAATCACTTCCATCTTTCTCTGAATATTATTTTTTCATTACTTCAAAACCAGCGACTGAAATATAGAAAAAGGACTGTGAAAGTTTACCAAAAAAAAATTCTTAGTGATATGGTTTTGCTAGACACTTTAGAAAGAAAAAGCCCAAAAGTTTAATTGTTCCCATTTCCAAAGTAGCCCATTAAGCCAATCAGACATTACAATGGAGGGGGAAGGAAGAGAGTAAGCTAACCAGAGAAACTGACTTTATTAGAGCTGCTATGTCATGCTGTTCTTTCTGACAAGAAATCAGCATTTAAGCTAAGGGCTGTTTCTATTAATTTATTTTCCTCTGAGAATACATCTGATGGCATGCCTTGATAAAGAATATGCTTAATTTACATTAAAATTATGAAAACTATAAATGCAAATCTTCCATCTGTCCTTTTTTTTTCTTTTTTTTTTTCCAGAAAGTGGTAAACATTGTCTTACATATATATGAAAGTATTCTTGCGTTGCAGCTAGCATTGTGAGTGCTGTGTAAAAGCAACTTGTAGTAATACCCTAGGTAGCTATCACTACACATTAGTCCAGCTACAGCAACAGTGATGGTATCAGGGCACTGCTGGATCTCTGGACTGAGCAGAAATCCTGGATGCTGAAGCCCCTGGTATTAACATTTATCAGCTACCGACTGGGCAGGTTTCTTTGCTTCGTCTGACATTGCTAGTTCCCTTCTCTTGTCTGGGGAAGGCTCTGATATGTCACATTCTGCATTACAGGAGCATGGCAACTGCTGTGGTGCCAATGACCACTGATTTTTCAGACTCTGAGTAGAACTAGGAATATGAGATCCCCTGAATGCTCTCATAAAGCATGAAATTCACAAGAGAGTGCCAAGAAAGCCTCGGGTAGTAATTCAAAAGGATCCATGAGACCAAATTCTGTTGATTTCACTGCTATCTTTATACCCTGGGTAAGACTCAGAGATCTAGAGATTCAGTCAATGTCATTGTTACTCCATTATTACATCTAATTCCATCAAGAAATTCTCTGCTGTGTGTGCTCATCAGTTACGAGTAATAGCATTAATGATGAATTACAGCCCCTCTCAGGTAGGAGGAACAATTCACATGTAATTCTTTGGTTTTTAGAGAAGTGCAGATTGAACATTTGTATTTGAATATGGTGCTATTTCTGGTCTTCGAAAGATATTTCTAACTCAGAGTGATTGCTTTTCCATTGTTAAATACTGCAAAAGGGAAACTGGAGGAACAGAAAAATGGGAACTTCTGAGCAGAGCAGAACCGATGAGAAAACAATAATAAGGTTTAATTTATGAAAAATTCTTTAATAATTCTATCCATGAAATTCATAGTCTATAGAGTGGTGTAGAAAGGTTGCATACTGTAAGTTCCTTAGTGGTGTGTTGCTTGGATTTTTTTTCAGTTTTGCATTGTTAGGTAAATGAAATGTTTCCAGAGTTGTTCTTTAAATACTCTTGTGGGGCTGTTTCCCTTTACAATGCTTTGGAGATATTTTTGTTTGCTTGCATGCGTATACTAAAATGATTGTTATTTGTGAGGGGGCATTGAAAATTCACTGTAATTGAAAGCAAATTTGGGAAAGAATGGTAACTGCTAATGACCAGTGTTTATAGCCATAAACATAAATTTAAAAAATATTCACCTTCAAGAGAAATGGTTTAAGGAATTGTTAAAGTGACTTGTAAGATGCAGTTGTCAATATATTTTTGTCTGACTGTTGAGCTGTATTGCTCCTGTCTGTGTTAATAAGGAAAAAATTTCTGCAATGTACCCAGTCATTATCCTAGCAGTTACTGAGTCATTTGCACAGTCTTTGTTTCTGCTATGTATTTAAATAGCACGTGGAAGACTTAAGTGGAGGGAAAAAATGAAAGTTATAATGTTTCCCCAGATTTCATATAGTCTTTACTTTTCTGTCTCTTTGACATGTTATCTCAGCCAGGAGAAAAGATTTTTAAAGATCTTGAACTTTGCATGCCTCAGTGCAGGCATTTCATACAGATTTGTTCACTAGAGATGGATGAACCATTAAAACATTAGATAAGATGATGCTTACTTAGAACAACATAGGCAGATCAGTCTGATAGCAACTGTCCTTGTTGTGTACACAGATTAATCATATTGTGGAACAGTGTATCTCAGGCTAAAGATTCTTGGGTATTTAAATATATTCAGAAGCTGGAGCTTGGAATCTAAACTAAACAAAGATACCATAAACACTCTAAATAAGTACCTGAAAAAGAAATGAATTGTATAAGTTTGTGATGAGGATAGAAATAGTATGAAGCTCTGTATACCTGGAGTTTAATTTTAAATGGAGGCAGAAGAGTCAAGAGTGTTTTTGTACACCAGTATAAAGTAGTGAACACCTGAGAGTTGACTTCTGTGTGACCTAAAGCAATGGCGGATTGGTGGTTTTTTTTGTCTTTTTTTTTTTCCCACAACTTCTGTTCTTCAGAATGAAGTGTGATAGAATAATTCCCCTAAACTTTTGTGCTTAATTCTTCTTGTTTTGAACAGTGTCCATTCTTAAGCTCAGAATAATTTTTCAAAACAAATCTTAGTGCCAGAGTGACTCTAAAAGTTTTTAGTCAGCATCGTACAGATAGCAGCATTAGATGAAATTCTCTACTGGTTATGAAAAAATTATTTCTGTGATACTTACGCACAGAAATATAATCAAAGTTGTGGGGGGAAAAAGTATGTACTAAAATACCGATTTACTTATCCTGAATTTCAGATGGGATTATACATTTGGAACTCTGTCAACACCTTATATTAAATTAATTTACTAAATCTACTTTAGGCTTCTGAACTTGCAATCCTTTAGAATGAATTTGAGAACTTGCAATATAATTGGAACTGTAGTGTTAGCCAAGGTCCTGATAAGCAGTCATAACCTAATAGTTCATACCATTAATCATGAGGATGTTTCCTGCAGTTTACAATCTATTGTTTCATAAAAGGGAAAAACATTCATCAGTTTATCTTAATGCAAGTCTGACATGATTAAAAAATTCTAAAATTGAATGTTAATAATTGCTTGTAAAGGAAATGGCATGTAAAGAACGTATAATAAAAAAGAGATGGTTATGATCTACTGTAGTTACATAAAGCTTTTCACATATTAAAAAAACATATGCTCTGTAAAACAAAGCACCGTTGACTATGATCGGATTCTAACACTCAAGCTTAGTTGTTTGGATGTCCTGTTGAAAATGATGAGATAAATGATTACGAATAAATAAGACTATTATGCTCTCAAATATTGGTTTAGAGAGTTATTTTGAGATATTTTCAGTGATGTGATTTCCAGAAGTTTAAACTCTGATATGTGGAGAATACAAAGTTGATTGGTTTGATTTTTCAAAGATGCTGAAGCTTTTTTCCGAGTAACAACAAACTTGCTCCCTTAGATTATGAAATGACATTTCACAGTATTAGTTAAGCCGTTGTTTGGGATGTAATACAGACCCACACAAGATCTCCCTCACAGCTTTTTGTAGCCAGGCTCCAAAAGAGACCAGAAGTGTAACATTACTTGCGGAAAGCATGATGACTGTGTGGTTTCAGTACTGGAAGCTAAGATTTGGGGCATTTCCTGTGGTCGATGATAGGTAGATTCTTCCTGAATTCTTCCACAGCCCCACAACCTCTGCCTTTGAAAAATCAATGGTACCACTGAAATGTAACTGGTAAGCTAATTAGTAAGGACTGCCAGAGTACTATTCTGTAGTGGGCACTGGCGTGTTGATTTTTAATGTAACAGGCAGAAAGAAAATAGTATTCCAATAACTCAGCAAGAAATGTCTATGGCTGCACTGTAAACCAATGATACCTATTCCAGCTTGAAACTAGTGTCTGTATTTCAAGAAGTGCTCTGTTACTAAAATTCTGGTAGTTAGTCTTCCCTCTTTACCTTTTTCCCTTGCATTTACATGTTGTTCTCAGTGCTTGCACAGAAGAAAACAAAAAACTGAACAAACAACAAACTAAAGAAAAATAAAATTGAAAGAGAACACCAAGAAGCAGATGCTGACTGCTGATTGAATTATGATAGTCCCAGGGTGATATTGCTTCTTCTGTACAGCAGCAAAGTTCTGTCAGTGGACATACATCAGCATCCAGTGAGTGATGAAGTTCTGGTGTTGGTGAGTGTGTTCAATGTGTGATACTTGGGGAGTTTAAAACAGTAGCTGCCTGGAAGTAAGAAGTGAAAAAGAAATGAACAACTGAGAGTCCTTCAAAATTGATTCATCTTTATGTGGAAGGAGGAGGAAGGGAGACCTCTATAGACCATCTAAATTGAGTTGACCTGTCTCTTGTGATATGTGTAAAAATTATCAAGTTTGTCAGTTCAGAGCAATTATATCTTGGCTCAGTGGCACAAAGAAACATCGCTTTCTTTTGTAGTTCAATTTCCAGTTGTTGCTTGTTTTGCTCTGAAAGTCCCAATTCAATGAAGGGGGAAATGCATCCTGACTAAACTGTGGCAAAAGAACTGGAACAAGTACTTGACAGTAGTTACAGCATATCAACACCATACTTTTCGATCCAGAAGGAATGACAAAAGATACATTTTCCTTACTGGTTTTGTGTCATGTTTTAAGTTTAAGACATAGAACAAGCTGCTATAAACCAGCTTAAAAGACTGTTTCTTTTAAAAATTTAAGGAAGGCATTCCTTTCACCTGAATCCATGTCAAAAGACCCAAAACAAGAGCTTTTTCCCCCCCTCTAATCTACATAGCACTGAAGGGAGTTGAAAATCAACAAAGTATGATGGTGCCACATGTTTATTGCCTCCATGCACTTCAATAACCGCGTGTGTTACAGACTTTACCATCTAGTACAATCATGATGATAATAACAAGCAAGCCTTCCCCAAGAAATTTGAAATCTTTTCACACCACTTTCTTACTTTAATATTGTAATTGTTAAGGCTCATCAAAGATGACAAATAATCTATGACTTTACAAAACTACCTATGTGCTTTGACTTGACGTTGCAAAATTAGTTTTTTCGTGTTTGGCAGAGCACATAGCTGACTTCACTAACACAATTTCAGATTTAGCCTTCTGGCCTTCAAAAGGCCAACAAGAGGTTTGAATAGAATAGTCATCGCTTAAAAAATGTATGAAATTGTGCCTGCTTTCTTGTCATAACTTTCTTTTGAGGCTATGAATTAAGTTTGCAAGCACGAAAGTCTAGTCTAGTTATCTCAATGCTGTTTATGACTTAAATATATGTAAGGTGACTTCCATGTTTTCCTTCCTTTTTTCATTGATTCCTGTTTTTGTTCCACTGACAGAGGAAAGTCATTGGGCTGGCAAAGTGATTTGTCTGACATCCAGTCAATATACATGAAAAGGCAGAGATATAAGATTGTTTTGTTATAACTTACTTTATAAGCACTAGCTTGTCAAATGATGCTCTGTGATCACTGCCTCTTAGGGAACACAGCTCCCTCTTGGCTGTGCATATGTGACACAAATCACCCCCCACACTTGCAGTGAGATGGTATCTGGGAGATGGGAGAACCTGTCCTCCTTTCCACAAAAAATTAAATGAAAACAAAAAAAAAAAAAAAGAAGAAGAAGAAGAAACAATATTATTTGGAGTGACTTTTTTGTCTTGCCAACAACATGCATGAACATTCTGCTGTCTGTAAGCTGAAAACAGAACCACTTACTCTTTTTTGAGGCAATTCTAACTAAAAGGCTTGCAGGTGATGTTGAAATGTGAATAAAAAGATTTGTCAGTGAATTCAGTGAAAAAACAAGATGACACTAATACTCAGATTTAAAAACATCAGGAGATATTTTTAAATCACTTCTTCAGGATTTAAAACATGGAGACAGTCTTGCTTTTGCTATCTGTTAGATAATTTACTCTTAAGATGTTCAGAGTTTTATATTTTTAAGTCATAGTTAAAGTAATTTCAGGTTGCCTAGAGTATCGCTCCTATTCTGCACACTAACTAATCTGATAATTATTACAATAATATTGGATAATAATTCCAATTTGGTTAACAAAGTGTTTTGGAAGCTGACCTATGTATGTAAAACTACTGGTGGTACTTCTAGTTGCTCTTTGCATTGTTCTTCTTCAGCAGTCTGCAAGCGGTGAGATTGATCCCGAAGCACAGTGAACACTGGTGTGTAAATTGGGGAAGGAATAGTCTGTAGAGGGCAAGATGGAAGACACCATTTAGTGCCAGTTTACTTGTCCTTCCAGTCTGCTCTCCTGGCCTTCTGAAGACAAGAAGGCTATTCTGGTTATTGAATACTTCAAGTCATTGTTCAGGGAATTTTTAGTTGAGAGACGAATCTAATTTTAACTTTGTTACGCAAAAATTAAAAGAAGTCTCTAAATAAAATGTTAGTTAATTTGTTTTTTGATGTATTTTTTCCCTAGCCTTTATTGAAGCAGTTGTACTGGGAAAAAATCCAAGCTTCGCATGTTTCAGAAAGAAGAGTGAAAGCTGTGAGCTGTTAAAGTTCTAGAGGGCTGACATTTTAATTAGTTGTTATTAATCAGTAAGTTAAGCTAGTTACCAACGTACTGCCACTTCAGAATGGCATTTAAATGATTTTTTCCCCAGCTTATACAATCATCAGCTCTTTTGAAGTTTGTAATAAACTGTGGTGCAGATCTTTTCATCTGCGTTTG